>CM052718.1:51757802-51798489 GCA_028551405.1 Uromys caudimaculatus | reverse complement strand
CCTGTTTGTTTGTGTTTTCCTGTAATTCTTTAATGTATTTTTGCATTTCCTCTTGAAAGGCTTCTCGTTGTTTATCCCTGTTCACTTGCATTTCATTAAGGGTGTTATTCATTTCTTTCTTAAAGTCTTCTATCATCCTCGTGAGAAATGATTTTAAATCTGAGTCTTGCTTTTCTGGTGTGTTGGGGTATCCAGGGCTTGCTGTGGTAGGAGAGCTGGGTTCTGATGGTGCAGAGTACTCCTGGTTTCTGTTCTTTAAGTTCTTGCCCTTGCCTTTTGCCATCTTGTTGACTCTGTTGTTAGCTGATCTTACTCTGTCTGGTTGTGGCTTGCCCCTCCTGCAGGTCTCTGTGTCAGTACTCCTTGAAGATCAGCTCTCTCTGAGAGGTGTTTGGGTTTGGAGAGCTGTGGCACCAGGTCTGACCTCGGTCCTTGTGTCTCTCCGGTTCGGGGCAGTACCTGGTGAGCTGTGGGGCAATTCTTTGGCCCTCTCCTGGGTCTTGCGATCTCCTGAGAGGGATCTTTGTCCCGGCGCTGATTAGCTGTGGAGCCCTGTGGCCCAAGCTGAGGTTCCCGGCCGCCGCCAGAAGTTGCTGACCATCAGTCTCTGTCGACTATTGTATTCTTCAATAACAATCATGCACTATTGGACAAGTAGGAATATTTTACTGGTAAATTAGGCTTTTGTTTGATTAGATTTACATATAAGCAAAATGAGTGATCTCTTGTTCCCCAGAAGTTTTGCATATTCCTTTGTTGCTTTGAAAGTTCTACCTAGAGGGATTTGTAAACTTAACAAATTATGAATAAAAATACATATTTTTACTGAAGAATGAAATTCTACCTATTAAAAAATATTGCCAGTTTAATAGCATATGCAAACTATTTATTATATGCATATAGATTGTGTGTGTGTGCGTGTGTGTGTTTGCGCGTGTGTGTGTGTTTAAGATGTATCCAAAGCCTGTCTTCCTCTGTGAAAAAATTAGAATTACCTTTGATCTGGGGCAAATTTTAGCCCTAGCTAATCCTAAAAATTACATTTTTATTACAAATTTTCTTTTCAATATATAGATGGTGCAACTATTTACTGTGCTCAACAGTTTCTCTTTAATCACTACAACATAATTTTATGGAAATATTTCAAAAATTAAAAAGGAAGAAAGGTAGTTTTATATTTTAAATCAAGGATCTAAAGATGATATAATATATCAACATAATTTATTTGAATTTATCCAATTGTACTCCTGCTTATAGTGGTTTCTGAAAATGAGGTTTATATTTTCCCAAACTGTTTCTATGAAATATGGAGAGATATTTTTACATAAAATGGAAACTCAAAACTATCAGCAATTGCTAGCACATTATTTGACTTGAAATATTTATTTTATCTTGAGTATATCTGAAAATGAAGGATAGAATTGAGGTAGGATAGAAAGAGTATGTAAATATGACAATTCAAAAAAGTTACATATTTATTTAATGATAGAGAGCAGAGGGCTCTACAAACACGAGTTATTGTAAGAAGCACACTTTTACCTATTCTTCAATAATATAATATATATATATATATATATATATATATATATATATATATATATACTTACACATATGTATACTCACACATAGGTATACTGTTACAATTCTCAGAATTTTGAGACATTTAATATGCTTCTCATGTTTATATGTATATACAATGCTTGTCATGAATCTTAATATAGAATATCTGTATTATTTTTCCCTTGGGAGTGGGATAAATTAGCTTATAAAGAACACATGCTAAGTAAAGTATAACAAGTGACATTGTAATTTGCATATAGAAAGCTCCCTGATGCAAACCTTTTTGAAGAGATTTGGAGGCAAACATAGAACTAAAGCCTCCTTATAGCCCAAATAAAAGCATTTCTGGTGGATTGTTGATCAGTTAATAATGACATAACTGCCGGATCATTTAAAAGAGACATGTGACTCTGAAGGAACTAAACAGGATTCTATGGCTGAGTGTACCAGCTCTTCTAATGCTTTGTTGCTGCATTGACAAAAATACCAGTAACCCAGAGACTCAAGTGCAGGAGAATATTCCTTAGAGTTCTGAATATCATGCTAAAGATCAAATCAAGGTGTAAACAGATTTCGTGTTTGATGAAGGCTCACTGTCTAATCCATAGAGAATACCTTCTTTCACTCCTGGTAATTTATTGAAAGTCTTATCTTTTCCCTCTTTCAAAAAAGGAATAAATCCCCTGTAAATGACAGTACCCTGATATTTTTTGTTTTCCCCTTTTTATGAAAATAGATAATTTTTCGCATATAAGAGATCCTGATTATGGTTCTCTCTCCTACTCCTCTTAATTCCTCCCTGTAGCAGAATTTTCCCTGTCCAATCACTTTAAATATTAATATAACGAACCACCTGTCATTGGACAGGGAAAAGGGAGACAGAGCGAAGTGTTGCAGAGACTGAGACAGAGGGGCAGGTAGAGAGGAAGGAAACAAGATGGAGGACAAACAAGAAAATTCTGATTTCCTATGGCCTTAAATAGACACTGGTAGCTATAATATCATACAGGAATAGAATAATTGGGGTAACTTGTCTAGGTAGGCAGCATGTATTATTATCCATTGGCCCTAAATTTATGGTGTGGACATCTTGTGAACTGAGAATTTATTGTTATATAAATCTGGCTGATTAATTATAAGCCTCAAGAGGTTTGCTTTTACTGGGTTTTGAGACAGCTAACTGCAAGGTGGCCAGTCATTGTATGGGGCTGGTGTGGCAGTGATCTGCCAAGGGAACTGAGCTTGTCAGGTGGAGAGGTTTCAGGGGATCCAGCCCAGAGAGTCTGCCAAGATGAGAACATCCATCTGGAGCCATGTGGCCCACTGGTGCCCTACACATCACGGGATATCCATAGTTCTTTTATTGTATCTCGCAACACCTCCCTGCTTCCCTTCCCATCAGGATCCATTCCTTTCTGTCTCTCATTGACAGACAAGGTTCTATGAGATAATAATGAAATGCAGTAATTGAACAACAACCAAACAGAAGGAAAACAGCCCAAGAGAAGGCACAAGAAAGGGACCCACTCTTGACACTTAGGAACTCCATCAAAACTATAAACTGGAAGCCATAATATGTACACAAAGGATCCTTAGGCTTAAAATATAAAAGAAAAAATATGTAGATAAAATAAAGTAAAAAATAAGCAATATTAATAGCTTTTCAAAGGAGGCAGAGCTCTGAGATGTCGTTATGATAGACAGGACCCTTAAAGATGCTGTCAAGTTAATTTTCTGTAGGCGATGTACTGCTGCTGTCTTCATAATTTAATTGCTCCCCAAATCCTCTATCCCTGAATGTCATCACACTGAGGATGTCACCACACATATAGAATCTATGTGACATAAGCATTCCGACTACAGCAACAGCTATGTAAATGGCACTGAAAAGGTGGAAATCAAGTAAGGATTCTCACTAATATAGTATGAGCTAACAGCTTCCTATCAAATTGAGGATAAGAAAGTTATTAAATTTCTCTCATATTTGTCTCTCAATGAAATATTAAAAGGATTATTGGGTAAAGTGAAGTGATCCCAGAGAAACTACGTCAAAGGATAAATGAATTTTTCAAGTTTCTGTGAAAATTTAAATTTCATTCACTAAACTGAGCATGGGGTCCCAGGTGGAGGAGTTGGAGAAGGGACTGAAGGAGCTGAGGGAGTTTGCAGCCCCATGTGGAGGGAGCAACAGTGTCAACCAGTCAGGCCCTTTGGTGCTCCCAGAAACTGGACCACCAACCAAAGAATGCATATGGAGGGACTCATGGTGCTTGTCACATATGTAGCAAAAGAGGGCCTTGTTGGCCATCAGTGGGAGGAGAGGCCCTTGGGTCTGAGAGTGTTAGATGCCCCAGTATAGGGGAATGCCAGGGAGAGAAGATGGGACTGGGTGGGTGGGTGGCGGAATACTGTCAGAGAGGCAGGGGGAGGGGGGATGAGATAGGGGGTTTCCCAAGGGGAGACCTGGAAAGGGGAAAACATTTGGAATGTAAATAAAGTATCAAAAATAAAAAAATAAAAAATTATAATTTATATTTATGATTATATCTCAGAAATATAAAACCAGAAAAACTGTATGTTCTGTGTACTAAACCTCCAGCATTAATAAAATCTTTATGGCTAAGAAGGTGAAAGATTCACGGATTCTGAGCAACAGAAAAAACCTAGGTAGGAACTTGGATTCACATCACCAGGCCACAATACACCAAAAGTCAATTAAATCCAATGTTGTGGCATGTAGCAGAAAATATGGGGACTACCAACTCATTGTTTTCACTTGCCCTCATATGTGCTTTCTGAAAATTAATAAGTTATTAGGATTTAGAGGGTGGGAAATTCATGAGACAGTAAATAGATGTTCAATGTGCATTTTTTCATTTGCTAACCTAGGAGTTTGCATATTTTTGTAATGAGACAACTAAATGGAATCAAAGAATCATCGAATTATAGAATCGTTATAAGACATAAAGAGTTGAAAAGAGCTGAAGAGTATAAAGTAACGTAAGTACTCAGCATGAAACACAGGTAACAATGTCACACTGACTTTGTTGATAAGTCCTGCTGTGTCGAAGTTATAAATATCACAGTGCCTTTTAGAAAAGAGATTGGAGACAGGTGTTTTATCTGAGTGCTAATAGACTGTGCATGCAAACATACAAGTTATACCCAGAGTGTAGGGATAATCCCTGTTGCACTGTGTAAAAGTATCACCTGTAAATAAGGAGCTGAACAGCCTATGGCAGGGGGAAGAGGCAGGAGTTCCAAGAAGAGAGAACAACTCTGGAAAAGAGTCAGGCATGGGAAGATTTGCCAGGCAGACCTGAGGAAGCTGGACTTTAGAAACTGAGGAGAAGAAACAGTCAGTTACTTGAACTCAGGATAGAATAAACAGTATAGCAAATTAAGAGTTACTTGAGAAACCAGCCTAGGTTATGGGCTAGACATGTAATAATAAATTTAAGCCTCAAAATTGTATCTGGGAACTGGGTTATGGGTAGAAAAGCCTGAGGATCCACGAGAGCTGTGGTCTGAGAAAAAGGGCAGTGTATGCTAGTGTCCTTCAACTTCAGTTAGTGTTTCTAGCAAAACAGGAACAATACTAATATATTAGAGCCGTAATGATAGTCATCTGTATTTGACAATAGAAACCTAATAGAATAGGATATTTGTTTTCCTGCCACTGAGTAAATTTGATTTTATACCTGAATTAACCTAGGGAAATTATGTGAAGAAAAACCACATTGTAGAATGAATTGTCTCAATATTGAACTTCTTGATTAGCATTCTACTTTTATTCTAAGCTTTATGTACAAAGTTGTTAGATATTCTAACCAGAGCAAATTTTTCTCATGTCAAAAGCTTCTATTAAGTACCACCATGAAGATATTTGTAAGTCCAATAACTTTTCATCAACACAACAGAAGGTTTTATATTTCCTTGAAAGTGGATGTCAGTCACTTATTAACGTGGCAATATTATAAGCTTCCTATTAATTGGATCTTCATCATCACAAATACTTTCTAAGCCATTCCCTTAAGAAGGATTCTTTTGGACTGCATAACTAAATAACATCTAGCTGTTCCCTTTATTCTGCTTCTTCTTATTTGTTCAGACATTTTCCCCACTGACCTTTCCTTCTAATATTATGTGTCTTGTGAATTTGCAGTATGTAAAAGGCTGAAATTTCCTTGTTATCATTGTTCTTAATAAGAACTTCTTTAAAACTGGAGTGACAGTTTATGGCTTTTTACTGTGGTACCCTACCAAGCATTGGTAGTTGTTTCCCACGGTTATATTGTTCCTGAAATCCATTATTGGAGGAATTTTGAATAGCAGTGAAGTCTGACATTAACCTTGATCATTAAGCTGACTATCTAAAAATGAATGTCATGTTATAATGTGATATGAAGACTTTAAAAAAATAATGTACTAGGATTTGTCCTTAGGAATTCTAAAATTTTGAAATAGGTTTTTGAAAAGTTAATTATTTTCCTAGCACTAGTTAAATGACAATCGATATTTGAAATACGGTGCTGATAATATCGTGATTAAATAGAAACCTGTGAAAACAATCACAGTATTTTATAAAGTAAGTGCTTACATGTGCATAATTTATTCTACAATAAGATATGCTTATTTTTAAAGCCTAAACAAGGTTATGTTTAGCAAACAAACAAAACCACCACCACCACCACCAATAACAACAACAAAAGTGAACACAATTTCAAATTACTCACAAGATGTAGACATATCAAAATACAAAATAAAATATCTTCTTTATATTAGTTTTGAAACAATTTTAATTACCATAACTGCAGTAATAAATACATAGAGAGCAAGAGATGATGGTACAGATATCAATGTGTAAAAATTGATCAATGTTAAAATGTATTCCAACTTTCCAATATGTTTTAAAGTGGTTATTTCAAAAGGAAACACACAACATAAAATACATTTAATTATATAACTAAAGGTTTCTTTAATGTGTGATCACTGGTTGTTTCTGTTTCTAGTTGATGGTACCATATCCAGGAACATACATTTCCCTGGATGAATTAGGTAAGTTACAGGATAGAATAGCAAGTCATGGATATGAGAGTGAGAGTAAAGGGGAGGTACAGATGACAGGGGCAAGACAGAGGAATGAATGGGAGATTAGAATACAGCCAAAATGCCCAACTGTGGGGAGATGGAACCTGAAGTGTTTTCCTGTAAATAGACATGGTCCTCAGTGGAGAGACGAAGCCACTCATTCATCTTCAAAAAACTTGACCAAGAATTATTCCTCTGTAAAGGAAATACAGGAACAAAAAATGGAGCAGAGACTGAAGGAAAGGCTGTCCAGCGGCAGGCTTCAACTAGGGAACCATCCCATGGGAGGGCACCAAAACCTGCCACTAACACTGATGCTATGTTGTGCTTGCAGACAGGGGGTAACATGGCTGTCCTCTGAGAGGCTCTACCAGCAGCTGACTGAGACAGACGCAGGTGCTTACAGATGAACCATTGTACTAAGGTTGGGGACCCTACGAAAGAGGTAGGGTGTTGGGGACAACATATAATGACTGTCTATAGTAGGCAGGGATAGAGACATCTTAGAATTCCGTTTAAAAAAATTATTAAAAAATAAATTAGAGCCAACATTGGAACCCCCCCGAAAAAGAAAAAAAAAAACAAAGTTGTAAAATTAGATATACACAACATTGGAGAGTGCTTCCTAGATAAAAAAGCATAAAATACATAATATAATATAACGTATAATACTAGTAAAACTAAGTCTAAGTCAAAACAATGAGACCCCCCCTTTTTTTTTTTTGACTTACACTTTTACTTTATTTTTTGATACTTTATTTACATTTCAAATGTTTTACCCTTTCCAGGCCTCCCATTTGGAAACCCCCTATCCCATCCCCCCCTGCCTCTATGAGGGTATTCCCCCACCACCCACCCACTCCCATCTTCCCTCCCTGGCATTTCCCTATACTGGGGCATCTAACACCCTCAGGCCCAAGGACCTCTCCTCCCACTGATGGCCAACAAGGGCCTCCTCTGCCACATATGTGGCCAGCACCATTGGTGCCTCCATGTGTATTCTTTGGTTGGTAGTCCAGTCTCCAGAAGCACCGGGGGGGGGGGCAGTTGAACCTGTTGCTCCCTCCATGGGACTGGAAACTCCCTCAGCTCCTTCAGTCCCTTCTCCAGCTCTCCATCTGGGATTCCACATTCAGTCCAATGGTTGCTGTGAATGGAATCTTGGGTATTCCTAACTTTTGGACTAATATCCACTTATTAGTGAGTACAAACCATGTTCATTATTTTGTGACAGAGTTATCTCACTCAGGATGATATTTTGAAGTTCCATCCATTTGCCTCCGAATTTCATGAAGTCATTGTTTTTAATAGCTGAGTAGTACTCCATTGTGTAAATGTACCACATTTTCTGTATCCATTCCTCTGATGAGGGACATCTGGGTTGTTTCCAGCTTCTGGCTATTATAAATATGACTGTTATGAACATAGCAGAACATGTGTCCTTATTACATGTTGGAGCATCTTCTGGGTACATGCCTAGGGGTGGTATACCTGGGTCCTCAGGTAGTATTATGTCCATTTTTCTGATGGTCCGCCAAACTGATTTCCAGAGTGGTTGTACCAGCTTGCAATCCCACCAGCAATGGAGAAGTGTTCCTCTTTCTACACATCCTCACCAGCATCTGCTGTCACCTGCATTTTATTTTTTAATTTAATTTATTTTTTTTGATATGTTATTTACATTTCCTATGTTTCCCCCTTTCCAGTTGTCCACTTTGGAAACTCCCGATCCCCTCCCCACTCCCCCACCTCTGTGAGGGTATTCCCCCACCCACCCACCCACTCTGTCTTCCCACCTTGACATTCTCCTTTACTGGGGCTTCTAACACCCTCAGGCCCAAATGCCTCTCCTCAACTTGATGGCCAACAAGGCACTCCTCTGCCACATTTGTTGTCTGAGCCATGGGTCCCTCAATGTGTATTCTTTGGTTGGTGGTCCAGCACCTGGGAGCATGGGGGGTCAGGCCAGTTGACACTGTTGCTCCCTTCATGGGCTGCAAACTACCTCAGCTCTTTCAGTCCCTTCTCCAACTCCTTCATCTAGGACCTTACTCTCAGTCCAGCGGTTACTGTAAAGTGAAACTTGGGTATTCCGAACTTTTGCGCTAATATCCACTTATCAGTGAGTACATACCATGTTCTTTCTTTTGTGACTGAGTTACCTCGCTCAGGATGATATTTTCAAGTTCCATCCATTTGCCTGTGAATTTCATGATGTCATTGTTTTTAATAGCTGAGTAGTACTCCATTGTGTAAATGTGCCACATTTTCTGTATCCATTCCTCTGTTGAGGGACATCTGGGTTGTTTCCAGCTTCTGGCTATTATAAATATGGCGGCTATGAGCATAGTGGAGCATGTGTCTTTATTACATGTTGGAGCATCTTCTAGATATATGCCCAGGAGAGGTATAGCTGGGTCCTCAGGTAGTATTATGTTCATTTTTCTGATGGTCCGCTAGAGTGGTTGTACCAGCTTGCAATCCCACCAACAATGGAAGAGTGTTCCTCTTTCTCCACTTCCTCACCAGCATCTGCCGTCACCTGAGTTTTTGACCTTAGCCATTCTGACTGGTGTGAGGTGGAATCTCAGAGTTGGTTTGATTTGCATTTCCCTGATGAATAAGGATGTTGAACATTTCTTTAGGTTCTTCTCAGCACTATGCATTTCCTCAGTTGAGAATTCTCTGTTTAGCTCAGTTCCCCATATTTTGATAGGGTTATTTGATTTTCTCGAGTCTAACTTTTGAGTTCTTTGTATATATTGGATATTAGCCTTCTATGGGACATAGGACTGGTAAAGATCTTTTCCCAATCTGTTGGTTGCCATTTTGTACTATTGACAGTGTCCTTTGCCTTACAGAAGCTTTGCAATTTCATGTGGTCCCATTTGTTGATTCTTGATCTTAGAGCATGAGCCACTGGTGTTCTGTTCAGGAACTTTTCCTCTGTGACCATTTGTTCAAGACTTTCCCCCACTTTCTCTTCTATTAGATTCAGTGTATCTGGTTTTGTGTGGAGGTCCTTGATCCACTTTGACTTGAGCTTTGTACAGGGAGATAAGAGTAGATAAATTTGCATTCTTCTACATGTAGACTGCCTGTTGAACCAGCACCATCTGTTGAAAATGCTGTTCTTTTTCCACTGGATGGCTTTTGCTCTTTTGTCAAAAATCAAGTGACCATAGGTGTATGTCACCTGAGTTTTTGATCTTAGCCATTCTGACTGTTGTGAGGTAGAATTTCATGGTTGTTTTGATTTGCATATCCCTGATGACTAAGGATGTTGAACATTTCTTTAGGTGCTTCTCAGCCCTTCGAGTTTCCTCAGTTGAAAATTCTCTGTTTAGATCTGTTCCCTATTTTTTGATAGGGTTATTTGTTTCTTTGGAGTCTAACTTCTTGAGTTATTTGTGTATATTGGATATTAGCCCTCTGTTATACTTAGGATTGGTAAAGATTTTTTCCTAATATGTTGGGTACCAATTTGTCCTGTGGACTGTGTCCTTTGCCTTACTGAAGCTTTGCAATTTCATGAGGTCCTATTTGTCGATTCTTGCTCTTAGAACATAAGCCATTGGTGTTCTGTTCAGGAACGTTTCCCTTGTGCCCGTGTGTTCTAGACTTTTCTCCACTTTCTCTTCTATTAGATTCAGTAGATCTGGTTTTATGTGGCGGTCCTTGATCAACTTGGACTTGAGCTTTGTACAGGGAGATAGGAATGAATTAATTTGCATTCCTCTGTATGTTGACCGCCAGTTGAAACAGCACCATTTGTTGAAAATGCTGTCTTTTTTCCATAGGATGGTTTTAGGTCCTTTGTCAAAGATCAAGTGACCATACGTGTGTGGGTTCATTTCTGAGTCTTCAATTCTATTTCATTGGATCTACCTGCCTATCATTGTACCAATACCATGCAGTTTTTTTTATCACTATTGCTCTGTAGTACAGCTTGAGGTCAGGGATCCTGATTCTCCCAGAAGTTCTTTTCTTGTTGAGAATAGTTTTTCCTATCCTGGGTTTTTTGTTATTCCAAATGAATTCTAGAATTGCTCTTCCTAAGTCTATGAGTTGGAATTTTGATGGGGATTGCATTGAATCTGTAGATTGCTTTCAGCAAGATGGACATTTTTATTATATTAATCCTGCAAATCCATGAGCATGGGAGATCTTTCCATCTTCTGAGGTTATCTTTGATTTCTTTCTTCAGCGACTTGAAGTTCTTGACATATAAATCTTTCATATGTTTGGTTAGAGTCATACCAAGATACCTTACATTGTGTGTAACTATAGTGATTGGTGTCATTTTCCTAATTTCTTCTCAGCCTGTTTATCCTTTGAGTATAGGAAGGCTACTGACTTGTTTGAGTTAATTTTATATCAAGCCACTTTGTTGAAGTTGTTTATCAGCTGCAGGAGTTCTCTGGTGCAGTTTTTCGGGTCACTTAAGTATACAATCATATCATCTGCAAATAGTGATATTTTGATTTCTTCCTTTCCAATTTGTATCCCTTTGACCTCCTTTTGTTGTTTAATTGCTCTAGCTAGAACTTCAATCAATATTTTGAATAGATAGGGAGAGAGAGAGCAGCCTTGTTTAGTCCCTGATTTTAGTGGGATTGCTTTGAGTTTCTCTCCATTTAGTTTGATGTTGGCTGCTGGTTTGCTGTATATTGCTTTTACTATGTTTAGGTATGGGCCTTGAATTCCTGATCTTTCCAAGACATTTATCGTGAAAGGATGTTGAATTTTGTCAAACGCTTTTTCATCATCTAAGGAAATGAGCATGTGGTTTTTTTTCTTTGAGTTTGTTTACGTAGTAGATTACAATTAGGATTTTCGGGTATTGAACCATCCTTGCATCCCTTGTATGAAGCGTACTTGATAGTGGTGAATGATCGTTTTCATGTGTTCTTGGATTCGGTTTGCAAGAATTTTATTGAGTATTTTTTTCATCGATATTCATAAGGGAAATTGGTGTGAAGTTTTCTTTCATTGTTGGGTCTTTGTGAGGTTTTGGTATCAGTGTAACTGTGGCCTCATAGAATGAATTGGGTAGTGTTCCTTCTCTTTCTACTTTGTGGAATATTTTGAAGATTATTGGTATTAGGTCTTCTTTGAATGTCTGATAGAATTCTGCACTAAACACTGAGACTCCTAAGAGAGTCATCATGTACAATGTACAGAAACAAAAATCTAGCGAAACTACTCAGTTAAGGGTTAACTTGATTCTTTCTGGCCACTGCCTGACAGTTTTGCTCATGTCATTTATCATCAGAGCTTCACAAAAAAATACAAGTAGCTGACCTCAGAGCTCTGAGTTCTAAAGTATAATAAGTTAAAGTTAAAGTTTAATGAAAAGTTTACAATTATTGTTATTTTGGCTACAGGCTTAAAAACAGAAAAGCTAAAACTTTGAAAAACCATTGCAATTCTTGATTCTTTGTGGGACATGTTTATTCTTTTGAATTTGATTTGACAATGATTATACAATGTCTTTTTTCTACATGCTTTTAAAATATCAATAAAAGACTGGGGTAAGAAAACAAAACAAAACAAAAAACTAAAGAACAGGTAGGGAGCAAGTAAAGCATATATAAGGTAAATGTAAAGAACAAATAATGAGAGAGAGAACATGAAAAGGAAATATAAAGAGTGAGTAAAGAGAAAATATAAAAAGTAAAAAGAGAATGTTAAGAGTGAATAAATAGAAAAATGTTATATATATAGAGAGAGTGTGTATGTGAGTAAAGAAAAAGAGTGCATATGATGTGTATTAGATGTATGTAAAAATATTTGTGAGAGTAAAAGGGGAACACACAAAGGTACATAAGAATATGAGAGTTCAAAAAATAAAAGCTCACACACACACACACACACAAAACAGAGTATAAAAAGAAGTGTGTATTTTTGTGTATTCAAGCTATAAGCAAACAAGCTAGAGAAAAAGAGAACAGAGAGTGTGAAAAACAAGAGAAAAACTTTAAGACTTAAAAAATTGCCTGTCAGCTTATACCCAAAAAATAGTCTGTATATATTTATTATGCACCTTCCAGGTATCCCTACTTCCAGTTAAAACTCCAATCCTGGGTTAAGACTAGATTCCCACAGTGGGGAAGGATTGAAGGAGCTGACAGGGATGACAACCCCATAGGAAGAATAACAGTATCACTGTAACCCAGAACCCTGAGAGATCCAAGAGACTATGTCACCAACAAAGAGCAGATGTGAACTGGTCTGTGTGGGCCCCCAGCACATATGTAGCACAGGGCTGCCTTGTTAGGCCTCAGTAGGAAAGGATGTAGCTAATCCTGTACAGACTTGATACCTTAGGGAAGGGGTTGTTGTGGAGAGGGGAAGTAAGTAGAGAGTGTTGGAGAGGTGCATGAGGGTGTTGGGGAGTGGAAGTGTGGGGAAGTACCCTCTCAGAAGCAAACTGGAGGGGGGGTGAAGTGAAGAACTCTGAGAGGGGGAGCCTGTAAAGGTGCAACATTTGGAATGTAAATAAATAAAACAATTTAATAAATAAAAACAGAAAAGAAAAAAGAATGTGTTGAATGCATGTGTGAGATTGTCAATTTCTTATATTTAGATTTTGATCAGCTAGTTTTTAGAACACGCAGAAATTTAGTCCATTAGTGAGTACAATCCTTTTTTATCTTTAACACAATTCTTTTCACACCCCTTCAGTCATATAGGTAGCTGTTGAATGATACTATTCGATACTTAGTCCCAATGAAAGATGAACAAATGAATGAAACATCAAATTATTTAGTGGCCTCTAGGAATTCACCATCATAACATCCAGTAGTTTCTTAGAAGCTAGTGTTTACTAATTCCAGACCAGAATATTTGGCATTCAGTCCTGAGTAAGTGTTTCCTAAGGATGAAGGAAACTCCTTTTGAAAATCTCAGTGTGGTCAGAGTGCACAGGGACACAAAGCACAGCTGATGTATCAAAATAATTTAGCCCATCAGAATGGAATCAATTAGGAATGTATCTAAGACTCAGCTGGATACAATATTCTTTTCTTCCAAATGTGTTTTTCTGCATGTATAAGTAAAACACACAACTGATAACTGCGCTCATCACATCTTTTAAAGTTGTGTAACAGTGGCTTTCCACTTTCCTAATGCTGTGATCCTTTAGTATAGTTCCTCATATTGTAGTGACCCCAACTATAAAATCATTCAGTGGCTACTTCATAACTTTAATTTTCCTACTGTCATGAATTATAATATAGATATGTGATATGAAGGATATCTGACTGTGTCTTTGAAAGGGTCATTTAACCGCCACAGGAGTCACAACCCAGAGATTGAGAACTGCTGCTTTGAAGTAAGAAATGAAGTGTTTGAGGTTTTCAGGAAAATAAAAATGTGTAAATTTTTTGGGCTAAATGCCTAAACTCATATTACAATTGTTTTAAAAATGCTGTATGTGGTATAAAACTCTAGATGTAACACATACAGTCCAACAAATTCCTATTTTAATCTATCACAATGGGTAAAATGGAAAATTAAGTAATATTTGACGCCACTTTTTAATTTGTGCTTCTATGTGAGAGACCTTATAGAATTGCACAACGCTATGGGACTCTATTTCCTTCTGGGGCTTTCCTTTATACCTATTTTTTCTCATTTTCCTTTATTTTATGGTTGCATGTTAACCATAGAAATTGATTTCTATGCTATCAATTCTATTTTTCACTGTATAAAAATGATATATCTTTAGGCAAGTCTCTCAGCACTTGAGTATTGAATACATTTTTCAAGACAGAATCAATGATAATTTGATAAGAGTGTGATTGTGAGCAATTTGGATAAATGTTTATGATACAAGTTTTATGTACCATTTGAAGAGGTACTATGATCAATTAACTAAAGTTGTATTATAACATATCTAAATAGTGCCTGTTTCTGTCATTAAGCTATTTCTCCCTGTTATCTTATCTGACGCTAGTTGTTTTTCTTTAGGTTGTATAAAGCCATAAAATTATAAGATATGTCAAAATAGCATTTCGTTCTGTTATTATGACTGCTATTGTTCTATCACTGTGTTTTCCAGTGGTAAGATATTAAAACATGATAAAGAGAGATGATAGATGGGTCAAAGGAAGAAACATAGATATCATACCATTCAGCTTGCTATTTGAGAGTATGTGCTTTACTGGGATTTTGTAGATTCAGTGTTCTGAACTATTGCTAAAAATCAATATTTGAACATTTCTGTCCCCCTCAGAAGAAAGCCCATAACAAGTTGCAGTGTAACCCCAGTAGCTGCCTTTTGCTTTAGAAATTCTCTATTTTAAGTTAATTTTCCAAGAATATATTACTAGCTTTTCTCTTCACATTAATGTCTTTACTGAATTGCATAGCTAATACAAGGGAGATTAGAATTTTCACACTCTTTAGTAGCACAGAACAGCCACATAAGTACCCACTACAACTAAAATATTTTATAGCAATTCTTTTGATAGTCCTAGCAATGGCAGGAAAGGTTGAATGCTTTTTGCTTTTGAAACTACCTCCGCTGGGCAGTGGTGGCACACGCCTTTAATCCCAGCACCTGGGAGGCAGAGGCAGGTGAATTTCTGAGTTCAAGACGAGCCTGGTCTACAGAGTGAGTTTCAGGACAGCCAGGGCTACACAGAGAAACCCTGTCTCGAAAAACCAAAAAAAAAAAAAAAAAAAAAAAAACCTACCTCCAAGCATTTCTGCAACAATCATATGCATATCTAATTATGAAGAGGAGTTTAATTAATTAAAAATGTATATGTTATTTAGCACTGAGTGCGATTTATCAGAACAATTGGCAACATACCTAATAACAATTGTTCTTATAAAATAAATGAAATGAGCACAAAATCAGCAAGCCCCATAGGGTCCTTCAGGTCAACAGGGCAAATAAATTGAGAAAAAGAAATGTTTTCTAAGAAAATGACACCACCCTTTTACTTTATTTATGATTACAAGTCTAAGATGTGTTTATTGCAGTCACGAATCTCCTGTTTTCAATAGAAGCAATGCCATCATCTGAATTAAGCTTTCTGTCAGATGAACTCATTATTTTCCTCTCCTATATGTGGGAAATACCTATTTTCAGAGTGTAATTCTTAATTTCACTCTAAATAGCTGTGTCTCCAGAAGAAGGTGTCTTTTAATAATAAATTTACTATGGCAAAAATACAAGAGGGATATTTTCAGAAGGAACATGATATATTTTATGAATATGGCTATTTTGTACTAATGTGCCAAGTGGAGGAGGGTCAAAAGATTCAGTTTCAATCAGCTTTCACAGTTACATGTGTTGGTAAAGGTTCCCAGCACTGCAATTAGATTCTTACAAAGTATACAGTGCACATGGGAGATGGATGACTGATGACACATCTTGTTAATGGCCTAACTCAATTATTACCTGGGTTGTTTTAGAGACCAAATAACCAATTTAAATTTTATTGTGGCTGCAAATCACTCTTAAAGAGACAGACAAATGCCTGCACAAACATTGCTGCAGCATGGTTTATTTTCCAGATATTTACCCATCAGACTTTACGACAGGATTATAAGCACTCGCTCTCTGTACATTAAAATGATGTTTCTCAATAGTAGGAGTCTCCAAATTACTTTGATTTAACACCCCATCTAGGATTAAATTTGAAGCTTCCACCATGCTTTTGAAACAGATGCTTACTCCAGGATATAATTTCTTGCTAAGTCAGCCAAGTAGTGTTGCCTCCAGTACAAGACACAGCTATCACAGTGGATAATAGACTGCCAGGAGAGCAGGAACCTACTCGGAAATTGAGCTTATAGATTTTTCTTTAAGTGGGAGGATGTGGCTCATAATATAACAGTATACATCCTGTCTAAAGCAACAACTGTCCAGACAGTGAGTTAGCAATGAAAAGACTCATATTTTACTGTGTCTTTATAGTTTTAAACACATTTCTTATGCTACATGAATTTTTATGCAATAGTTACAGGATCCTTTACAAAGTGTACAAGGGAGAAGTTCTGTTAACTTGTGTTGAAATTACAGTTCATCTTCAAACATGAAAGGGAACTATATTTAACTGAAACATTTTTCCAGAATTTTTTATTTGAAATTGTTTTCATTTAGAAGTGGATAAAGTTATCTTTTAGTGGCTATATATCTTAATGTTGGATGAACACTATTTAATTTTATATTTGCTAAATAATGCAAAACTAAATTATCTTTTAAAAATTAGGAAATAGATATGGTAACAACACCAAAAGATGTGTTAACTAAAACTGTCAATTAAATAATCCATTAATAATCATAAGAGTGTACATTAACTGGGATCAAAGATATTTGATGATGACTAGTTCGGTCATAGCCAAAGCATAGACAAGGTCACACAAACAGAAGACCAAGGAATTCCTAATAGAAGTGCAATTTGAAACACCACTTTGAAAAATAATCTGAATTTACTAAAATTGATTAAACATATAAGCAACTTGGAATCTGGTCACATGAATCAGTTGCGTTCCATGTTGGAGAGGAAAAACAGCGGGTTACACAAGCAGAATGATTGAGCGAGAGAGAGAGAGAGAGAGAGAGAGAGAGAGAGAGAGAGAGAGAATACTGTACATTGTAAGCATTTAGTAGTAGAAAAATTAAATTAAGGTACGGACATAAAATATAATAAAAACGTATGGAATAAAGCTATTTGCAGAAATAAAGGTGGTTACACATTGATTACAAATATAATGTTGAAAAGAAAAAAGAAATCAGCATGGAATTTTGATAAAGAATAAAAGAATATAAGTATAGATATTTTCATGAATACATATGTGTGTAACTTTTCTAAGCATAGCAAAGACAAACATTAAATTGTAAGTAGTTTTGCCTCCGAGACAATAAAGTTCGACAATAGAGTTCGCTAAATCATTTCACTTTTTTGTCTTCCTTTGAAATATAGATTTTAATATGTAAATAAGGTTTTCATAATTAGAGTGGCCTCAAGGAAAATATGCTAATTATGGATCTATCAGTAAAACAAGATATCAGGGTTAGGTTCAAGTCCAGGTTGTCACTGCAGTTATATTCATTACGATCTTTGGGAAAATGAGGTCCTTGTAAAACAAGAAGGTTAAGGATCTTAAGGGTGGGTAGCCTGGTTTGACTTTCTGTTTAAGTCAGACGATCTCAGAGTTTTGAAGGGAGTTTTCTCATCTCTCTTTAATTGTCAGCAAGAAGAAACTTAACCTAATTTTTGCATGTGTTTTTTTGGCTAATATAGTAGAACTCATTTAAAAATATAACAATCCTACCATGTTTTAAAGAAAATTATCTTTTTGAAATTTTGATACATATTTTTAATAAAGAAAAATCAAATACTTTGCATAACTATATATTTAAAGGATATTTATATAGTTTTAAATCTGTTATATATTGAAAACTATAAAGATCAAAATCATGAGAGAGCAGAACTGAGATTGTTCTGTCCTTATATTTGTTATTTTTGTATCACTAAGAGAGCTGCCTAAAAGTAACAATACAGGGGAGAAAAGATTAATTCCAGCTCATTTTTAATGGGCTGAAGTCCATCATGATAGCATGGAAGATATGGTTATGGGAACATATTTTGAAGGACTCGGCCACCAAATCAGTTCAGAATTAGCAAGCAAGGAAGGATGCAAGGTTGGTGTGTGTGTGTGTGTGTGTGTGTGTGTGTGTGTGTGTGTGTGTCCGTGCATCTGTGTGTGTGTGTAACTGATAGCTGTTCTATAATATGCTGCATGAAAACTAATATATAATTTGAAGGTCTTTACATAGTGGTCACATGTCAGATATCCTGAATATAACATATTAAGACTATAACTCATAATGGTAGCAACAAAATGATTTTATAGTTGAGGTGTCTATAACATGAGGAACTATATTAAAGGGCACAGCATTAGGAAAGTTTAAAACCACTCTTATACAACTTTAATGTTATGATGACCGCCCAGATATCAGTTATATGTTTTACTTATACATGCAAAAAAAAAGTTGCTGTTTGCTCCTATTGACAGTGTTTTTTGCCTTACAGAAGCTTTGCAATTTTATGAGGTCCAATTTGTCTGTTGTTGGTCTTACAGCATAAGCCATTGATGTTCTGATCAGGAAATTTTCCCCTGTGCCCATGTGTTCAAGGCTCTTTCCCACTTTCTCTTCTATTAGTTTCAGTGTATCTGGTTTTATGTGGAGATCCTTGATCCACTTGGACTTCAGTTTTGTACAAGGAGATAATAATGAATAGATTTGTATTCTTCTACATGATGACCACCAGTTGAACCAGCACCATTTGTTGTAAATGCTTTCTTTTTTCCATTGGATGGGTTTAACTCCTTTGTCAAATATCAAGACATCATAGGTGTGTGGGTTCATTTCTGGGTCTTCAGTTCTATTCCATTGATCTACCTGCCTGTCACTGTACCAATTCCACGCAGTTTTTTATCACCATTGCTCTGTAGTACAACTTGAGGTCAGGGATGCTCATTCCCCCAGAAGTTCTTGTTGAGAATAGCTTTCGCTATCGTGGTTTTTTTGTTATTCCAAATGAATTTGCAAATTGTTCTTTCTAACTCTATGAAGGATTGAGTTGGAATTTTGATGGGGATTGTATTGAATCTGTAGATTGCTTTCGACAAGATAGCCATTTTCACCATATTTATCCTGCCAATCCATGAGCATGGAAGATCTTTCCATCTTCTGAAATCTTTTTCAATAGGACAAAAAGAAAACCAGCAGATTTGGAAAAGATCTTTAACAATCTTAAATCTAATAGAGGCTTAATATCCAATATATACAAAGGACTCAAGAAGAGAGACTCCAGAGAAACAAATAACCATATTTAAAAATGGGGTACAGAGCTAAACAAAGAATTCTGAATTGAGGAATGTCAGATGGCCTAGAAGCACCTAAAGAAATGTTCAACATTCTTAGTCATCAGGGAAATGTAAATCAAAACAACCATGAGATTCCACTTCACATCTGTCAGAATGGCTAAGATCAAAACCTCAGGTGATAGCAGATGATGGTGAGGATATAAAGAAAAAGGAACACAACTCAGTGTTGGTGGTAATTCAAGCTGGTATAACCACTTTGGAAATCAATCTGGTGGTTCCTCAGGAAATTGAACATAATACTACCTGAGGACACAGCTATACCACTCCTAGGCATATACCCAAAAGATACTCCAACCTATAACAAGGACACATGCTCCACTATGTTCATAGCAGCCTTATTTATAATAGCCAGAAGCTGGAAACAACCCAGATGTCGTTCAACAGAGGAATGGATACAGAAAATGTGGTACATTTACACAATGGAATTCTACTTAGCTATTAAAAATAATGAATTCATGAAATTCACAGGCAAATGGATGGAAGTAGAAAATATCATCCTGAATGAGGTAACCCAATCACAAAAGAACACACATGATATGCACTCACTGATAAGTGGATATTCACCTAAAAGCTTGGAATACCCAAAATGCAATTCACAGACCATATGAGGCTCAGGAAGAAGGTAGACCAAAGTGAGTATGCTTCAGTGCTTCTTAGAAGGAGGAACAAAATACTCATGGGAGGAAATAGGAAGACAAAGTGAGGAGCAGAGACTGAAGGAAAGGTGACACAGAGACTGCCCCACCTGGGGATGCATCCTATATACAGTCACCAAACCCAGACACTATTGTGGATACCAAGAAGTGCTTGCTGACAGGAGCCTGATTTAGCTATCTCCTGAGAGGCTTTGCCAGAGCCTGACAAATTCTTAGGTGGATGCTCAGAGCCATCCATTGGACTGAGCATGGGGTCCCCAATGGAGGGGTTAGAGAAAGGACTGAAGGAGCTGAAGGGGTTTGAAACCCCATAGGAAGAACAACAATATCAATCAACCAGACCCCTCAGAGCAACCAGGGACTAAAGCACCAACCAAAGAGTACACATGGAAGGACATATGGCTCCAGCCTCATATGTTATCAGGTATCAATAGGAGGAGAGGCCCTTAGTCCTGTGAAGGCTTGATGTCCCAGTGTAGAGGAATGCCTGGTCAGGGAGGCAGGAGTGGATGGGTGGTGTCAGAGCCCCCTCATAGAAGCAGAGGGACGGGGGATGAGATAAGGGGTTTGCAGAAGGGAAACTGGGAAAGGAGATAACATTTGAAATGTAAATAAAGAAATATCCAATAAAAGAAAAGGAAAAAAGACAGACAGACAGACAGACAGACAGACAGAAGGAAAAAAACATTTGGAAGAAAAGAAACCTTTATCCTACTGCACCTTAGATACATTGCTAATTGATTCCATTCTGATGGGCCAAATGATTTTCATACAATCAGCTCTGCTCTTTCTCCCTTTGTACTCTGACCACAATAGAGTCTACATAAGGTGACTCCTTCATTCTTATGAAACTCTTACTCAGGACTGAATGCCAAAAACTCTGGTGTAGAATTTGTGAACCCAAGCATCTATATGGTTTGGTTACCAGGGTACTTGTGGCCTCATTAAATGAACTGAGCAATGTTTCTTCTGCTTTTATTTTTATTTTTTTTAAATAAGTAGAAGAATATTAGTGTTAACTTTTCTATAAAATTCTAGTACAATTCTGGAGTTTTAACTCTCTGGCTATTTTTTAGTGGGAAGGTTTTTCTTTTAAATTTTTTTTATTTTTGGATATTTATATTCCAAATGTTTTTCCCTTTGGAAACCCCCGATCCCATTCCCCCTCCCCTGCATCTATAAGGGTGTTCTCCCACCCACCCACCCACCTACCCACTCAAGTCTTCCCTCCCTAGCATTCTCCTATATTGGGGCATCTAACACCCTCAGGTCCACAGGGGCTCTCCTTTAGTGGGAAGACTTTTAATGATTTCTTCTATTTCCCTAGGGATTATAGGTCTATATAAATTATTTTTCTGTTATTTATTTACTTTTGTAAATGGTAGATATTCTGAAGTTTAAGCATTTCTTTTAGATTTTCCAATTAGGTGAACAGGTTTTTATTTCGTCTTTATGAATCTCTGGATTTTTTCTCTGTCTATTGTTATGTCCCCCATTTTTGTTTCTGATTTTGTTAATTTGATATTATCTCCCTCTGACTTTTACTTTAGATAAGGGTTTCTCTGTTTAATTTTCTCATAGAATCAACTCTTTTATTCATTGACTCCTAGTATTGATATCCTTGTTTCTAGTTTATTCCTGTCCTGTTTGAGTATTTCTTGTTGTCCTTATATTTAAGATTGTTGGTTGCTGTTTTGTCCTATTGACAGTGTCCTTTGCCTACAGAAGCTTTGCAATTTCATGAGGTCCCATTTGTTGATTCTTGATCTTAGAGCATAAGCCATTGGTGTTCTGTTCAGGAACTTTTTCCCTGTACCCAGGTATTCGAGGATTTTCCCCACTTTCTCTTCTATTAGATTCAGTGTATCTGGTTTTATGTGGAGGTCCTTGATCCACTTGGACTTGAGCTTTGTACAGGGAGATAGGAATGGATCAATTCTCATTATTCTACATGTAGACCGCCAGTTGAACCAGCACCATTTGTTGAAAATGCTGTCTTATTTCCACTGGGTGGTTTCTGTAAGGCAAAGGACACTGTTAATAGGATAAAACGGCAACCAACAGATTGGGAAAAGATATTAACCAATCCTACATCTGATAGAGGGCTAATATCCAACATATACAAAGAACTCAAGAAGTTAGACTCCAGAAAACCAAATAACCCTATCAAAAAATGGGGAACAGAGCTAAACAGAGAATTCTCAACTAAGGAAATTCTCAGGGTTGAGAAGCACCTAAAGAAATGTTCAACATCCTTAGTCATCAGGGGAAATGCAACTCAAAACAAGTCTGAGATTTCACCTCACACCAGTCAGAATGGCTAAGATCAAAAACTCAGGTGACAGCAGATGCTGGCGAGGATGTGGAGAGGAACACTCCTCCATTGTTGGTGGGATTGCAAGCTGGTACAACCATTCTGGAAATCAGTTTGGCGGACCCTCAGAAAAATGGACATAATACTACCTGAGGACCCAGCTATACCTCTCTTGGGCATATACCCAGAAGGTGCTCCAACGTGTAATAAAGACACATGCTCCACTATGTTCATAGCAGTCTCAGTCGAGATGATATTTTCTTTTTTTTTTAATTTTCTTTTTTATTTTTTGATACATTTCAAATGTTTTACCTTTTCCAGGTCTCCCATTTGGAAACCCCCATCCCATCCCCCCTCCCTCTGCCTCTAGTAGGGTATTCCCCCACCCACCCATCCACTTCTGTCTTCCTTCCCTGGCATTCCCCTATACTGGGGTATCTAGTACCCTCAGGCCCAAGGGCCTCTCCTCCCACTGAAGGCCAACAAGGCCCTCCTCTGCCACATAAGTAGCCAGCACCATGAGTCTCTCCGTGTGTATTCTTTGGTTGGTGGTCCAGTCTCCTGGAGCACCAGGGAGTCAGGCCAGTTGACACTGTTGCTCACTCCATAGGGCTGCAAACTCCCTCAGCTCCATCAGTCCCTTCTCCAACTCCTCCATCTGGGACTCCCACGCTCAGTCCAATGGTTGTTGTGAATTGAATCATGGGTGTTCCAAACTTTTGGGCTAATATCCACTTATTAGTGTACATACCGTGTTCGTTCTTTTGTCACTGTGTTACCTCACTCAGGATGATAATTTCATGATCCATCCATTTGCCTATGAATTTCACTAGTTGTTTTTGTGAGTAATGTCTTTCACATTTCCACATTTACATTTGTATTTCAGAAGTACAGAAAAACAAAAGTAAAAATAAGATTCAGAAAAAGGCATGTATAAGAGTGGAGAAAGAGAACTCAAGAGCAAAAAGAAAAACAAAACAAACGGAATATTACAACAAAGAACTTTTCACAGAAACTGTTTAGGGAATAATCATGACATGTTCAACAAAAACATTTATATTCATGAAATTACACTTTTAACTGCGAAAGCTAAGTATTTAACAATTATAATTAAATTATCTGTTATACAAGCCTTTATTGTTTAGCTAAGAATTATTATAATAGACTTGTGTTAATGGATTAAGCATCATTTTAATTATAATTAGAATAACAATCAAAATAATTATTTTATAGTAATGAAAGAATCTAAACAATAAATTAAATATGCTGAGTAAAGGTTAACAAAATTGAAATAGTTTGTGAAAATGCTAAAATTATCATGTCCTATTCTAATTACAAAATTTCAGAAAATAGATGCCTGAAGAAAGAAAAATTCATCATAGGTTATTTATTAAATATTAAATGTTCAGCTTGTCCACACATCCTATAATATTAAAATAAAATAAGTATCTTAATATAGTCAATGATAACCTGGAATGAATTAGCATATGTGAAGAGCATTTTAAGGCTTTGTATTAATTTCTAATATACTGTGATGCCATGTCAAACAAATCAGAAAATGAATTCTGTGATTGGCCATTTATCATTTTAGATTCTTTAAATATAGGTAGACAATCATGACTGGGAATGCTATCAACTTACAATAATAAAAAAGCCTATCTTCATGCCTCAATAATTAATTTAATTAGATATAGTAGTTAACAATGATTAATACATAACTAAGAAGATAGCTCAATTGGAAAGTACTTTCCTTGCTAATATGAGGACCTGGGGTCAATTTCCAAAATCTGTGTAAAAAATTGGTTGGAATGTTCTCCTTGCTTCAATCCTAAAGTAGTAGAGCAAGAGTCCTCAAGTCACTCTAGCCTAATAAATGAGATGTGAATCCATGAATGACGTGAGAAACTCTTTTTAACAGGCTGTCCATAGAATTCCCAAGGATGATGCCTGATTTTGATTCTTTATTTCTACAGTACAGTGTATACACACACACACACACACACACACACACACACACACACACACACACACACACATACAGAGATTCAGGCACATATGCAAACAAGTACACATATGAATGCATTAGAAATGTAAACACACAATAGACATACATGGACACATACATAAGAATACTACATATCTGAGTCATGGGCATGGAGAAGTCAAGCTGCTACCATCCTACAGGCTACATTTTTACTGAATATCTTTTATAATGCTACAAAAAACTACGCATGTTCTCTTGGAAGAAAAATCATCATCAGTCTTACCCAGATGTGACATCTGATTCTGGCTATAGATATAGGTCAACAGTTAAGAAAATGGCTGTACAACATTATGTTTATATTTGATAATATAAAAGTGCATACATATAATGTTTAATGATATATAATATAGAGATATGAAAAGAAAATTATATGTAGATTGAGAAAATATTTAGCATCTATATTAGGTAGTAAATATCACTTTTATTCTCCTGTAGTAATTGTCATATCTGAGGTTTAATGCCTCAATCTGCTAACCTAGGCCTAGTCCTGGAAGTTTCTAGCTTCTATATAATCTTATTTATGCCTAGAATGTTTTCAGCCTTTGAGACTGATGAAAAAGCTCATCCTTTCTTGTTCTTTCTGAACTCTGTGGGCTTGTTTGACTCAGCTGTTCTGGCTCAAACTTCTTTCCAAGCTGACTGGCTCAAACTGGGCTTCTGACTGCTACAAACTAGCTATGGCAATCTGTTCTAATCTTCTGGCTCATTCTTAGGATCTGGGTTCGTTGAGACTGCTAGTCTTTTTATGGGATTGCCCTCCTCCTCAACAACTTCTAGCATTTCCCTAATTCAACCACAATGGTCCCCAAATTCGAACCATCGCATGGGTATAAGTTTGTGTTTTTGTCTCAGTCATATGCTTGTGGTCCTCTTGGAGGGCAGCCATGCTAGTCTGTAAGTACATCATAGTATCAGTAATAGTGTCAGGCCTTGGAGCATCCCTTTGTGATGCATCTCAATTTGGGCTGGTCATTAGACCTCCATTCCCTGAGTCTCTTCTCCATTTTTGTCCCTGCAGTTCTTTCTCAGATGCCAGGGAAGCAAGAGGTTCAGGCCACATGTGTGACAGAGGAGAGCCTTGTTGGCCATCAGGAGGAGGAGAGGCCCTTGGGCCTGAGGGTGTTAGAGGCCTCAGTAAAGGGGAATGTCAAGGTGGGAATATGGGAGTGGGTGGGCGGGTGAGTGGGAGGTGGAATTTCCTCATAGAGCCAGGGAGGGGAAGGGGATAGGGGTTTTCCAAAGAGGAGACCTAGAAAAGGGGAAACATTGGAAATGTAAGTAAAGTATCAAAAAAAAAAAAAAAAAAAAAAAGAAGTTCCCATGACCCAATGGGGATGACATTAGCTAACATACCCTGTTGGACTGATCCTGCTCAGCACTCGCCATTCATGCTGAGTCGGCCTGGGGCTAGACCCACGAGAGGCTGGCTAGCCTACAGAGTACGGGAGACTTCAGGCGGTTCCTGGGAAACCCCTAGCCGCTGTTGACACACGCCCCACAGCTAGGCCCGGAGAGTGGATCTCTTCTCGGGCCCAAGTGTTACAGCCCATTAGACAAAGTTCTCCGATGCCAAAGTAGTTTTGCAGCTTTATTCCTTCTGTACGGTGGGTGGCGGGCGCTGGCGGAACCGAACCGGAGCATGCTGGTGGGCCGGGGTGGGCAGAGAGCAGCGTAGAGAGCAGCGCAGAGAGCAGGCAGGCAGAGAGCAGGCAGGCAGAGATGCAGAGAGCAGCATAGAGAGCTGCGCAGAGAGCAGGCAGGCAGAGAAAGAGAGCTACGCAGGTGGGACGATCTGATATACTGTTTGGGAAGGTGGCGGGGGCTTGTAATCGATACTTTCTATTGGCCAGGTCTGGGGCCTCTCTAGTGCCACATTTGCCTATGAGGGGTCAGGTATGCTTTCTATGTGACAAATCTCACATGGCAGGCCTCTCTCTATACAGTGGTTGTGAAAACTGTGGCTGATTTTACAGGAGTCTTCCAGAAGCGTTGGCTAAAAATATAATCCAGTCCCTCATGAATATTTCACGGGGTCTCCCAGAATTTTCAGCCTTTGCTTAACCAGGTGCAAATTGCCTGTTACAGACCACTGCCCCCACAATACTCAACAAATGGAAGACAGTATCTATAGAGACCACCTCCAGTAGATAGGCATGGCCCCAAGTTGAGGGATGGGGCCACCCACACATTTCAAAATTTTTAACCAAGAATTGTTTCTATCAAAGGAATTTCACGGACAAAATGGAGAAGAGACTGAAAGGTGGCCATCCTGAGGCCATCCCACCTAAGGATCCATTCCATCTGCAAACACCAATTCCGATACTATTGCTGATGCCAAGGAGCATGTGCTGACAGGAGCCTGGGATAGCTGTCCCCTGAGAGGCTCTGCCAATACCTGACCAATACAAATGACAATATTTACAGCCTACTATTGGGTTGAGCCCAATGACCCCAATGGAAAAGTTAGGGGAAGGACTGAAAGCACTGAAGGGGACTGCAACCCCATAGGAAGAACAACAATATCAACTACCAGACAACCCAGGGCTTCCAGAGACTATCTTACCAACAGAAGAGAATGGACCCATGGCTCCAGCTACATATGTAGCAGAAGATTGCCTTATCTGGCATTAATTGGAGGGGAGGCCTTTGGTCCTGTGGAGGCCCGATACCCCAGCATAAGGGGATGCTAGAGCAGTGACACAGGAATGGGTGGATGGTGGAGCACCCTCTTAGATGCCAAATGGAGTGAGGATAGGATGGGGGGTTTGTCTAGGGGAAACTGGGAAGGGATGTAAACAAATAAAATAACCATTAAATATATATTCTATTTTTACAACTATTTCATATGCAATAAAATTACAGAGAAGTGGTAAAAATATCAACTTGCCTTTTTAAGACAAATTAATTTTAGGACATTATTTTAAAAATATAACTTAAATGGAAAATGAGTGTTGTTGCCTACCTATTTCCACATATTTGTTATTGTTCTGTGAATTATTTGCAAATAATTGTTTTTCATTGTTATTACTGCTATCATTTTGGCATGTGTTAATAATATGTATTCATTGGAATAACTTAATTATTCTAAATCAGAGAACATATAAAGAATTATTTTTCTGGATGATTTTTTGATTTACATTAGTAAATTTACTGTAACTTTCTGTGGAGCTTTACAAAATCTTCATAAAACTTCAATTTGACTGCGATGATTATGATTTTTCCTTTCATCACATTGGAATGGGAGGTTTTAAACATTCCTTCACCTCTTCTTTTGTTTTATATTAAGTGTAGAAAGCAAAACAACATCCACCAATGATATCTATACACTATTCCCACCAAATGAGATTATTTGGGTATGTTGAATAATGCATGACTATACATATCAGTATTTGGAAGAACGCATTTTAGTGACTTAATATTTTCAATTTATATATATATATATATATATATATATATATATATATATATATATATATACACTCACACACACACACACACACACACATATATATATATATATATATATATATGTATATGACATTACAAAATCATGCATTTGAAAATGATTATTCAGTCCATGATTTATCATTAGAAATTATAACAAAAGAATACAATGATGTGTTCTCAGTGTCTGTGATTCAACTACAATTTGAGAAATTTACAGTAATTTTATAATGAATAAAGAACATCAACATAAAGCAATGATGCCAGGAAAGCAAGAGGTTCCCAGGTCTCATCGTGGATGAGTTTAGCTGAAATTCCCAACAAAGGGGAGGTAGAACTTGTAGAGACCATACACAGAGGTTAGGCAAGGCTCCTGGTTGGAGCATGGGGCCACCCACTCATCTCCAAATTTTTAACCCAGAACTACTCCTCTCTAAAGAAAATACAGGGACAAACTGTGGAGCAGAAACTGAAGGAAAGGCCATTCAGAGACTGCCCCACCTAGAGTTCCATGCCATACATAGACACCAAATCCAGACACTCTTGTGGATGCCAAGAAGTTCTTGCTGACAGGAACCAGATATAGCTGTTTCCTAAGAGGCACTGCCAAAGCCTTCCCAATACAGTTGGGGATGCTTGCAGCAAACCATCGGACTGAGCACAGGGACCCCAACTGAGGAGTATGGGAAAGGACTAGAGGAGCTGAAGGGACTTTCAACCCCATAGGAAGAACAACAGTATCAACTAACCAGACCCCCCCAGAGCTCCCAGGGACTAAACCACCAACCAAAGAGTACACATCGAGGGACCCACAGCTCCAGCTGCATATGTAGCAGAGGATAGCCTTGTCAGGTATCAATGGGAGAAGAGGACCTTGGTCCTGTGAAGTCTTGATGCCACAGTGTAGGGGAATGCCAGGGTGGTGGGGTGGGAGTGTGTGTGTGTGTGTGTGTGTGTGTGTGTGTGTGTGTGTGTGTGTGTGTGTTAGAAATTCCAATAAATCATTAGAAAGTCCAATAAATTCTGGTATTATTATTTCCAATTATTTCTAGCATTTTCTAGATTTACCATAGCATTTAGATCCTCTCCTCTATCAACCACACCATTTTATGGAAGTAATCTTTTACTACAAAAACCCCAGATTTTTTTCTTACTGCTATTGTTTTCTGAAGTGGTTGTTCCCTGTTCCCAAGAGAACTGTAGTCATATTTTCTTTGTTATTTTTTCTTTTTTCTTTTCCTGTTCTCAGGTTTAATATTAACAACTATTCCCCCCACACACACAAAAGTGTCATACTTTAAATGCTTATTCCTTAGCTGATCACACTGTTTTTTGTAGTTATGGAAAATAGAAGGTGTCACCTGGTTGTCCAGAGTTTTCCCAGCAGATGGGGACTACTAAAGAGAGACACAGTTAAGCAGAATGCAGATGGTAGGATGTTCAGTTGCAGTTGATAAATCCACAACATAATGGCTACTCCAAAGACTCGGAGAACATAACAGAAAAGGTGGGGAAAAGTTTGTAAAAGCTGTAAGAACAGGACATTTGCTTGCAAGAGAGTATTTCCTACAAAGAGGAAATTGTATCTATGAAATTTCATAAATATGGTTGGATACAACAATATCTGTACAATAAGTCCCCCAATTAACATGCCTGTCTGGATTCAGGAAATCTCACAAGGTCCCACCCCTAGTTTGAGAACTAAAGAGGATTAATAATATCTGACAGAGGGAGATTCCTGTTCCAGGGATCAGGACCTGATGGATACTCCAAGCCTAATTGGTCAATTTTAAATAAATATGCATATAATCTCTTTTCTTTTTTTGTGTATTTGATTGGATATTTTATTTTACTACATTTCAAATGTTATCCCATTTTCTTCTTTCCCCTCTGGAAACCCCCCTATCCCATCCTTCATTCTACTGCTTCTATGAGGTGCTCACTTACCCACACATCCACTCCCAGCTCCCCATCCTGGCATTCCCTACACTGGGGCATTGATCCTTTGCAGGACCAAGAGCCTCTCCTCCCATTGATGTCTGACAAGGCCATCCTCTGCTATATATGTGTCTGGAGCCATGGGACCCTCCATGTGTACTCTTTGGTTGGTGGTTTAATACCTGGGAGCTCTGGGTGGTCTGGTTGGTTGATATTGTTATTCCTATGGGTTGCAAACCCCTTCAGCTCCTTCAGTCCTTTATATAACCCCTCCATTGGGGACCCCATGCTCAGTTCAGTGGTTGGTTGCAAGCATCTGTCTCTGTATTTGACAGGCTCTGAAAGAGCCTCTCAGGAAACAGCCATATCAGGCTCCTCAGCAGGATATATTGGTACACATGTGTGTATGTGTGTGTATTCATTATTAAATTAACATATTTTAATTTAAAATAGTAGGCCCTGAATCTGAGGAAGATAAGGAGTGCAAGGCAGGCAATTAAGGAGAGAATGTGAATGCAATACTCAGTTTACAAAGTTTACAATAGTTTACACAGTTGTCAAACATATATAAATAAGAAACTATGAATTAAAAAAAAATATTATCTTCTATAAGCTCTTCTGTCAGACATTTCACACAGACAGGCAAAACTACGTAATGCCCTCTGTTAGACTATATTTTTTGCCAATTTGACAGGCAGGTTTCTATAAATAAGGAAGAAACCCAAATGAAGGGATTGGATGTGAGGAATAGAGAAATTTCTTATAAAGAACTATCACAGTGATCAATCAAAACCTGACTTCACAAGGGGGTGTTCTAGGTTCATAACCTGGGTGCTGATGGAAACTATTGTCCATAAGTAGAGTTAACTCTCTGTCATGGGAGCCTGATGGTAGTTATGCTCTTTTGACTGGCTTAATTTGGCAAATTCAGTTACCCAGAATAATCTCTCTCAAGTTAAATCCAAGTGAGTAGGTGATGGACTTATCTGTAAAACACAACACATCATCACATGGGTGAAGGGCTAAACATTTGCAGGCTTGTAACCTGGATAAATTGCTACTTCAAAATACATTCTCAGAAGCACATGACAAGTTACTCCTTGAGTTTGTCAGTGTGCTAAAACTACAGTTATTCTGGCCTCATAATTTATTGTGATGCAGGGTAAAAAATTTTGGAATAAAGAATTATTTTCCATTATAAGGCTGAAGATTATTTCATTCCTTTTCACTGTTCAATATTGGCTGATGATAATTCTAATGCTAAGTAGATTTCAGAACTATGTAGGAGACTGTAGTTGTCTTCCTGTCATGATTTTTTAAAAATTCTTTTTTCATGGATCCGAAACTTTCCATTGTATTGAATATGTGTGGATAATTTATCTACTTATTTTTTAAAAATTTATTATTCTGCTGTAATATAGAAAAGCAATTTGGAAACTCATCTCTCCTCAACTTCTGTAAATTACTTTTTCCTCCCTTTGGCAACAGTCTCCTTTCCATTTTCTCCATTAACACTCTCTGGGACTGCTAGTAATTGAATGTTTTATATCCTGAATGGACAGTTACATCTTTCAGCTGAATTTCCTATATTCTCTTCAACAGCTTTATCCTACCCTTTGGAAAACTTGAAAACTTATTTAATTTTATTTTCTAATATTTTTATCTTGTGTATCACTTTCAATATCTGGGTGTGCCTTCATCTAGCACTTGCTCCTCTGCAATGTCAGTATTTTAAATTCTTGTAAAGCTGTGTATACATGCATGCATGGGTGTGTGTGTGTGAGAGTGTGTCTGCATATATGATTAGATATAATCTTTCTGCTGTAAAGAGATTCATGGTGAGTATGCTCTCAGGACACTTTAAAAGTCATATTTTTTGTAAATACCACTTGTGCACATTCACTTTCATCTGATAATATCAACACCTTGGTATTTAACAGTTGACCTATTAAAAATACCTGGAGAACCTATGGAATACTATAATAACACACATATATAACATTTTTAGCACCTCAGAAAGTCTTCAAGCTAATCTCCTCACTGGCTTACCTCACCCCTGTATACTCTATTTATTTCTGGTATTAACAAAACTACTCTCCCATTTTATTTTCATTTCAAAAACTTTACATAAATAGAAACATAGAAGACACAATAGATTGAAATTTGCCTTTTTCATTTAGTTTTATTGTTTAAATTGTGCGTGTCAATAACCACTAACCTTTATGTTTATGTGTTTGTTATGAGTATAATTAAAAGCAAGAAGTATCACAGACTAGTTAGTTTTTTGTTTGTTTGTTTGCTTGCTTGTTTGTTTTTTACCTCAGCATTTACCTTTTCCTCAGTTTTGGATGCTAAAATGTCAAGATCATCACTTTATAGTTTTGATGCCTTCTGGGGCTCTCTCATTTGCTTCCAGGAAATATGGGTGTGTCTTCATGTGTTGTTTCCTCTGTGAACATGCACACAGTATCTCTTTATGAGTGAAACTTTTGTCTTCTAGGGCTAAAATGATGGTTCAGGAGTTAAGCGCACTTACTTTTACTGCAGAGATCCTAAAAAAATTTTCCTGAACCCACATCAAATGTCTCCTAACTGGCTATTATACTAGCTCCAGTATATTCACATTCCTCTTCTCACCACTTTGGGTACCTGTGTATATGTGGTGTACTTAAATTAATGCAGGTGCATGCACACATAAACATAAAAAATTCTTCTTCTAACAGCAAACATTTTTCACGATTTTCCCATATCAATGGCTTTAAAAGCTTAATTTAGTGTGTGTGTGTATGTGTGTATGTGTGTGATACGTATCTACAGGTATACGTGCTATCGCATGTATGAAGACGTCAGACTCGTCACTAGAACATGTCCAGACACAGCCTCCTCTCCCTACCAACAATGTTCCTCCTTATTTTATGTCACATCCTTTCTGTTATTTTCTCTTTTTATCCCCGTTCAGCCCTGTTTTATGACATTTCTTCCTTCTCAGGGCTGCTGCTATCATGGAATATACCTTCCCATCTGTACATATAATGTTATTTACATAAAAATTAACAGGTAGAGTCTGCAGATGAAGAAAAATGTGATCATTTCTTTCCCTGGATTTTAAAAACTTCACTTAATATAATAATGGCTATTTCCTCTTATTTTTCTGCAAATGTTTAGTTGCCTTCTTCTTTACAGCATAACTAAGAATTACATCATGTGTGTGTACCACATTTTAATTATGGTTTTATTTACTGATAGATATCAAAGCTGCTTTGATTTTTCACAATTGTGTGTGATTCAGTTACATGTTTAATCATTTTTTGTTTTGTTAGGTAACCTTTTTCCATAGTTGTTGACTACAGATGTAAGCAATTGTAGTAGCTTTAGCTATGTTTGATATTTATTGTCTAGTACAAGATTCCTAAACTTCAAGCAAGGCAATGGGAAATAAAAAAAAATATTAGCAGTCTTGAAGAATATGAGTTCCATTTTCTCCCTCTATAAAAATATGTTTAAGTATCTTATATGTAAATTACTGAGGTCTCATTGTATTTAGAGTGAAATGTATATTTTACCTCGGTTTTTAAGTAACAGAAGTTTTCAGTATATAAATATTCATTCAGGTAGATCTTTCAAGCTTTTATAACTTGTTTATTTTCTATCACCATTTTTATTACTTAAGACTCATGTTTTTTTGTTAATGTTCAGGGAATACTATGTATAGTACTTTACAATAAACAGATGATCTTTGACCTTGGTTTAGTATATGACCCCTAAACCACAGAATTTGCTTTTTTTTCTTTCTGGGTACTAATCCCCATTTGAAGTGAAATGTTCATCTCTAGAACAAGAAGCTGAAGAAACAGAAAAGGGTCTGAAAGTACATATATTCCCACTGAAATCCAGTCTTCAAAACTTTTCTACTGCTGTGATAAAGCAACATGATTAAGGCAACTAATAAAAACAAGTGTTTAATTTGTGCCTTCTGGCTTTAGGTAGAGTCCATGAAGGCAGAGTAAAGGGATGGCAACAGGACTGGCTGAGAACTTACATATAATTCCAAAGTAAAAGGCAGAGGGACAGACAATGAAAATGACATCATCTTTTGAAACCTCAAAATACATATTCTAGAAACATAACAACTCCAACATAACAACACATCCTAATCCTCCCCAAACACCTACCAACAGAGAATAAATTAGTCAAATGCCATAGAGTATTGCAGACATCTCATTCAAAGAATAACGTTCTACATCCTGGCACCCATAGTCTCATGGCTGTGTTATTATTCAAAGTGCTCTTAGTCGAATTTCAAAAGAATCCATAACATTTTACATTTTCAAGGTGCCTCAGCTAATTATCTTCTATTAAATTGCCTGTTTGTGAAAAGCTTACTGATTGGCTACTTACTTATCTTAGCTTCTGTTGTAGTTCTAGCTTTCACAAAACTTCCCCTGGAGTAGGAGAGCAAAAACACAAGTTGTGTATTTTAAACCCCCTGCTCTGAATATTTGACAGTATACTTGTGTTGAAAATACCTTACTGTAGTCTCCACTAACTGGAAAAAAGACTTTCAATTGGCTATAAATTATGTCTTGGTAGACATGTCATGTGGGCTTTTCATAATAGTTTATTGAAAAAGATGGAAAATTAGAGACATTGGAGTATTTAATATTATAAACAGAGCTTAATGGGTTATACCAGTAGAACCTTGGACAGCAGAAGTGCTGGTAGTTATATAGGCTGTTGGCTCATCTATCAGCAGGGATCTGGAGGTTGGAAAAGACAGACAAAGGCATTGCTATAAGCTGCTAGGCTTTGTCTCAAGTCAGGTAGGAGAAATCAGGGCCCCTCTATCTTTCTGCCTATAACTAAGTCTATCTAACTGGGCAGAGGTTGTTATAGCCAAGGGTGATAACAATGATTAGGATTCTGTTGTTGATATTGTTTTTTTTTGTTGCTTTTCTTTTATTCTTTCTCATTCATTATTTGAGTTTTATCTTCCTTCAATCTTCCTGTCAGAGACAAAGGCCTTGTCTTAATCAAGCCTTGATATATTCTGCTAGATGAAGAGTCCCAGGCTTGACTTATTTTGCTAGTCATAGTGTCTCGGGCTCCACAGCGGGCATTCCTTTGATTCCTTCCCGCCAGAGACTAGATTACCTTGTTTTGAATCTAGGGTCTTGCTCTTAATCAGATAATCAGAGTGTCCTAGGCTTGGCTTGATTAGCAAATCAAAGTGTTCCAGCTCCACAGCAGGCATTCCTTTTATTCCTCCCCAGTCTCACTGCCTCCAGCTAGGGATTAGACATCCTGTTTTGAACCGGCCTACAGCTCCAGGACAACAATGACACATAATTATGTGTGACGTCTGGTTACACTATAGATTCCCCCTTCCTCTGCCATTTCCCGCCCTAAAGTGCTTAAATCTACGTAACAATAAAGATTGTTTTGGGGCTTGATCGGAATACCGTCTTGCCCTCGCGCATGCTTTGTCTCCTGCCTCTTTCCACCGCCTGACAGTTTCTCTCCACAGCACCGGAGTATCCTGCAGGCAGGATGCTCCGGACCCAGTTGCTAGCCTGTCCGGGAAGGGCCCTCCAGAGACATGGCGGGATAGTGAGCTCTTTGCAGGGTGATAACAATGATTAGGATTCTGTTGTTGATATTGCTTTTTTGTTGCTTTTCTTCTATTCTTATCTCATTCATTATTTGAGTTTTATCTTCTTTCAATCTTCCTAATCCTTTCTCTAACCTTTCTTATCCCCTAGATCTACTCCTCCATTTTCCTCCAAAAATGGAGCAGGCCTACCAAGGATATCAATCAAACATGGCATAAAATGTTATAATAAGACTAGGTACAAACCCCCATATCAATGTTGGGTGAGGTAATCCAGTAGGAGGAAAAGGGTCGCAGGAGCAGGAAACAAGTCAAGACACCTCAGACTCCCACTGTTAGGAGTCCCACAAGAACACCAAGCCTTATAGTCAGGATGTATATGCAGAGGACCCAGCTCATACACATACAGGGTCTGTGACTATCACTGTCTATGAGCCCTGCTTAGTTCATTCTGTAGGCTGTGTTTTGTAGTGCCCTTGACCATTCTGGCTCCTGCTATCTTTCACCTCTACTCTTCTACAGGACTTACTTGTTCTGCTTAGTATTTGGATATGGGTCCCTGCATTTGTTCCCATCAGTTTTTTGATGATATCTCTGATGACTGTTGGCCTAGACACTGATCTTGAGTATAGTGGAATATCATTAGTAATGATTTTATTGAAAATGTCCAAAGTCATGTTTTGTTCTATCCTGGGTCTGTGTGTTGTTTCAGCCTCTTCTTCCTTGCCAGGCAAGCATTGTCATACATGAGTTTTCTCTCATGGCACAGGCCTCAATTTGGACCAGTCATTGGTTAGCCATTCCTATAAATTCTGTGCCACCATTACCCTGCACTTCTTAAAGGCAAGGCAGGTTTTAATTAGGTCAATAATTTTGTGGCTGGGTGCATGTCCCATTGCTGGAAGCCTTTTTTGGTTATAGAAGATGGCCAGTTCAGGCTCTGTATCCCCCATTGCAAGCATCTTTGCTAGGCTCTTTCCCAAAGACTCCAGGGAGTTTTCACTGCACTAGATTTTAATTATCAGTTTGGCACTTTCTAGACTCCTTTGGAAAGGAAGACTCAGTGAGTAATTTTCAGTGTTAAGTTGGTGTCTTAGTTAGGGTTTTACTGCTGTGAACAGCTACCATGACCAAGGAAATTCTTATAAGGACAGCATGTAATTGGGATGGTCTTACAGGTTTAGAGGGTCAGTCCATTATCATCCATGTGTGAACATGGCAGCATCCAGACAGGCATGCTGCAGGTAAAGCTGAGAGTTCTACATCTTCATCTGAAAACTGCTAGGAGAAGACTGACTCCCAGCCAGCTAGGATGAGAGTCATAAGGCCCACACCCACAGTGACACACCTACTCCTAAAAGGCCATACCTACTCCAACAAGACCTCACCTCCTAATAGTGCCATTCTCTGGGCCAAGAATATGCAAAACATCACATTCCACTTCCTAGACCCTATAGGCTTGTTCAAACACATGGGTCTATGGGGACTAGACCTGGATTATACCTAGCCATTGCATAATGTAAAATACATCTAGTCCAACTTTAAAAGTCCCCATAGTCTGTATCAGTCTCAACAATGTTACAACCCCAAAGTTCAAAGTCTCTTCTGAGATTCATCCAATCACTTAACTGTAATTCCGAAAACAAGACAGGAAAGCAGTTGGGCAAACTCCAATCTCTGCATTTCCATGTCTGATGTCAATGTGGTCTTCATATCTCCAACTTGTTTTTTTTATCTTTGTTGACTACAAAAACTTCTTTGTCCTGAGCTGGTTCCATTCGCTGTTAGCAAATTTTCTCAGCAGATATCCCACAGCTTTGGCATCTCGAACATCTTGGAGTCTCCAAGTCAACTTCAGTGTTACAACATCTTGTTCCAATGTCTGGGATCCACACATAATCTCCAGGAATCCTCCAAAGGTCTTGGGTCACATCTCCAGTTCTGCTCTCTATAGCACTCTAGGCTCTGGTTGATTCCACCCCACTACTCTTGCTAATCTTGGTGATCATCCCATATTACTGATATCCCTAGTACACTAGCATCTTCTGCTGCAACTAGGCTTCACTAATAGCCTCTCATAGGCTTCCTTTAGGGTGCCAAGCCTCAACTTCTTTGAATGACCCCTTAAGTCCTGGGCCATCAAATATAACTGAGGCTGCACCTTCAGCAATGCCCTTCTATAGACCCTCACAGTGCCAAGCCTCAGTGGCTCTCCATGACCCCTTCATATCTTCAAAATTAATAGTATGTGGGTGACATTACAAAGTAGAGCTACAGTACAAGGTACAATCTTGGCTATCTCTGGAACAGAGCTTCTTTGTTCTCTCAGAAAACACTTCTCAAATTTTATCTCAATGATGCCAGTCTATTCTTAATCACTGCTAATTTCTTAGCTCCAGCTAACCAGCATCAGTTGTTCTAGTAAGGCCAGAGCCACATGGCCAAAGTTGCCGAGATCTGCTGCTTGCTGGGCCTGAAACATGACACTTCTCTCTTCCTTATTCTATTACCAGCTTTCTAATTTCCAACTCATTTACTGCCTAAGCTTGGCTGTCCTAGAACTTGCTCTGGAGATTGACCTTGAACTTTTGAGATCTGTGTGGATTTAGTTCCTGAATTCTGGAATTAAAGCTGTGTTTTATCATGCCTGGATATAAGCTTTTCTTCACCTAGAACCTGTTCTGTCCTAGGCTGTCCTTGAACTCAGAGATCTTTTCCCTTTGCCTCCTAGGATTAAAGGTTTGTACCACCATGCCTGGATCTAAACTTAGCTGGGTAGTATCTTGCTCCAAGGTCACTGGTCCATTCATTGAATTTAAAATCCTTGAACACAGGATTCAGCTCCATTTTACTTTCTGCTGTCCCTTTAATACCAGAATTATATATTTTATATTTTCCCTTCTAATCTTTTTGTGTTTGTTCAAAATGCTCTTCATTAGACTCTACTAGAGAACAAATTCTCTACTGTACTTTTCCTTTGTGAATGCAATTAACACTAATAATTTCATTACCTTAGCTTTAGGTAGACTCTTCAGACAAGGAAAGAAGCAGCCACAGTCTTCACAAAAATATCACAAGAACAGTGTTTGGACGCATATTAAAATACTTCTTCTCTGAAACCTCTACAACCAGGCTCCCCAGTCCAAAACCTACTCAGGAACAAATTCTTCCATATTTGTACTAGGATAGCCCATAAACCCCATTTAAAGCATCCCATTGCTTTCCAAATCCAAAATCCCAAAATCCATATTCTCCCAAACAAAAGCATGGTCAGGACTATCAGAGCAGTACCCCAGTACCTGGTAACAACTTCTGTCTTGTTTACAGTTTTACTACTTTGAACAGGCACTATAACCATACCAACTCTTATAATGGCAGGATGTAATTGGGGCTGGCTTAAAAGTTCAGAGGGTCTCCATTGTCATCAAGATGAGAGCATGGCAGAGTCCAGACAAGCATGCTGCACACAAAGCTGAGAGTTCTACATCTTCATCTGAAGGCTGCTTGGAGAAGACTGACTCTCAAGCAGCCAGGATGAGAGTCTTAAAACTCACACCCACAGTGACACACCTACTCCAGCAAGGCCTCACCTCCTAATAGTGCCACTACCTTGGCCAAGCATATACAAACCATCATAATTGAACTCTTGGCATGTCGATGACAGAGTTCCTTGGTTATTTTATTTGAATGGAGAAATTAACCCATTTTAGATGTCATCAGTCCCTGGAGAGGCATTATCCATCGCATTTGAGTAGAAAGAGTAAGTATACCTGCATTAATCCATTACTCTCTGCTCTCAACTGTGGATCTAATAGGATTATTTGTTCAAGGTTCGGACATCTTGCCTTTCCTATAATGACAGACTGTAACCTGTAATTGTGAAGCAAATGAACGCCTTTGCCCTGAAGTTGTAATTATCAGTGAATATTAGTTACAACAATAACAAATGAAAATAAGACAACAGATTTTTGTTTCTTTTTTTATGATGTAAATTTATCTTTTATTTAATAGGTTTTACAATAACACTTATCACATTAAATGACATGCAAATACTAGATTAGCAGTTTTCTTCACAAAGGGCTACTTTAGATTCTTTTTTTACTCTTTTTTTTTTTAATTTTTATTTTTTGATACTTTATTTACATTTCAAATATTTTCCCCTTTCCAGGTCTCCACTTTGGAAACTCCCTATCCTCTCCCCCTCCCCCTGCCTCTATGAGGGTACTCTCCCACCAACCCACCGACTCCTCTCTTCCCACCTTGGCATTCCCCTATACTGAATCCTCTAATACCCTCAGGCCCAAGGGACTCTCCTTCCCCTGATGGGCAACAAGGCCCTCCACTGCCACTATGTGGTCCGAACCATGGGTCACTCCATGTGTATTCTTTAGTTGGTGGTCCAGTCTCCAGGAGCACTGGGGGATCAGGCTAGTTGACACTGTTGCTCTCTCTATGGAACAGCAAACTCCCTCAGCTCCTTTAGTCCCTTCTACAACTCCTCCATCTGGGACCTCACTCTCTGTCCAGTGGTTACTGTGTAGTGAAACTTGGGTATTCCTGAACGTTTGGGCTAATATCCACTTATCAGTGAGTACATACCGTGTTTGTTCTTTTGTGATTGAATAACCTCACTCAGGATGATATTTTCAAGTTCCATTCATTTGCCTTCAAATTTCATTAAGTCATTGTTTTTAATAGCTGAGTAGTACTCCATTGTGTAAAGGTACCACATTTTCTGTATCCATTCCTCTGCTGAGGGACATATGGGTTTTTCCAGCTTCTGGCTATTATAAATATGGCTGCTATGAACATAGTGGAGCATGTGCCTTTTTTACATGTTGGAGAATCTTCTGGGTATATGCCCAGGAGTGGTATAGCTGGGTCCTCAGTAGTATTATGTCCATTTTTCTGAGCGTCCTCCAAACTGATTTCCAGAGTGGTCGTACCAGCTTGCAATCCCACTAACAATGGAGGAGTGTTCCTCTTTTTCCACATCCTCGCCAGCATCTGCTGTCACCTGAGTTTTTGATCTTAGCCAGTCTGACTGGTGTGAAGTGGAATCTCAGACTTGTTTTGATTTGCATATCCCTGATGACTAAGGATGTTGAACATTTCTT
>CM052718.1:51714344-51757702 GCA_028551405.1 Uromys caudimaculatus | reverse complement strand
TTTTTTTTTTTTTTTTTTTTTTTGTTGTTGTTGTTTTTGTTGTTGTTGTTATTCCAAATGTATTTGAGAATTGCTCTTTCTAAGTCTATGAAGAATTGAGTTGGAATTTTGATGGGGATTGCATTGAATCTGTAGATTGCTTTTGGTAGGATGGCCATTTTTACTATATTAATCTTGCCAATCCATGAGCATGGGAGATCTTTCCATCTTCTGAGATCTTCTTTGATTTTGTTCTTCAGAGACTTGAAGTTCTTGATATACTCATCTTTCACTTGTTTGGTTAGAGTCACACCAAGATACTTTATATTGTTTGTGACAGTTGTGAAGGTTGTGGTTTCCCCAATTTCTTTCTCAGCCTGTTTATCCTTTGAGTATAGGAAGGCTACTGATTTGTTTGAGTTAATTTTATATCCTGCCACTTTGCTGAAGTGATTTATCAGCTGCAGCAGTTCTCTTCATTTCCTTAATGTTTTTGTAGAAGACAGGTTGAAACTGGCTCTAGATAGTGAATGTGGTTGGACTCTGCTTCATATATCTACTTTGATATTGGAGCACATGGTACTTTTTTATGTGTAGAAAATAGTATGGGTAGAAAATAAAACCAAAATAAATTACCAAAGACATCTAAAGTTTCTACTTGTAGCTCAGTGTTTAACACTATCCAGGACAAATCAGCCTCATGGTCAAATGTATTACAAAATCAGTAAGCCTTACCATATAACATTGAAAAGATTTAAATATATGGCTTCAAAGCATGGAAAGACTGAAATTTAGGAAAAAGGAACACTTCCTTTAAATTTATCATTATGCCTAGAAGTGAGGAGGAAATTCCAAATTAAAAGCCTTCACTATTATTTATTCATCTCAAACAGAAGGGGAAAGTATAATTTTAAGTTGCTAAGCATGACACTGCTTTGAAACACAAAAGTATTATTCACATGTTAGTTCATATGGATCTTAAGTTTAAAAGAAAATAAAAGTAAATTGATACATGAATGTATTTAATATTACATTTAACATCTTTGAACTTATATTGAAGGAACTAGTTATTATCAAAAAAGAAAAGATATTCACAAGAACACCTAATGCTTAAATGCTCAAATTGCTAAAGCCAGCACCATTGAATTGTAATAATATAAAATGGAAATTTGTCAATTACCCAGCTTGACTAATTACACTTATAAAAGTTACATTAAACTGCCTAATTCTTAATGCTTCACTTCACTTGCAGAGAAAACCCAAATGTGGAACATTCTATTTTAAAAGGAAAAGAAAAGTCACACTATGTCAAATAACTTCTTAAAGAAACAGCCCAAGCATGTATTGGCATACAGATAATGAAGCAGAAAATTAAGATAATTATTTAGCTAAGTCAAGTGAAAATATAATACTAACCGTTACTCCAATTGTTTGAGACTTTGGAAAATTAAAACAGTGTCTAAAAAGTCATAACAAATGTTTCAAAGTCTTAGCAAATTACACAATAAATTTATATTCTCTATATTGTTATTTAGAAGGATAAGTACACTGGGTATTTGAAAAGCTTATTGTTAAATATCTTTGTTATTCCCTCTTTTGTTTGCACTGAATTGATAATATCTTTATAACACAAAATTTGATTGTTTTAATTTTAAACCTTGTGCACTTAAAGTGTGTATTTTTGACAGTTTTCTAAGATGTTTCTTTTATGAGTTTAGACTATTTTAACACGTGTAATAATGTACAGAGAATTTCTATCTCACCATGAATTAGGGAAAATGCTATTACTTTTATAGATAGCCCTATCATAAGAAACCACACTTAGAAAATTCACTCTGATGGATGAAGAGCTGCTGGCCCTTTGATGTTCATATGACTTTTTCCAGGCAGACCAGATACTATAAGAGATAAGAGTGTGCACCCAGCTCACTGTTTACAGGAACTTAACTAGGTTCTAGTATGGTGAAATATTTGTGACAGAGTAAAAGGAAAATCCCATTGAGAGTTTGACATTTTTTGATGAGTTTTGTATATATTTTAATAACCCGGGGAGTCATTGAGTGCTTTGAGGCAGGGAAGTAACTCCATATGCATTTACATTTGGAACTACAGAAATCTCAAATAGACAGTATAGAACAAAAATGTTAATGAGTAGAAAAAATATCATTCTTAAAATTGGGATATTGATAAACTGTAATGCAGGTTTCTGAATGAAGTATCAGTATTTACAAGATAATTGAATATAGTTTATATCTGTGCACATCAGCCCTTCAAGTGTATCTGTCAGAAGGAATGTAGCTGTACCACTAAGAAAAAGAAGATAATTACCTTTAAAAAATCGAATAATAATGATGATAATGTTAAATAAGAGTTTGGACCACCAACCAAAGAATACACATTGATGACTTATGGTTTGGACCACATATGTGGCAGAGGATGTCCTCGATGGCCATCAGGGAGAGAGGAAAGGCCCTTGGGCCTGAGGATGTTAGAGGCCTCAGTAAAGGGGAATGTCAAGGCGGGAATATGGGGATGGGTGGACGGGGGGGGGTGGGACGTGGAATTCCCTCCTAGAGGCGGGTTGGGGAGGGGACAGGGGGTATCCAAAGAGGAGACTCAGAAAAGGGGAAACATTGGAAATGTACATAAAGTATCAAAAATAAAAAAGGAAAAAAAGTTTCATGTTAGAAAAAAAAAGTCATATAGTTTTCAGTATATATGTATATATATATGAAAATCTCCTATTAGACATGTATTAATAACTTGCACTAATTTTAAATAAAGTACAGTGTCACCATTAAAAATTGACAGGATCTGATCAATGCATTTAAGTGATTGCGATAAATGTTGATTTATGAATTTCTAAACTTTCAGAAAATTTTAAATGTTGGATAATAGTGAAAAATAGACACTTTAGAATAAGACCCTATTAACTTGGGAATAATGACAATATTGACACATGGAACCCTATGAAATTAAAAAGTTTCTACTCAGTAAAAGAAATGGTTAGCAGAGTGAAAAGACAACCTGCAGGATATAAGAAGTCCTATGTTAATGATATAGCTGACAGACGATTAACATATAGAATATATGAAGAACTCGGAGAACTTAGTAACACAGAAATCAATTAGCTCAACAAATGATCTACTAAAATAAACAGACACATTGCAAAGCATGAAGTACAAATGGCCAGTAAACATATGAAAGAAAAATGCTCAACTTCACTAACCATTCCAGAAATAGAAATCAAACTACACAGTGATTTCACCTCACTCCAGTCAGGTGACAGCCCTTAAGAAAATACATGCTACTAAGGAGGTGGACAAAAGAGAACCTTTATGTATTGATGGTGGGAATTTGAAGTAGTCCTGCTACAAAAGTCAATATGAAGGTTGTTCAAATAACTAAAATTAGATCTGCCATGTTATCCAGTTTTAGCGCTCATGCATCTTCGAAGGGCTCCTGCATAACAAGGACAAGTGTTTACAATCACATCAGCCAAAATATTGTTAATAAATATGTATGTAAATCATTATGTGTGTAAATAAATATATAAAATCGTGTGTTGTTTTTAAAACACAACCTTGGCATTCAATTTTACACAATGAAGACTCAAGAGCCAGATGCTTGGGTGAAAGCCTACTAGCTCAGAGAGTCAGAGAAAGTACCCACATGACCTTTCTTCTCATCCAATGTCCCAGAAGGAAAAGCTTGTTCTCCATACTGCCTTAAAAACTCTTTCAAATTGAATGTCCCTCTTTTCTATTTCCTGATTGTCTCTCTATCCACCCTCCTGACTTCCTCTCACTCTTTTTTCCTATGTTCACTCTGTCAACTGGTTGCTTTCTTCAACTCTTGAATAATAGTTGACTTTGTTCAATATTGTTTACAAAAAACAGAAAGCTACACCACAACTAGATACAAGTATTCCCAGTACACAATCTCACAGTGTGACAAAATATCCTACAACACTCTTAGATTAAAGATGTGTGCTAGGACTGAGCCACATGATAACTGGAGACCAGTTTTTCCAGAATCCAATCATGGGGTTCACAATGTGATCAAGTATCCTGTAACAATCATGTATGTATATATGACGTGGAAGTAGAAGAGAAACTTTCTAGAAGAAAAAGGTTTCCATCTATCTACACACTTATTTAAGTATAAAGTGTAGTACTTTTAATATTTTCTATCCCTATGCACAGAAAATAGAAAATATTCACTATTTATAATAATTTTAAACATGTATATTTATTTTAATCCTGTAATCTCTATTTCCAAAGATATTTTGGTAAGATCCTTTGCCCCCCAATAACTTAAGTGATATTTTCTTCGTGATTTTTCATTTTCTTATCATAGACCGCACTGGTTTCTGTGATTATGCTGACTTCTTGATAAGTTGATTCTCTGCTCCTCCTCCTCCTTCTCCTCTTCTTCTTTGTACATACTCTGGTTCATTATGCTGCTTGAGACTATGGTCGACAACAAACACATATGCCTTAAATTGACCATTATTGTGCTTGAATTACGCTATAATAAATACCTTCATATTTAACTTTCATATTTTCTGATAGTTATTTTTGATGCAAATAAAATTGTATTTTAATCCATTCTTCCAATTTTTATACAGTAGCATGACATTTTTAGTCAGAATTTCTAAAGAAAATGGTATATTTTCCTCTTCTCAGAGTCATTTTTCTGGGTGAAAATTTCAGTGTTGTCCTAGAACACAGGCATGCCTAAGTTTAAAGATAAAGATGAATTTCTCTAATTTATGAAAGTGTATCATTGATGTAATGCTTACCTGTCAAAAATTGCTAGTTCTTATGGAAGAAAAAAAACTGGACATACATGAACATGATCTGAATCTATAAGTACTTAATTGTGTTCTGCTGCTCCCTGTGGTTAATCTTATTCATAACGTTCATCTAAACTAAAATAAGCTGGTGATACCTAGTCTTAGTTTATTAAACATTAAAATACAAAACATCCTTGATTATCAAATTTTTATTAAGTACACATGTTCTTTTCTTAAAACCTGTACAAAGAATAGAGCCAGGTATAATATTGTGTAGCTTGTTTTTATGTATGTGCATGAAGGTAGGCAGGAGTGTGCAGTGGATGGAAGTAGATATAGAAGACAGTGGACAAGCTCGCATGTTTTCCCCACATACACTCCACCTATCTTTTGCTAGCCTAGAATTGCCAAGTAGGCTGAAGTGACTGGCTAGACATTCCCAGAAATTCTCCTGTCTTTACCTTTCCTGCCCTGGGATTACTACTGCAAGTGGAATCATACCCTGGTTTTTTGTTCACTGGTATTGTAAGAATTAAACTCAACTCTATGTGGCAAGTCCTTTCTAACTGAGTAATCTCCCATGATCTACGTTCAGTTCTTCTGTTAATCACAATCACTACTGACATTTTCTCACACATTTGAAGAGCTTTATTACCATGGAAACTTTCTAACTTTTAAAATATTTCATGCTAAGAACAATAACTGAAGGTTTGGTGCCTGCACATGGGATGGGTCTCAAAATGGGCCAGTCACTGGACACCCATTTCTTCGTTCTCTGCTCCATCTCCATTTCCTTTAGACAGGACCAATTTGGGGGTCAAATGTTTTATAGGTGGGTTGGTGTTCCCATTCCTCCACAGGGGGTCCTGCCTTGCTGGTGGAGATGGTCTCTTCAGGTTCCATATCCCAACTGTTGGGCATTTCTGTTCACATCACTTTCACTGACTACTGGGAGCTTCCTTCATCTCGAGTCTCTGGAACTTCCTAGAGAATCCTGACATCTCTAACCACTAAAAACTGCTTATTTCCATTTATTTTCCTGGCTCTCTTGGACTCTCTTTCCTGCCTCAGCCCATGCCTGATTCTGCCCTCCTATTCTGCTTGTCCTTCCCCTCACCAACTCAGGTACCTCTTTCCATCTGCCTCCCAATCCATCACACTATTAATGATGCTAGATTGTGCTTGCAGACAGCAGCCTAGCATAGCAGCTTTCTGAGAGGCTCTACCCAATAGCTGACAGAGAAAACATTGGCCCGAGGTAGGAACCCCTGTAGAGGATTTAGGTGAAGGATTGAAGGCCCTCAAGGTTATGGTATTTCCACAAGAAGAACAACAGTGTCAAGTAACCTGGACTCCTGGGAGATCCCCTAGATGGAACTACCAACCATAGAGCATACTCGGGCTTGTCAAAGGCCAATGACACATATGTAGCAGGGAGCTGTGACATCAGGCCTCAGTGGGAAAGGATGCATCTAATCCTGCAGAGACTTGATGCACCATGGTGGGGAAATACAGGGGTGCTGCCCTCTCAGAGGCAAAGTGGAAGGGGTTCGCAGGGAGGAACTCTGTGAGGGGGTGGCTAGAAGGGAGCAACATTTATGATATAAATAAATAAATAATTAAAATAATTTATTAAGAGTACAATATCTAAAAATGTTCAATAAAACAAGTTTTCTGGTATATTTTAACTTCATTTAGAATACTTTGCAAAACTATGAACATTTTAAAACTTATACATGCATTAATACCAGAAATGCTAAATTATAACCAAATGCAAAAGTTTCTATATAATAGATGTGTTTTAGGAGCTATAAAGAGTTATTTGGAGTATATGCCTATCTTTGAATTGCATTCTGCTCAATCATGGTGCTAATAAGAATTACTGGGGACCCTATAAGCTAACTGTATTTCTTGGAAATGTAACAATGAGTCTTAAAATTCGTAGGAAAGAGGGATGTAAAAAGAATAAATCAATAAATTAATGAAAAAAGAATTAATTCTATTTATCATTATACAACAAATAGAGGCTACTTACATTTGTAATGAAAAGATGAGTAGGAATGACCTATGTCCATACTTTAGGAAGTCTTAGATTTCAGAATAGGTCCAATTATACACAAGGATGTAGCGACAGATAGGCAGCTTTGGATATGTTCATGATATTTATCTTCTTTATTGTTCTCCCTCAACTAAAATAAAGTTATATTTCTCTTATGTAGTGAGAAGAATACTGAGATTATATAATAAATAAGGAAAGAGTTAAGGTTTAGATTTCTGATGGTAGAGATTCATAGGTGATGAGAAAGAATCCTTCTGAAGATTTATTTAAGATAGCATTGTTGATAAGGGTTTAGTGCACTAAAGCACTAAACTAGTGAGATCTATTTCTGCCACAATGCAGGGATCTAAAAACCAGGCTAATTATTTTCTGAGAAGCTCAATATAATATACTATAAAATGGTAAGGAAAAAAACCCTACTTGTGGTTTTCAGATGTTTGTAATGGGAAAAGAACAGCCAAAAGGAGGAAGGCTACAGATATGCTTCTAAATATATTCCTATCAAGCACACAGCAGTGAACAAGGCCAAAGCCAAGGTCTGATGAATTCATCCAAGGAAATGCAACAAGGGTCTTTTTGATACAGACAGTTCATCACTCACATGGCCAGAGAAGCCGAGGAAACAGGCATTCCAGTATTTATCCCAGGCAACAAAGGAGGCGATACTAAAACAAAAGGGTGTACATGACAGTGCAGTGCAAGCTGCTATGCGGTGTTCTGTTCCACAGAAGCCAATTGCAGTTGACAGTTGTACATATATATAGACTTTATTTATAACCTCAAGAGAAGCAGGCAGAAGGCATCTTACCTCATGAGAATCAGGGAATGGTGTGAAACCAAAGCATGTTAGTCTCCACAGGACACAAAGAGGTGAATAGAATGAGTTCATAGAAGATTCCCAGTTACTTCTGTTCCTGGCAGAACATATGGTTTCCCACCAAGGCTCAGCTTAGCTGATCTGAAAGTCTTAGCCAGTGGTCTATAATTCACCAGAAGGCAATTTATGGTGCACTAGGTTTGCTAAAATACCTGTGTGAAATATGGCCTCAACTGGATACTTTTTCCCAGAGGATGATTTTGTGATTTTTCATTGCCTTTGCACCCACACACTCATACGCGCTCACATTCAAAGACACATAGACCCATATACACAGAGAAATGCACAGATGAAATAATTTAAATTGGTGGCCAGATGCTCATTAAAATAGCAATGATTTTTCATTAAGCAATTTTAAGGTTAAAACTCAGGTACTAAGGTCATGAAATCTTTACACTACCATTTGGTAGGTTGCAACAGAAATAGCTAATGCTTTCCAATTCACTTATAGCGATGAACATTGAAAAGGGAATCGTCCCATCTATACATACAAAGGTAGCATCTAACTTGTTTGTTTTTTAAATTGGAATTTTATTTTAACTTGTTTTTATTAGTTGGCAACATAGAAGACAGAGAATATGAGTGCTCAGCCAGAACATCAAGAGTTCTTGCCTCATCTCTCTCTTCCTTCAGAGTGGTATCTTTACACATGGACTTCATCATGTTTAACAAGCACATCTATACAGTACCATGTGGCAACATGGCTCCAGTTACATGTATGAGTCAAGTGAGGGCAAAGATCTGTTCATCTCATTACACACTCCAGCTTTGAGATTCTGGGTTGTGGCTGTTTAAACCAATATAACTTAGTCTTGTAATGTAGCTAAAAGTAATTTATACATGTATTCATTTTAGTAATAGGAAAGGTACACTACAAAAAGATGCTCTGAGGACATTGAACGAATTATGTTTGGCCCTTACAAGCTGGGGAGTTTCTAAATTTTTATGTATGTATAACTAAAGACAATTTTATGATTTTATAAATAAAATTCACTACAAATAAAGACAAAGGGTGCTTTTTTTAGAATATAGATATTTAGTATCTTGTTCCCTTTTAATTGTGTCAATTATGTTTTGCTTTTAGAACAGTGATGGAAAGAACACTGGTAATTTTAATGTGGTTCCACACTGTACTTCATTTTCTTAATGACTTTAAACATCTCAAACTGTGAATTAAATAATAAATGATCAAAAGACTACCCATTCGTATATCATTGGGCAATGAAAGTCGATGACCTGCAAGAGATAATTTAATGAATTAAGACATTGATTTATAGGTAATAGTATAATGGCTTTTAAAATTGTTCCAAAAATTTAAGAATAGAATTATCTTGAGTCTTGAACAATAGAGTTTATTGGGAATTTTGAATTGTGTTTTTAATAATTACACATAAAGATTCATGAAAAATGTAGCATGCACTTTTCAGGGATTTAATAAGATGTTTTAAATTGTGTAGAAACTTACATAGCATACAATTGGAACAATATTCTATTTCACGGAGAAGCAGCACTTCCTTTTTTTTTTTTTCGATACTTTATTTACATTTTCAATGTTTCCCCCTTTCTAGGTCTCCTCTTTGGAAACCACCTATCCCCTCCCCTTCCCCCACCTCTATGAGGGAATTCCATCTCCCACTGACCCACCCACCCACTGCCATATTCCCACCTTGACACTCCCCTTTACTGGGGCCTCTCTTCCCCCTGATAGCCAACAGGCCCTTCTCTGCCACATATGTGGTCCGAACCATGGGTCCTTCCATGTGTATTCTTTGGTTGGTGGCCCAGCCTCCAGGAGGACCGGGTGGGAGGGGGTCAGGCCAGTTGGCAGGATTAATATAGTAAAAATGGCCATCCTGCCAAAAGCAATCTACAGATTCAGTGCAATCCTCATCAAAATTCCAACGCAACTCTTCATAGACTTAGAAAGAGCAATTCTCAAATTCATTTGGAACAACAAAAAACCCAGGATAACAAAAGCTATTCTCAACAAGAAAAGAACTTCTGGGGAAAACAGCATTCCTGACCTCAAGCTGTACTACAGAGCAGTAGTGATAAAAAAAACTGCATGGTATTTGTACAGTGATCGGCAAGTAGATCAATGGAATAGAATTGAAGACCCAGAAATGAACCCACACACCTATGGTCACTTAATTTTTGACAAAGGAGCTAAAACCATCCAGTGGAAAAAAGACAGCATTTTCAACAAATGGTGCTAGTTCAACTGGCAGTCTACATGTAGAAGAATGTGAATTGGTCCATTCCTATCTCCCTGTACAAAGCTCAAGTCCAAGTGGATCAAGGACCTCCACATAAAACCAGTTACCCTGAATCTAATAGAAGAGAAAGTGGGGAAAAGCCTCAAGCACTTTCAATATATATAATCCATAGAGCTGTAGAACGCATGCATGTAATTTAAAGTATAATTTTGAATTAAATTTATCAATAAAGAGATGAAGATGAAATGCAAATTTTCCAAATGATCTAATACTTATGTACCACTTTACTGTATAAATAACATTTAGATTGGCTAGAGTATCTTTAGTGTCATTCAACAAGAAAACTATATTTTGCTATAGGTAATATTAAGCATTAAAATAATAAAATATCTAAAATTAAACATAATTAATTTTTTAAAAATTATTGTGGCTAGAAAGGTGGACCAGCAGTTAACATCATTGGATACTCTTTCCGAGGGGCCAGATTCAATTACCACTCTCCACAGGACAGCTTACAACCTTTTCAACTCTAGTTCTAGTGGCTCTGATGTCCTCTTATCACCTCAGCAGACACCAGGCATGCACATGGTGCACAAAAGCAAAACACCAATACATTTTTTTAAAAAATTAAAACACAGTTAGTATTTTTGAACATAGTTCATAATTACTATAGTGATTTCTGTAAAATTAGAAGCCAGAAAGCATTTTCCAAACTGGGTTCTTTTACTGCTAATAATGTTAACTTTTGAGACATTGTAGTATGTGCCCCTTCTAAAGCACATTGAGAAGGCCATTGCTTTTTTATTTTATTCTGTGGTAACTGAAAATACTTGTCTGTCCTTGTGTGGTACTTTGCATTGACTATTATTAATTAATGAACTGAGGTAGAGAATATAGTGGATCATACTTTGCTATCAGCTATAAGTGGTTTCAAGCTGAAATTTTAAAGAAATGAAAAGGTTATAAAATAGTTCTCCCTTTATCAGTAAAAGTAAGATAAATAATAACACTAGGAAACCAAATGATATAACATACTTCCTTAGGAAGAGTTGCTCATTCTCACAGATGAAATTAAGTCAATTTATTGGCAAGATGATAAAGATAAGCTAAAGTTTTAAGTACTTGAAAACTTTATTGGATTTGAAAAATAACTTTTGAGTCTATTTGCAGCACATTTATACTTTATACTTTAAATCATTATTACTTAGAGAATACCATGATAATTAATTATTTGTGCTATCTCAAAAAATGAGTCAATTTGTCTCAATGTGAGGAGAAATGTATTTACTTCAGGTTATGATTAAGGACGTATTCATTTAAGACTGTAAATCTTGATGCATTGCATAATTTTCAATAATCATGATGGTTGAAAAATTTACCATTTATCCTATTTATTGATATATCCTTTTAGAGTTTCATAGGTTCTGAGTAGATACATGAATTTTTCTAGTCAGAAACCCTCAAGGTGCAGTAAACATCAAGAAGTTCAGGCCTATATTTATCTCTCTTACTCACAAAAGCATTGTATGGTGTGGCTCAGGCTCACATAAACACAAAATAGATTTGTACCACAGAAGAAGTACAGAAATCTCAAATGACTCATATTGAATAGACTACAAGTAAAACACTCCAACAGGTTCAGGGCCTTTTTGAGCTGAAGGGCAATTGCAGCTTTCTGTGTTTTGCTCTGAGAAGAGAAAATATCTCCACCTTTCAAAGTGTTTCAATGTACAAACAACATTTACAAAAAGGTCTCAAACAAAATCAATCAGTGTCTCTGTTTGTAAAGCATGAGGAAAACAAGAAACTATAAAAACTGCCTCTCAAGACAGAAAGATGAGAATCAATAGCTTTGATAAACACAATGGTGTTTAAGCTAAGCTATAACCTAATGTTTGTGTCCTTGTCTTGAATATTAGCTTGTGGATAACTGGTTCAGGAAGACAAAGGGTCTAGGGTAAATTGAGCCACATAGCAGGACCCTATCCCAAACAATATGAAATTTAAATAAAATTGTGTGTTAATGGTTTGTGTTTAGATATATAATTTATTTTGAATTTTTCATAGTTATTTGTTATTGTAATAAATTTCCCCAAAGAACCAGCTAATAAGAATACCAATATTTCATTTGAAATTTAAAGATAGCTTTAATCTTATTGTTTTTAATTATTTTTATTCAAATAGAAGTTTTGTATACATGTATTTATGCATACAGCATGCATACCTGGTGCCCTCAGAGGGCAGAAGAGGGCACTGGATTTCATGGGAATAGAGTCATAGCCAATTGTAAACTGTCATATGGATCCTGCCAATAGAAATTAGGTCCTCTGGAAAAGTACCCAGTGTTCTTAACAGCTAAGCCTTCCATCTTTTCAGCCAATGCCCTCAAGTGGTCTTACAAAAATAAGTGTAGAGATGTTTTTATTTGATCTGAGAATTTACTTATTAAAAAGAAAATAACAATGTAATGTGACTACAATTTAATTATGATGGCAGAGAGCACAATACTTGTAGGCAGAGATGATGTGCAATGCATTACTTACTGAAATATATGTATTCAGAATACTTTAAACAACAATTGAATGCCTAATATTCAAGCTCTAACATTACTGTCCAGTGATGAAATGACACCCGTACCCATGACAGGGTTCTTTACAGAAAGAATATTTGGAAACAAATATTCAGAAAACAAATATATAGGAATATTTGTCCTTTGTCTCAGAAGATGGCAGAATCTTGATCTTCAAGCAAGTCTCCTATTGAATTATAATAAGGGCATCGAGAATGAAAGGCAAGTAGTGTCTTCCATAGAAATGCGAGAAATCCATGAAAAACTGTCTCTCAATATTAAACATGGCTGTTAATATTGAAAAATGGAAGACTCTAAGCTTGAAAGATCATAGAAACAATTGAGAAGAGGCTTCCAGGACAGCAATTCTAGTCCCACAGTAAATCAGAGGCACATGTAAATTACTACATTTTTTAGAGAGCACAAAGGTGGTATACATATTGATAGACAATTTATGTTTTTAAATATTTGATTAAAATTTACCATTTATTTATTTACCTAAATGAGAAGATTTTTTTGACACAAAGAAACAATTTCATCACTTGCTGTTAACATTTCATAATTAAATGTTACCAAAGATCCATTTGCTAGAGTCTATTTGCTTATCTGGGGCATGAGAAGGTGAGTCCTAGAGAAAGGAATATGTGATTGTTAGAGTGAAATTAGATCCCACAGGGTTATGCTTCAATTCTTGGTCCCAAGTTTGTGGAACTGTTTGGGAAGAGTTAGGAATAATGCTTTTGAGGGAGAATATGTGACCTTATTGGATGAGGTATGTCACTGGCATGGTAGGCTTTCTAAACCAAGTGGAAGCCCAATCTCACACTCTTTCTTCCTTTTGCCTATGGCTTAGAGAATAAGCTCTCAGCTACTGGTCTAGGGCCATGCATGTCTATCTGTCTGTACCATGGACTAACACTTTGAACCTGTCAACCTGCCCTTAATTAAATGCTTTCTTTTATATGTTGCCTTGGACAGTGTGTCTCTTCATATCATTAGAAGAGTAACTAAGAGCAAAGGTAAGTTATTGACTATTCCTATGAATGAAAACATTGGAATGAAACCGTGTTTCATCTTCTCATTGATTCCTCACCCCTGTTTATGTTCAGCTTTGGTCCACAGTCCACTTTTCACTTGGATTATGTGGTTCACCCCAGGCTAAAGAAAAATAGTTTTACTTAACTGTAATCTGAAACCTTTGAAACTATGTTCCACTATGCTCATAGTGGACTTATATGTGATAGCCAGAAGGTGGAAACAACTCAGATGTCCCACAATAAAAGAATGAATACAGAAAAGGTGGTTCATTTACACAATGGAATAATATTCAGCTATTAAGAACAAGGACATCCTGAGTTTTGCAGGCAAATGGATGGAACTAGAACATATCCTGAGTGAGGTAATTCAAACCCAAAAGGACATGCATGGTATGTACTCACTAATAGATGGATATTAGCCAAAAAAGTACAGAATACCCAGGGTACAGTCCACAGAACTCAAGAAGGTTAACGAGCCAAAGGGCCCAAGTGAGGATGCCTCAATCCCACTTGGAAGGGAGAAGAAAGCAATCACAGAGGGCAAAAGGAAGGAGGGATTTGGGTGGGAGAGGGGACAGGGAGGGGAAAAGAGGAGCATGATAGTTATTGGGGGAAACAGGAATGAAATCTGAAGGCCAGCAGAAAGAATGAAAACAGGCAACCTCAGGAGGTAGGAGGTGGCTGGACTCTTTAGAATGTACCAGAGATGTGGGAGGTGAGAGATTCTCAGGACTCAAAGCGAGGGACCTTAGATGAAATGCCCTACAGTGGAGAGAGGGAACTTGTAAGAGTCCACCTCCAGTAGAAAAATAGAACATCAAGTGGAGGGATGAGGTTGCCATCCCACAGTCAAAAACTCTAACCCTGAATTGTTCCTGTCAAAAAAACCCTGCAGGGACAAGAATAGAAAAGAGACTGAGAGAAAAGTCTAATGACAGACCCAAATTGAGATCCATCTCAAGGGGAGGCTACAAGGTCTGACACTGTTACTGATGCTATGGTGTGCTTACAGATAGGAGCCTAGCATGAGTGCCCTCTGAAAGGCGCAAGAATCAGCTGAAAGAGTCAGATGCAGATACTTACACCCAATCAATGGACAGAAGCCAAAGACCCCTGTGGTTGAATTAGGGAAAAGCTGGAAGAAGCTGAGGAGGGTGACCCCATAGGAAGATGAGTAGTTTCAACTAACTTGGACCCCTGAGATCACTCAGACACTGAACCACCAACCAGTCAACATCCACCAGCTGATATGAGGCCCCTGACACATATACAGCCTGGTCTGGCCACAGTGAAAGAAGATGCACCAAACCTTCAAGAGACTTGAGTCCCCAGAGAGTCAGAGGTCTGGTGAGGTACGGGTGGGGGGATGAGGGCATAATCTTGGAGATGGGGAAGGAGGTATGGGATGAGGAACAGTCAGAGGGTGGACCAGGAGGGGGAAAAAGACTGGACTGTAAGAAATAATTAAAGAATAATAATAAAAGAAAGAAAGAAAATGTGTGTGTGTGTTTATTTCACATGTTCCAATGAGTAGTCTGTCAGTTAAATAGTTCACTGAGTCCTAGAACCATATTACCTTTCAAAGTAAAAGTTAAGACCATAAAATGTGAATGCATAACAGCATAGGAAATTACTAGTGAAAACATATATGGACTCTAAGAATTCTACTTGTTGTCGAGCATGGCTTGCAAAAGTTATCATAAACAGTGTTTATTTTTTTAAAAATATACTTCAATAATTTGTCTTCTTGATGTGCATCTTAGCATCCTTTGTGATTCCATGCTCAGTTACTTTTGTGAAACTTACTGAACCAACAACTCTCTGTGATTCACACACCCAGCTGCTGTTTTATCTGCTGTATGATGGAATAAGAAATGATACAGATTATTTTGAAATATGCTCTAATGTAAATAACGTGAGGTCTTCAGAGCTGAGCTGGCTCTTTTGCTGGAATATTTCTTTTACATGCTTATTATTTTTATGTTTTCTTGAGATCATATGGGTAGCTTTTATCCTGCTATTTATCTTCCAAGTGGCTCTGGGAGTCATGCTTTAGGAAATAGATATACATACATGTTTGATTATTCTTGCAGAAGCAATAGTTTATAAAGTATCCAGATAACACATCTTTCGTGTCATCTTTATTGCTTGTCTAAACCAGATGATGGCTTCCAAATCATTGAACTCTCTTCTCTTAAAAATGCCACTGGAATATAGATTTCTCAAATTCAATTGGGTACAGATATATTTCTTAGTTTTATGTAGGTTTTCTAGTTATTTGTTATGAAAACTTTTTAATGCACATACAGATATGTCTTTTTTTTGCGACAGAATGTGCTTGAAACATAAAATTCATGTGATTCCTTTTGTAATATATCTGAATGCTGAATATATCTGAATAAAGAACTGCAAAAGTTTAATAAGAAATTGTCTTCAATTTCTTAATGGTTTGTATATGTATTACACCTTAATCATAGTGTCGGCTACTGCTGAGAGTTATTTATTTGCTGTAACAAAATTTCAATAAAAGGAATATTGAGGAAAGAAAAGTTACTTTTGAAGTTTAGTTCCAAAACCTATAGTTTTCATGGCAGGAAAATATGGCAACAAAAAACAGCAGGTCACACTGTACCCATAACCAAAGAGCAGAGAGTAAAGAGTGTTAGTGTCCAGCATACATTCTTCTATTTATTCAGTCTAGGTCCTAGCCCAGAGAATCATGCTATAGTTAGGTAAGATTTACAACCACAATTAATCTAATATAGGCAATGCCTCAGAGTCCAGCCAAGAGGCTTATTTCACTTAGAATATTCTATACCCTGTTTAGTTGACAATATTAACAATCACAGTAACACTCATTTAATTTCAACTGTTTAAAATTATATCTTGTTAACATCCGGTTACAATATTTTTTGAAAGAGGACATTGTTATTCAAAATTTGAGAAGTGAGTAATAACTAAATTTCACAAAATTATTGCTTCAGTAAGATTCTTTGTTCTACAAAATACAAAAGTGTGGGGTTATTCAAACTTTATTTCTGCTCCTTCATTAAGATAGGGGCTTTGCGACTAAATGCTAAAACTCAGTATTTTATTATCAGAGTTTATCTTACGTAGTAACTTTTATGTCCTCGGGGATTATTACACACCCATTTTCTCTATTTACACTCTCCTATCCATTGGCTTAATATCCCCCATGTTATCAAACTCTTTGATTATTTATTATCTTTCTCTGACTCTTAAATGCTTGTATATATTATTGTTCTATTTTTGACTGTGTAACAGTAATCAATTTGAAAAATTGGACTCCATCTACTAGACTTTACTTACCCGGCATGTAATATGGGCTTTACACTTTATCTAACATCAACAGCCCATACCCATTTACATCAGTACCATCAGGGATAATAATGTAAAAATGATTTTATTCTTTTTCTGGAGAAAAGCAAATGAGAACATCAGTAACTACAATCATATTATGTTTGTGTATATATGTATTCCTGGGTCTGTGTATGTATGAAATTCAATACATCTTCTTAATAACACTACTTTCTTGAATTATGTATCAAAATAAAACAATTTGACAACTTACATCTTCAATAAAATCTTAATACATACTGAGTTACATTTTACATCACCATCTGGCCCACATCAGTTACTATTTACTCTTTCCTCAGAGTCTCCTGAAACACCCAGTTTTTTAACAATGATATTTGTTTCTTTGACAAAACAAAGAGAGAAAAAAACATAAAGCAAGAAAAATTTATGTAGAGTAAGAGTTCTATTTGTTCCTCAGCTGATGGCTGGAGGCAAAACACAAACATCATGATAGCAGGCACGACTAAGGCTAAGTTCTCAAATTAGGGAAATCTGGTAAAGAAGGAAACACACACACACACACACACACACACACACACACACACACACACACTTGATATTTGTGGGCAGAGGAAGGTGAGAACCAGAAAAAAAATAAAAGCAAAACATTCCACTCAGAGGCGTAACAACATCAATTCTTCCAAGTAGAGTTATTTTTTTTTACCTTCCCCCTCCCAATAATGAGTCTCTTAATGCTTTAACAGATTGATCCATTCAGTAAAGCAGTACTCTCATAACCTAGTCACCCTTTAATGATTAGATACCTCAGTAGAATGGCTGTCTCAACATGGAATAATTCAAAATTGATAAGCAAGTACCTCAGGACAATGAAACTGGAATTAAGTGGCTTCTTTGGCAATTGATATCAGATAATATGCTTTTTGGAATGGAAGGTCCTAGTAAAGGAAATGAAACCATCGAAATATTGCTGAAAATTTTAACATGTGTAGAAGTGAATCTTCATACCATTCAATGGCCAATTATTACTAATATATGTAAAATAATAGTGTGGTGCCAGGGAAATGTCAGTGATCCCCCCAAAAAGGCAGGAACCTATTGGATGCGACTCATAGCAGGGCCATTATTCTATTCAAGCTAGCTTGGGCCCCTCCAACACACCACCATCACGCAGGACAGGATGATTTTGGCAGTCTGGGAGCACCGAATATCTATCCGGGCAAGGCTTTATAGTAAGCAGCAAGTGGGGGTAAGTGTACAAGCATCTAATTGGAAAGCTACTGTGGCCTTTAACATCATTGTCTGGTGCTGGGAGTCATATTACAAACTTAATGTCTGCTCACTTCTGCATTGGTTGTCATTAGGCAGGGACTGGGCTTGTAACCTGGTGGTGGAGGTTTGTTGGGGGAATAACCTTGAGATGCTGGTCTTGTTGAGGGTGTAACCTGAAGACGCTGGTCTTGTGAGAAATTAGCCTAAAGACTGGAGTTAGGCTCAGGTTTTCTTGGGGGGCAACTTGGAAACTAATGTTAGGTCCAGCCTGTTAATGTATGTAAGTTCAAACTTAGGTCAGGTTCTCTAAAATGGAGTCTGAATTTAAAAGATTTGGCCTCTCAAAGAGTGGAGCATTTTTATTTTGTTTATCTTTATTTGTATTTCATTATGTCTATATTTTATTAACATTTGTTCTCTTTAGAGAATACTAATTTTCTGGAAATTTGGCAAATTCCTAATATATTAGTTTGCAGAAAAATAACTTAGTTAAAAATATTCTGAAATTAGTCTGTGAAGTGACAAATTCTGAGTAAAAATTAAAGTACATTGAAAGTATCTACTTAGGTCTGAAGCCTCAGTTGGTAAATAAAAAGGAGTAAACACATGCAAAGCTCTGTGTTCATAGCATATTATTACAATAAATAAAATGTCAGTGCAAGAGTATTGTTAGGAATTATACATTAATTTAACCTTATTTTCATATGTTTATACTTTTATGGTAACGTCCTTTGTCTCAGTCAGGGTTTCTATTCCTGCACAAATATCATGACCATGAAGCAAGTTGGGGAGGAAAGGGTTTATTCAGCTTGCACTTTCACACTGCTGTTCAGCACCAGAGGAAGTCAGGACTGGAACTCAAGCAGGTCAGAAAGCAGGAGCTGATGCAGAGGCCATGGAGGGATGTTTCTTACTGGCTTGCTTTTCCTGGCTTGCTCAGCTGGCTTTCTTATAGAGCCCAAGACTACCAGCCCACAGATGATACCATCCACAAGGGGTCTCCACCCTTGATCACTACTTGAGAAAATGCCTTACAGTTGGATCTCATGCAGGCATTTTCTCAACTGAAACACCTTTCTCTATGATAATTCCAGATTGTGTCAAGTTTACACACCAAAACAGCCAGTACATCCTTCAAAACATACACTGTAGTATTTTGATGTATATATACTGTATCCTAAGATGTCAAATTCAACAAATATCTTCTGAATTAATTAAAATATAATGAAAGAAAAAAATCATGTCATTGGGGACCTTTCATTTCTTCATCATTATAAAAAAGGAGTATTAGAGCATACATATGTATGTATATATGTGTTATCTATACATATATATTCAGGATCACTATAAAAACTAAAATCTATAATAGAGGACATTTAATTTTAGCTCTTTTTAAAAATAGGAGGGATAGAAGATTTATGACAAATTTGTAGATCTAATCTTGACCTTTTCTGAAACTATAGATTGTGTGCTCCAATTTTCTGTGCTGTCTGGGCAGGTTGTGAGTCATCAGGCAGAGTGGGAACTGTCTGGCTACAAGTTCAATAGGCATCTTAGTTCAATTACTTAAACTGATAGTGACCACGATGTGCATTAAGTGGCAGAAAAATCACTAGCTGAGGAAGAATCTATGACCCCAGAGATATTCTCCTGAAGCTTTCATTTATGAGTAAGAATAACTTTAGGCCAGAGGGAAAAGAATAGCAAAGGAAGACAATTTACAAAAATAAATTACCCTAATTTCCCCTAGGTGCTCAACTTTCTGATAACTTTTAACCAATCAGGACCAAATGGAATTTGAATGCTAAAAGGTATAAAAACATATCTATTCATGAACAGCTTCTGTTTTATGTATAAGGTGACTACGGAAAAAAAAGAGTTTAAAAAAAAAATAGTTACCAGCTTAGGGAATTTTGTTAGAGAATATTGTGTGTAAAAGGGGTTGCTTTTCAATCACTTCTAAAATCAATTCTGCTTTCCTTTCCTATCATTAATATGCATTAATAGTGTCTCAAATTTCATTTCTTTCTAGCACTAGATACTATTATATTAATAAAATACAGGGAAAGGAGGAAGAAAAACACATCAAAAAGCTTTAGGCAGTGAAGATTAAATTTTTAATATGACATGAAATATCACTAAAATTCTACAGTTGTGCTACGTAAGTGAATAAAGCTCAACAAGTATAAGTAACCTTACGGTAGACATCTGATGAATTTAAAATTTTATTTTTATCTCAACGAGTAAGAAACACAGAGAAGCAAAAGGAAAAACAAATGAAGATTCTCCATTAGGCTAATTTAATGTAGATCTTGATTTACTTAATTTGTTTTGTTTTGGTTTGGTTTAGTTTGTTCTTTTGAGATCTGGCCTCTCTACGTCGCCCTGGCTGTTCTTGAAATTCTTATCTATGTAGGCAAGGATCGCTTCAAAATAAGAGAGGGCTGTCTTCTTCTGCTTCAAGAGTGCTCAGGTTAAAGACAAGCACTACTACTTGCTATAAATTTGGTTTACTTTGTGTACATTATTCTAGTAATATTACTATGTATTCATATATGTGTGTGTATTCATCACACATATTACAACAAACTTGCTCCACTTACCTTATGAAACTGCTTCATTTACATGAATGTGTGTGTGTGTGTGTGTGTGTGTGTGTGTGTGTGTGTGTGTGTGTTGCCTGACTGCATGACATGTACATATATGCCAAGTAACTAGAGAGGCCAAATCTCCTGAAACTAAAGATACAGATGATTGTGAGCCACAGTGCTTGTAACTGCTACGCCATTTCCTAAATTCTTGACTGAGTACTAATTTATTTCTTGCAATAGCAACAGAAATCATGAAAATACAATAAAGACACGGGATAATCATCAGCAAAATGTGCAAACAGAAGTATTGTACAACAGAGCTATAGTAACAAAGTAGGATAATACTATCAGATAAACAGACAAATGGACAGGTCAAAGGAAAAAAAAATCAAAGACCAAGATATATGCTCAGCTTACCATTAACACATGATTCTTGACAAAGTTAATAAAAAATTATGCCTCTTTGAAATATGTACCCAAAAAAACTATAAGTCAACTTACTCTCAGGATGTCTACATAATCATAGTTACTAAGACACAATTTCTACTACTCAAGTTATGGAATCAGCAGTTTAGGAATAGATACATAAAATATGACAGAAAGCCACATTGTTATTTAGTCCTCTATGGGATGTAGGGTTGGTAAAGATTTTTTCCCATTCTGTAGGATGCTGTTTTGTCCTGTTGATGGTGTCCTTTGCCAAAGAGTACACATGGAGGGACCCATTGATTCAGCTGCTTAGGTAGCAGAGGATGACCTTATCTGGCATCAATGGGAGGGGAGGACCTTGATCCTGTGGAGACTCAATGTCCCAATGTAAGGGAATGCTATGACAGTAAGTCCGGAGTGGGTAAGTGGGTGGGTGAGCTCCCTCATCGAAGCAGGGGGGAGGAGGGATGTGATAGGTGGTTTGAGGAGGGGAAAACGGTAAGGCGGAATAACATTTCAAATGTATATAAATTAAAAAACCAATAAAAAATAAAAATAAAATGAATAAAAAGCATACAATTCTTTTAAAATAGTTTCTTATTGACTAAGTATATTGTGGTACTTTAACCTTACTAAGGTTAAGAACAACTTTTATTTCCATGCTTACACAATGCATGTACACAGTAAGTCAATAACTATTAGATTAGTAAAATACACTTACCCCTATACAGAAGAAATTTAATTCTAAGGATCAGACTTGTAAATGCTTCCTAACACCCACTAAGAAATCGATTCATTCTATCTTTATTATGTGCTTTTGGTCTTTAAAAATCTCTCAAAACATTTGCCCCAAGCAACTTAAAGTAATTGTTCAAATAATTTGTTACATTAGTGAGATGAATTTTGTATTAATTAGTGAAATTAATTTTATTTCAATAATCTCTTTTTACCGTCAGAATATTAGACGAAAATAACATGTTTTCTTTTTTTATTGGTCATTTTTAATTTACATTTCAAACGTTATCCACCTTTCTGGCTTCCCCTCCACAACCCCTTATCCCATCCCCCTTTCTCCCTGCTTCTATGAGTGTGCTCCCCCACCCACCCACCCACTCTGGCCTCACCACCCTAACATTCCACTATGCTGGGGCATTGAGCCTTCACAGTAACACGAGCTTCCCCTCCCATTGATACCCAAATAAGCATTATATGGGCACATATGTAGCTGGAGCCATGGGTCTCTCTATGTGTACTCTTTGGTTGGTGGTTTAGACCTTGGGAGCTGTGGGGGGTCTGGTTGGTTGATACTGTTCTTCTTCCTATGGGACTGGAGAGATGCCTCAAAGGTTAAGAGCACTGACTGCTCTTCCAGAGGTCCTGAGTTTAATTCCCAGCATCCACATGGTAGTTTAATAACATGTTGTCAATGGCACGTATGATTTCCAGTTATGAGCTTCCATTGTTGTTGCTCTTAATTGTATAGGCAAATAACTGAGTCACTTAATCTCTATCCTTCAGTTTATTAAACCTTGTCTAGAAGACCTGAGAATTAGAATATATCTCCCTTCTTATTTCTGTATATACAGATTAAAGGAGAGTTTCATATGCACACAGGTAACAGTGACACTGGATAGAATATAAACACTAGCTTGTTTTGTGAATATTTACGTAGCATCATGTCCATATTTGAAAATTTGTAGGTTAATGATAACCAACTACTGAGAATATAGTCCTTAATATGTTAGGTTAAACACAAATTATAAGATGTATTATTCACATTTCCTTCTTAAATAGAAAACCATTAGACATAATTTAACATTTTTATGTGCTACAAGGTTATTATTTTCATTAATTAAAGTACAAAAAGTGCTTACAAGTATTCCTGGGGCTTTTAGCTTTCAAATCTTCATCTCAGGGTGTCTGACCTTGCCAGTTTGCTACTTTATATCTGGTGTAATTTTTCAAAGCTGATAAGCTAGTATGTATATTATGTATATGAGTTGTGGAAATGTAAGTGCACTAAAATTGGTGAGCTTCCAAACATGCGATATATATATATCTGAATGAAAACCTAAATGCCTTTTCTGATTTCTCGTTGAAAAAATGACACTAAAGTATCTAAGAAAAATTTAACCTGATACTTAATTCAAATAATAATTTCTATAAGGTATCATTGTTTAGAGAGAGAGAGAGAGAGAGAGAGAGAGAGAGAGAGAGAGAGAGAGAGATAGATCTAGCTTTTAGCCCCATACTCTGTTTTAGAATGGAAAGGAAGATCAAGTTCCCTGACAGTTTGGTTATTTTTCATTTTTCCCAAGAAAGAGATGGAATTTCTTATTATTTTCTGAGCATAGAGATCAAAAAAAGCCTGCATTTTAAAGATATAGCTTACAAAACAAAGATATCATTAAATATTTGGAGAATAAATACAGATCATAAAAGCAAAACTATCCCTTATTTGGGCTGGGGAATATTATAATTTTAATTGATTTTTAACTAAACTTCATTAAAAACTAAATGTAAAATGTAATTATATATTATTGCCATTTGGGATTGACTTTATATATGATTGATATTGTTTGAAAAGAGTGACCCCATCAACGCATGTATTTGAAAGTTTGGTAATCAGTGAATGACAGTCTTTGAGAAGAATTGGGAGCTGTGGTTGGATTGGGTAAGGCCTTGTTGGAGGAAGTGTGTCAAACACAGGGCAGGCCAACTTCTCTGTCTTCTTGTGGCTTACAGAACAGGATGGAGCTCTTCACTTCTCTGCTTTGTTCGCCACACTGTTGATACTGGACTCAGTCTCTGAAACTGTACACAAACCTCCAATTAAATGCTTTCCTTTTGAATAGTTGCCTTGGTTATGGTGTCTCTTCTCAACAGCAGAACAGTGACAGAGACAATTCATTATATCAAATATTTATTAAATATGAATTCCTTTTATGTGTCTTTTAATTTGAAAGAATTTTATTTTTGTGTGATATATTTAAATTATTTCCTCCACACCATCTCTCACTCAAACTCCCATATTGTTCCACTCCCTCTAAAATTCATGACTCTTACACTTCAATTATGCTTATGTAACTCAATATATAAAATATATTCAACAAATAAGAGTGATGGAGAGGAGGAGAGGAAAAGAGAGAAACAAAGAGAGAGAGAGACAGAGAGACAGAGAGACAGAGAGGCAGAACTGAGACAGAGAATTTCTGAATATCTTAATCTAGACCAGCACCAATCTAATTCTATGACAGAAGAATCACATATATATTGAATGTGCACCTCATCCCTCCCCTTATCTCACTCTGAACAGCAGATGTACAGGTTTCATACTTGTTTCTATGAAATATAAAACTCAAGTTTTCATCCTGATAAATGTGTGAATTCCAAAAACTTACAAAAGATATGCAATCCCCTCTGGAAAATAGTGAGTCAATATTATTATGAAAGTTTACAAGTACAGGGAAAATTTAAAAAGAAATGAGGCAGAACAAGAGTTCTAATTTTAGATAAAATTATTGAAGAGATTTCAAATATTTAAGAAGGACAATTGCTATGTTTAAGAAACATATTTATATCATACTCAATAAAGAACTATTCAATGTGTCAAATACATATATATAAATATATTCATCAAACAAATATAACGGTTGATTCTATAATTGTTAAAGTGTTTTTTTTCATTGCTCCTTATTATGCTGTGTTTCAACCACATTCTTATATGGTTTAGAATTCATTATGTAGTGCATGATGACAGGATTCTTTTCCAAAGGCTCATTTAGAAGATTTTAAGAGTCATGTCTCAAAGCTTCCTCTAAAAACGAAATATGATTATCCAACATGATGAATTTAGAAGAACAGTTTCTCCAACAATGATCCCCTTATTGTACTTATAACTCCAGAATGAACATATTGAAATACTAAGTAAAGCATGTAAAGAAGCTTGTTACATTACTGAAGACTCTAAGCTAAACACAAACACAAGTTAATGTCACCTTTTTACAGGTGGATCAATGAGATGTCATGATTTTATTTATTGCCTCTCAACTGTGCTCTGCTGAGGGTGGGAACATGACATATTTAATTCTTGCTCACATGGGTCTTTGGAGCATAGTACTCCTTTACAATTCTCCAGTTTTTAATTTAGAGTAGCTGGAGGCAAAGTCAGTAAATTTATTTAATGCATGTGATTATTAATTATTGACAATTTTATAGTAAATGGTTTTGTTAAAATTTAATTTGTAAAATAATAATTTTTACAATAATCAATTCCAAAGGGTTAGTGTTTTAACCCCAAATATTATGACTAAAGTTCCATTGTGATAACAATGCTTGAAGTTTATTAGGCTTTCAATGACTGAAACCTTACAATTCAATGTGGCAAAAAAATAAGGCAGTTATTTGTACATGATTCTTAGAGAAGTATATGCATCTATTCAACCAGCGCCTCCAAAAAACCTCATCCACATTAGCCAGACTAATGAGAGGGCACAGAGACAGTATCCAAATTAACAAAATACGAAATGAAAAGGAAGATATAACAACAGGAGCAGATGAAATAAAAAGATCATCAGATCTTACTACAAAAGCCTGTATTCAACAAAACTGGAAAATATGGTTGAAATGGACAATTTTCTAGACAGATATCAAATACCAAAGTTAAAACAGGATCAGATAAACCATCTAATAAACAGACTCATAACCCCTAAAGAAATAGAAGCAGTCATTAAAACTCTCCCAACCCAAAAAAAAAAGAAAAAAAAAAAAAAAGACCAGATGGGTTTAGTGCAGAATTCTATCAGACCATCAAAGAAGACCTAATACCAATACTCTTCAATCTATTCCACAATATAGAAACAGAAGGAACACTACCCAATTCATTCTATCAAGTCACAGGTATGCTGCATATTCTCCCTTGAAGGTGGACTGATTTCTATCTAACGTGTTACAATTTCCTTTCATAGAGGACTCCATAAGAGATTTTTCCCTGCTTCTATCTTGTTTAATGTTCCAAATATATTTTAAAACCTGGTTGAATGCATATTACTTTTAGCTTCACAACGTATCATGTATATTTAAGAGACATTTACCAATTATAAATTATTTTGATGACTTAAAAATGTCAATACTGAGTTGTATATTTTAAAATAAATTTTATTAGTTTAATTTTTAAAAAGCCATGTGAAGTGAACAGTAAAGGTACCTTTTTATATTTCAAAAGTCTCTTCAGTTACATGAAACAACTCTTGCACATGTAAAACGTTATGGTTGTGTATTAGTGCCTTTTCTGTTGTTATAATAAAATAAAATTTCTAAGGCAATTTAAAAAAAAAAAAGCAAAGCCTATTCCATTTCAATACAATATACCTCTGCTTTCATGTGGACATGTCTCTGTGTGCCCTTGAAAATGTACAATACTAAGATGTAAAATAATTATGCAAGGAACAAACAGAAACAATATGTTAAAATTTTATTGATCATGTGAATTTTTCTCATCTTTTACCTACCTTTTTTTAAATGTTAACTTCATTCCAAAAATTTAAAATAAAAACATTAACTCCATGCTAAAAAGTTAATATTTAACAGTTAAAAAGAAAAAAAGCATTGCACTATAGCTGTATGGGTTTAACTAGTTTATTATAGAGTATTCTAAAGCAAATGTAAAAATATGAGAGTTATAAAAGACTTGAGTTACAAATACAGTGTGCACACATAGAGTCAGATTGAATTTTCTCAGCATTACAGTTTCCCTTAATGAAGTTAAAGTGTGTGATGCTGTAAGACTGTAGGATGAAAGATGGCATCTTTCACTCGATGTCTGCATGGTTAGTCCTATGATGGTTAGTCTTATGTAGACAGAGCTTAATTTTCAGCTTCTCTCTTCAAGAGACAGAAGATAGATACATTTCCAATATACTTAATATCTATATCTCTTAATGTCACATCGTCTATCAGTAGTAAAATCTATTTGTTGTGTTCACTGTGCTGTTGACATCATCAATAACCATGAGATACCATGGCTCCCAGTACCAACTTAGATGAAATGAGAATATTTATTAAGCTTCAGTCAATCTGCTCTGTTCATCCCAATTACATGTATCATAAGACAATTTTTTGATAATAATCCAATTTTGCTCTCTGTTAGTACTTACTCTCACAAACAACATGTCTTTTAAAACATTCAGAAGGACTGATTTAGAAACAATGATGAATGCTAAAGCCATCTATGCCTGCTATGATTTCATTTTTCAGATGCTCTCTACCCAAAATTGCCAGCAGAGACTATGGCTAAGAAAGTTAAAGAAAACTCATAGGAGAGAAGAAAATCAACATTTTCAAATCTTTCCTCTGTGAATGTATTGTTTTTTGATTATTAGATTAAAGTTAAGTATACATTTACTTTTAGTGATTTAATAATGATTTATATTTGATATCCTGAAATTAAATAAAGCCTACAAAGTTATGGTGCAAACAGCTGGAGGATTTTGCTTTACAGTTTGATTTTGATGGTGGCTTAACTCTGGCTAGAAAACCAAAATTTCTTCTCAGAACTAAATCCCACTTTAATCATTAAATGTAATATATTGATGAATATAGTTTTACAGTTGATATATATTTATATAGAATTCATCCTTGTTTATTATATATTTTTTTCATGTGGCTTTTTGTTGTTGTTCCTGTTTTGTTCTTGTTTTCAGTTTTCTTTGTTAATGAGTAAGATTCTGACTTGTACCCCGGGTCAGTCCTGAGTTTCTCATCCTCCTTTTTCAATCTTTAGTGAAGAAACTAGTGATGTGTGACAAGACAGCTAACTTAACAAGATATTTAAAAGCATTGAACACAATATCTTGTTTTCAGGCTCTACATAAGAATGTATTGCCATGATAAAAAATCAATTGGGCTGAGTAGTTGAAGAATTATTACTAATCTGTTACAATAATGCAGGAATAAAAGAAATAATAAGATATATTGCATTGGGCTTATCTATAAGCCATGGGTATCCTGTTCTATACTTCTAGGAATAAAAATAGGTGTGTGTCTTCCACATTTTGAATTTAGATATAGTCATTTGACCTCCAGTGGGTAATTTTGTTTGATTGGATCATGGGTATTTCATGGGCAGTGAGAAGGCTTTCAGAGCTGGGGCTCCTTTCCTCCTCTGTGAAGACAGTGGGAGCAGCCACTGATGGGGAGACACTGAGCTTTCTCAAAGAAACCTGTTTATAGCTCAGTGGACAGAGCCAAAAAAGAAAACTTTCTCTGTTTCATCTATTAAAATAGGTCTACCTGAAGACCCAGCTATATCACTCCTGAGCATATACCCAAAAGATGCCCTACCATGCAACAAGGACACGTGCTCCACTATGTTCATATTGTCCTTATTTGGGATAGCCAGAAGCTGGAAACAACCCAGATGTCCCACAATGGAAAAAGGGATGCAGAAAATGTGGTTCCTTTACAAAATGGAATACTATTTAGCTATTAAGAACGAGGACATCATGAGTTTTGCAGGCAAATGGATGGAACTAGAAAATATCATCCTGAGTGATGTATCGTAGACCCAAAAGGACATGCATGGTATATACTTACTAATAAGTGGATATTAGCAAAAAAAAAAAAGAAAAAAAAAAAGAAAAGCATAGAATACCGAGGATACAACCCACAGAATTGAAAAAGGCCAAACAACAGGCCCCAAGTGAGGGAGGGGCAAGGGAAAAGTGGAAAATGATTACATAATACAGGGAAGGGGTGAAGCCACGAGGGCCAGCATAATGAATGGAAATAGGCAACCCCAGAAGGTAGGAGGTAGGGGAACCCTTTAAAATGCACCAGAGACCTGGGAAGTGAGAGACTCACAACTCAAAGGGAGGGACCTTAGAAGAAATGCCCAACAGTGGAGAGAGGGAATTTGTACACTCGACCTCCAGTAGAAAGGCAGGGCATCAAGTTGAAGGATGGGGTTACCATCCCACAGTCAAACACTCTGACTCAGAATTGTCTCTGTCTAAATGAACTGCAGGGACAAAAATGGAGAAGAGACTGGGGAAAGAAAGTCTAGTGACTGGCCCAAAATTGGGACCCATCTTAAGGGGAGACTCTATTACTGATGCTATGGTGTGCTTACAGACAGGAGCCTAGCATGCGTGCCCTCTTGAGAGGCCCAATGAGCAGCTGAATGAGTCAGAATCAGATATAGCCAAGCAATGGAAAGAAGCAGGAACCCCTGAGATTGAATTAGGAAAGGTTGGAAGAAGCTGAGGAGGAGGGAAACCCCATAAGAAGACCAGCAGTCTCAACTAACTCAGACACCAGAGATCTCTGAAACACTGGGCCACCAACCAGGCAGTGTAAACTAGCTGGTCTGAGGCCCCTGACACAATACAGCAGAGGATTGCCTGTATAGTATTCAAGGTATGTATATGTGTGTGTGTGTGTATATCTGTATATATATCTGTATATATATATATATATATATATATATATATGCACACACACACTTTGGGCTGCATGTATAGTAAACAAAGTGTATATGTGTATATATATATACACATATATATATATAGTTTTTGGCCAATGATAGCAAGTAAAGGTAAGTCATTAAAATTAAATATTTTTACTTTTTATTACTATTCTATATCAACCTTTTAATGTTTGTTATTAAAATCAGTTATGAACTTGTGATGGGGTGAAAAAAAATAAAAACAGTTGTTAGATTTGAATGCTTGATCACCAGGGAGTTACACAATTTGAAAGGATTAGGAGAAGTGTCCTCCCTGGAGGAAATGTGACATCTAAGGTGGGTTATGAGGGTTCAAAAGCCCATGCCAAGTTCAGAGTCTCTCACTTTCTGTTGCCATCAGATCTAGAGACTGAACTTTCAGCTACTTTTCCAGGACTGTTTATCTGCGTGTTTTCATGCTTCCATGTTCCCTACCGTGATAACAATAGACTAAACATCTGAGAATATAAAGAAGCATCAATTAAACACTTTCTGTAAAGAGTCATTATGTCTCTTCACAGCAATAGAACCATGATAAAGACAGAATTTAGAATCTTTTCTTGGAAAAGACTGCATTGATATGAACTGCTATTTTTATCAATTACATAGGGAAATAATATTCCATGTAAATAATTGGCCATACTTTATATTGATGGTTTACATATTGCCTTATTTTATATTGTATTTTATTGAAAGTAGAACTCAGAATTTGATTGCCTTAATTTTCTTCTCCTCAACACACATTTTGCTTTCTTGAATAGTACATTCTATAATTTATTTTTTCAATTGTGTCAAATATGTAGTTTTGTTTAGTAATAATAATTCATTTAGACTTATTCATATAAATGTTGAAAATGATTCTTTTAGAGTTATTTTTTTCTTTGTAATTTTTTTTCCTGTAACAGGAATCTTGAGGCATTTGTTTTCTTCAGTGTGAGTTCTTCCGTCCTTCTTAGAAAGGGGAACAAAATACTCACAGGAGCAAATATGGAGACAAAGTGTGGAGCAAAGACAGAAGGAAAGGCCATCTAGAGACTGCCCCACCTGGGGATCCATCCCGTATACAGACACCAAACCCAGACACTATTGTGGATGCCAAGAAGTGTTTGTTGAAAGGAGCATGATATGGCTGTCTCCTGAGAGGCTTTGCCAGAGCCTTACAAATATAGAGGCGGATGCTCATAGCCAACCATTGGACTGAGCGTGGAGTCCCTATTAGAGGAGTTACAGAAAGATTGGAGGAGCTAAAGGGCTTTGCAACCCTTAAGACGAACAACAATATCAACCAATCAGACCCCCCCCCCCAGAGCTTCCAGGGACTAAGCTAACCAAGGAGGGACCCATGGCTCCAGTCACATATGTAGCAGAAAATAGCCTTGTCAGGCTTCAATGGGAGGAGAGGCCTTGATCCTATAAAGGCTCGATAGGTGCCCCAGTGTAGGGGAATTTAAGGGCGGGGAAGCAGGGGGGGTAGGTGAAGGAATACCCTCATAGAGGCAGGGGGAGGGGAGAAGGGATAGGGGGTTTCCAGGAAGAAGGGAAGGGGATAAATTTTGAAATGTAAATAAAGAAAATATCCAATAAAAAATAGAAAAGAAAATAGCTCTCTTTAACTACCAGAATATTGTAATTTTCTTTTTATTACATATGGGTATGTGTATCAACATGTCCATGTATGTGCAGGTATATAGAGAACAAGAGTCAATCCCACTGGTCTTGTTTTATCTCTATCAACACAATTTATTTAGACAGGATCTCTCTATGATCTTCCATATCCCAATTTTGTCTAGACAGACTGGCCAAGCAGTCATAGGGATGTTCTTACCCTTACTATCCCAGATCTGTAAGTATTGGCTTATGATGCCACATTAGTCTTTTTACTATAGATGTTGTAATCCATATTCAGTTCCTTATGCATATATGGTCAGTTATTTACTGACTGCGACTCTTCCCATATAAGCATGTGCCATGCTGTTAATCTCAATTCTTTTCCTCTAATTTATTTAGATTTTTGTTCTTAAACCATGTGTTTATCACAGTTAGTTATTTCCTGGAGCTCTGTTTTTCACACTCATATGTTCCAACTGGTTACTCAACATTATAGTTGACTATTTAATAGTCATTATAGTTAGTATATACTACACTGGCAAGCTGAAATTTCTTTAAGTTCTCCTTGACCCATGCCCTTACTGAAGCATTTCTAAATCAAAATCAATAATGATTGCATTCATTCTATTTCTGAGAGAAATGTCAACTATTACATCTTTTTAATTCCTTATCTCCTCTTACTTGTTATACTGAAGCTGAAAATAAATGTTTTTTTTTTTTCATTCATCACTGATCTTATTCCTACTAAAATCACCACAGTTCCCATGTCTAGAGTTGCTGAAAAAACTCTGAGGTTAAAAAATATTAGTATAAGTGCTAATTGTCTTGGTTGATCACTTCATCTTATCTTAAGACCTGCAACCTGAAGCTGAACTACAGAACAATATTCAAACAATTAAATTCCAAAATGAAATTAAATAACAAATTCATTTCTGCCAAACACAATCATTCTAAGCAGTTGTAATTTATTCAACTAAATCTTTAAAATTAAGTCTAAAGCTTCAACACATACACAAACAAACAAAAATACAGAGAATGATTTTATGTACAGTCTTTGAAGTCCTTAAAGCTAAGAAAGTTGGAGGTCTTCTGAACCTGAGAGCAGAACTCTAATGATGGACAAAATGAAAGCTTTTATCACAGCCCTAAATATAACTGAGCGCTAGCTAATATTGGAAGAGAAACTTGAGGTATTTTACTTTAGATAGACACAGAGTTAGGCTGAAACCATGACTGAAGACTTATGAAATTCTGAGGAAAGACTCAGGTAAGCAATGCTTTAATTTCTAGCCTATGGAAATGATTCAATAATATGTATACTTTTTTTTCTAAACCTACTAAATAAGATCAATTAGTAATGCAATTATATAGTTTGTTTGGCTGGTCTCATAATCTCTAAAAATAATTGTGCAAGCATTGCCAATTTTCTGATTTTCAAAATTTTATTCCCTAAAACATTTTAATCAACATTCTTATGTTTATTATGTATTTTGTGTATTCTTTTCTTCATTTTCTCTCTTCTAAAGAAGCTCTATAAAGCATGGAGCTTTGTTAGTTAATGTTTATCTGTTCTTCATTGATATCTTCCTAACACTTGCATGGTGAGTGGGTCCACACTAGTAGTGTAATATTCTGCAACTGAGCACTATAGGAAACTCCATGGAGAACTCCTGTGTCTTTCTCTTTTACTCACCTTACTGTGGTGTTGAATCAGAAGGAAGATGTTAACAAAAACTATTTTTTTACTTATTGAATCATATATAACTCTTTCTGACAGCTTAGAGTAGGATCGCAGAGCTGAGAGAATTATTGGTCATTTGTCTTCAACTCTAGGAAAGTTGATAGCTCATAAATTACTTTAAATAAATATGTTTTGATAGATATTTTACTCCTTGCATCTGGAACATATATAATTATAATTAAGATAAGAAAATATTCATTGTAATTGGTTTCAATATTCCTAGCTTTACCTATATGTTTTATTTTAATTAGTTAAGTAGCTATTTGAGTGACCCATATTTTTTCATAAAATTTTAATAGATATTTCTCAAATGTTTACAATTTAAATGTTAAGAAGGCTTAGAAAAATTATGCAACTCTAATTTGCATCCCAATTGTTTTAAGTTCTTTTAAATTTAACCATTTATTTTACTTTTGGTTATATATTATATTAGCATGAGGCTTTGAGGTACTGTGTTATCTTTTCTTAATTATTAACTTAATTTGTGTTTCTCAGCTTCATACACTTATATAACATATACTAACCAATCTACCCACTCTCATCCCCATCAACGTACTACCTGAATCTGTCCCACCACCCATTCTCATATAAATACCTTACATCCACTTGCTTTGTTCCTACTGAATTTAATCAAAGCTGTGAAAATGAGCATAGACCTTTCATTTTGGGCCTAATTGGCTCAGCAGTAGCTACAAAACTGGAGACAATGATCCTCCTTGGCCAGAAAGGATCAGAAGCCAGGATTTTAGCAGTAAAATATATGGCTTCCAGAGTCCCTCCAGTTTCCATAACGGTGTGTTATAGGCTGTCACTGAACCAATACAGGTACTATAGTTAATGGAGAATTCATGACTGTGGTCATTGTATTGAGTCTAGAGGATGGCATTCCACATAGTCCTTTACTGTGTCTTCTGTCTCTAGCATTCTTTCTACCCTCTTTTCCATAGTGATCCCTGAGCCTCAAAGGGTGTACGGTAAATGTCTTGTCACTTATTTTCAGCATCTTGGGCAATATGAATGTCTTTTTATATAATTTTTACAACCATTTACTTCCATTATTTTAGTCTGCAATCATGTTATTTTCATCTTCAGATATTTAATGTATTCTCTTTGAATACTTTAAACTCTTTGAACATGTTCATAACTATTCTTTTTAATTGTGCTTTGAATTTCTTCCAGGGCTCACTTCTTAGGTAACATCATTATAGGACTGGTAGTATTTTAAGGATTAAATATTGCCTTGATTTGTGGTAGTGTTGCTTTAGAAGAACACTTGAGAATCTGAGTTTAGGATGCTGGTTACCTTTTGGCATTTTAGTCTATTAAGACAGAATCATGAAACAGAGTGCTAACTTGTATAGTTTGGGCAGAACAGGGAGTTGTGTCATTATAGCAAAGTTAAGACAAAGTAGGTTGGAGATCTGGACTTGAGTCCTTGTCCAGAGCGTGTATATCATGAGGCTAAAGGGATCCCATGTAGTAGTTGTAGAATCCTAGACTATTGGTGGTAAAGACCAGGGTCTGGGCTAGAGGAGAAGTTCTTTATCAGAGCACGATTTCTGAATGCTGCAATGAACAGCGATAAAGATAGAACATGCTGAGGTGCAGGGCCAGACTGAATATTCTATGAAGAATGTCTGAAGCATTTAGGACCAAACCAATGTGATGTTATAATTCATTCCTGGATAATGATAATCTGAGGAAAATTATATATTTAACATCATCATTCCTTTACGATAGATAACATTAAAATATTTATTTCTAACTATGTTGTGACTATATAATGCTTTATTTTTATTTACTTTTATTATCTAAGTCTAATATGGCAGTGGAATCTACATATATAAAATATACCTTTGCTTTCTACACTTATTGTAGCTAGTACTATTATCAGTAGTTGGGATATAGACTTGACAAAATATCTTAAAATTGATAAGTGATTAAAGAAAATATGAAATAGCATTCAATCAAGTAACCTCTTCACTTATTTTTTTCTTATAGGAAATTGTCTACTAACATTTCTAGAAGTCTTGCAGATATTACACTGACTATGATGTGGGCAGAATGATTTTTTACAGATGACACAACTTTTGACACACAAGAACCAAGGAGAACAAAGCAGGGATAATGACAAATGGAAGTCTCAAAAAAGTGAAACAGAACTGACTAAAACAGTTTCTCAGTGTTGACTGTATTGAAATTTGGGGTTAGGTAGTTCATTGTTGTAAGTTACTGCCCTGCATATGTTAAGATGATTCAAACTTCTTTGACCTCCTTCAGAAGATGCCAAATGCACCATCTTTTCCTTTACAATAATTAAATGTTTCAATATTGTTGAGTATTGTTTGACTTCTCCTCTTTAAAAGAAAAAATTGATTTAGTTGTATTATTGAATGTCTACATGTATGACTGTTTGCACATCTGTTCCCATGCATCTGGATCTGACAGCAGCTAAAAGTATGTACATTGAATCTCCTAGACCTTGAGTTACAGGCAGTTTTAAGGCCTCCAGCCTTGACGCTGGCAACCAAATGTGAATTTACTGAAAGAATAGCAAGTACTCTTAACAGTTGAGCCATCTCTCCAGCCCCTGACTCTCTTTTACCTCATTACAAATTATTGATATACAAAGGTAATTAAATTATTGAAGCAGCAACACTGCTACACCTGAGTTAAAGTAAACTAAACCACACACATGCGCGCGCGCGCGCACACACACACACACACACACACACACACACACACACACACAAAGTGACTAAGTCATTGAATCCTAATTGCAGGGTTAGCACACGGAAGACTTCATATTTATTTTAGTGTACTAAAAGAAATCTCTTAATTGTCATGTAATTAAGCCCTCCCTGGGCAGGGAGCTGACCAGGGCCTAGTGTTTGGGCTTACTTCCAAGGAGACAAAGGACAACACCTTCTTCAATAAAGACAGGGTGGAAAAATTGCTAAAGGTTCTATTCATTTGAGTACATACTGAGGACACTTGATCTGAGTACATTTCAAGAATGATAAACATGAGAAAATAACACTTCCACATAGACTTAACTTTTGTCAGGATTCATATTAAATATTCTTAAATTTTAGTATTGGAATAGCCAACATATCTAGGTTTAAAATATGACAACTTAAAGGGAACAAAGAAAATAGAAAAGATAAACACCTCACCACATCACCACCAAGCCATACTTGAGAGGCAGAGACTTAATAAATTAACTAGAATACATATACAAAGTAGTAACAAAGGTTTTTTTTAGACAAAATACCTATCTAAAAAATCTGTATGAAATATATGATATCATGATGGAATATTTTAAGATTTTTTGATATATTGTTTTAAATAAATATCCTTGTTATAATTGATTAGTACTACACAGACATCAGTAAATATACTATTACCTCTATCTATATACAACTACTACTATCTATATACTCCTACTACTATCTAATTACTGCTACTACTATCAAGAGCATCCAAAGCTAAATTATTATTTCATGTTCTTACAGCCCTCTTGCTTCTGCATTTGATTTTTTGTAGTCTATTCCAAATATGTATATTGTGGGCTATTTTAAAATATGTTTGTCATGGCAAACCACTTTTTTGTTCTTTTGAATTATTACTGACAGGACACAAAAGGAAATTGCAAATAGCCCACACTGAGATAAACAGCAGAGCTTTCCAGTTACTTCTCTGATCTCTTCCCACCCAGTTTTTCCCTTGGCTTCCTTGGGTCATTCATGCTGGTCTTGAGGTTTAACAAGTATGCCAGCTGTGCTCCAGCCTTAGGAGGATGGCCATCTCCTGTGCTTTTCTTTCCCTCAGAGTCCTATCACACACTCCCTTTCTCTGAGAACTTCCCTTTATCAACCAAAATGTCTCCTTTATGAATTTGAATGTCAGTTCAATAGAACAGGGTGATTGCCCCCTTGCTGCTATATCCTAGCACAAAAGAGGCTCTCATAAAGCATGTGTTAAATGTGTGAACTGACAGACAACTAAATGAATGAATGCATTTATACATCTCTATGCTCTGACTCTTTAAGTTCTTTCATCTTGTACATGCTTAAGATTTTTGCTATTTTAATAATGTGATTTCGAATCATTTAAAATGGAAACAGCAAATTATACATTTGTTATTCTTTATTCTTACATTTTAAAATTTGTCCTTGTAGGAAAAAAGGATTTTCTAACTCAGTGAGAAGTGTTACGGTGAATGTATAACAAAGTGGTATAGATAACGATGCAAACAAGAAATGGAGGTATCAAATCGTGCTTTACCAGTACTCATGTGCCTTGTACATTGTGTCTCCCTAAAAATATATCTTTCATTTTTAAGATGTTAGGATATTAATATGTCAGACTGGAATATTTGTTTCCACAAGAAAGAACTAGCATCCTCAAGATTTCATAGACAGCACTTTCTCTTGTTTTAACAATTGTCCAGTGGATAATACGGTTTTCCACTATCTCACCATGTACTATGGGAGGATAAGAATACATTTCTCAAAACTTTGTCTCTTTTTCTGGAGTTTGAGGATATAGTACATTTTATTTTTAATTAATTTTGAATAATTTCTATTTCATAGATTTAGACCGAAATATTGAATCATGACTGCCTATCATTCTTTGTTTATTAACAGTGATCTAATGATAACTTTGTTCTTTCATTCTTCTGAATTTGTTGAAAGTAGAGTATCTCTACTCCTTTTCTTAAGTTATACCTCCTCCCACCCTTTGTTCAAAATACTCTTACCATTACTCTGAGTCTCCCTTAATTGACAACTATTGTAGGTTCTCAATTCCCAGCTATGTTCTCCTAAATTTAACATTTTATTTTTTAGAATTATCCTGTTAGCTCTGCTTATTAGGTTCCAACATTAGCATCCTGAGAGATACTTTCACTTTTCCTCCACAAGATGAGAAGAAACTGGTTCTTTAATACTTTTTATAAAAAATGTTCTTGATATTCACTTTTAAAAGGGTGACTAATCTGCTTTCTATTTCTGCATTATTCCATAAATTGAGCTAAGATTAAGTGCATTCTGAGCAAGACTCTTCAGCACTTTACCCTTCTTATAAACTATAAAAGAAAAATGGATAGTTCTCTTAGTTCTTTTATGTGTACAAGAAATGAGGTTAACAGCAAGCAGCAAAATTCCTATTTGAGGAATGGTACCTTCTGTGCCCCTTGTTTTACAGACAGGTGGAAAGTATCTCCTACATGGTTAGCTCTCTGACTGTGAGTCAACTTCCCTCTTTCAATCTCTGCTTCTTGAAATATTTTCTACAGTAGAGAATTATCAAACTCTTCTTCCAGTGGTAATGAAATAGAAAAAGCATTTAAGATGCAGTGGCACAGCTAATTGTTTTACTTAACCAATTTATCTTTCATAACTATAGGTAGGATAACCATTCTCTTAATAATGGAAATAACTAATTATAAATCTGCCTTTAGGAGTCCCAAAGAAGGATATCCATACCCAAAGTTCACAGGGCTTTGTTTTTGAAAGAAGTTGACAGTAAAAGGGAATGTCAAGGCGGGAATATGGGAATGGGTGGGTGGGTGGGTGGGAGGAGGAATTCCCTCACAGAGGCGGGGAGGGGGAGGGGACACGGGGTTTCCAAAGAAAAGGGGAATCATCGGAAATGTAAATAAAAATAAATAAATAAATAAATAAAAAGAAAAAAAAAAAAAAAGAAAGAAGTTGACTTAGGACCATAATATTTATAAGTGGCCATTGGTGAAAATGTTACACATAGTTGCTTTTTCTTCCTGTTTATAGACAAGGAAAAGAGAAAGAGAAAGAAATTTTTCTTTTACAAAGTATGTTTTTCCAAATCTCTATGATACATAATATCCATATCATAAAATAAGTTAAACTTAAGGACATTAAAATCACTTGTCTTATCCAACATTACACTGTAGCTCATAGAATATTGAGATGGTTGAGGAAAGTTTTATGAAGAAAGTTTATTGCAGTATCTACTCTGAGTACAGTGTCAGCAAAAACATTACTGGAGGAATTAGACTGGTAGCTATTTCATCACAAATCTTCTAAGTCCATTCTTTCATAGGTTGCTGATGGTGAAATGCTTAGGCAAATTGAGGTTTTTCCAAGTCATATAATACTTCAAACTGTGGACCTGATAAAGCCCAAATCCCTCCTTAGAAATTCTAGTATCCTTACCTATATAATACAACAAAATTAAAAATATTCTCACATTAATTATTGTTAGAGGAATTTAATTTATTGAATTATTTCAAGCTGCAACAATACCATTTTTGTAATATTTCTCACCCACACTGAAAACAATGGTTCTGTACAGTTGTCTTATAATAATAACATGATGCAATATGTGAATATAAAACATTAGTTCTAATCTAATAACATAAACAGCAATAAATTTAACCAAAGAGTAAGGTATTTCTTGCTAGCTTTACAATTCTCTTTCTGAAAATGCTTAGCCATATTGCCACAAATAAAATCAAGTAAAATATTCATAAATGGTAACACAATGTTAGCAATCAATCCTTCTCATGGACTTGCCTACAGAGCCCATTTACATCATTTGTTGTTGCCAAGTGGAAGAGGTGTGACAGGTGTGGCACATAAAATGGCCCTGGTCACCCCATATCTCTCTCTCATTCCCTGTCTTGTTCTTTCTCTGAGGTCTCTCTGTGTCTCTCTACTTCCCTATCCATTTTGTTTATTTTCTCTATCCCCCTGTCTGTCTCCATCTCTCCCTCTTGTCCCCAATCTAGAAGGCCTTTTGCTCCCTTCTGCTAATAAACCTCTTAACACTAGATCTGTTGTGTGGCATACATTTTTAGAGGCATACCTTGGTATGGGCCCACCAATGGTACCCTGCACAATTTTCACATGTATCCGATCACTTAATATCTCAGAAATAACAACTATCTTATGGTTAATCCATATTAAGAAACTGTTAACTACAGAGATATTCTGAAACTTGAAAATATTCTGAAGTCTATATGAATAGAGAAGACCTCATGATTAAATGATTTAAGTTTGAGGAATTTTAGATAAAATAGAAAGTTGGGTCCAAATAAAGTAAATAGGATCAAGTGTGTAATAAACCACTCTATTGTAGACCTAGACTTACTAAGAAGTGTTATCCAATACGAATATTCTTAAGCTACAACGGGAAAATACAATTAGGATAATACGAACAGAATAAATATGAACTGCAAGTGATTGGATGACTATGCATAGAAATAAATTGTATGACTAGCAGTATTTAATCAGGGTTCATTGAACATTGTTCATTATTTCCTAGATCTAATCATACATTGTAGAAGAAAAACTTTTCTTCAAATCTGGTTAGCAATCTGTAGGAATTGTCCTCTGCGACGTACAAAGAAGAGAACAGCAGATACACCTGTGTGGGAGAAAAACTATTCCCAATGAATGGACATTTTGTAACTTATTTCTTTTTAACCCTCCCATCTTTTTCTTTTCTTTATGCCCTGAATCATATTTGGGATAGAAGTGGTGGATATGGGCACTACTGCAGTCTATAAGGACACACTTATACTTTGTATTTAGAGAGGAACCAAAATGAACATACTCTAAACTGGTTCAGAACATACACAGTAAATGACTTTTTAAGAGTTTACTCCACTGCTCACCCAATCCCCAGATCAGAACTTTCATGCAGAAATGTTAGGTTCAGTGTTTTGAGGAGTATACAAACACAGCTGCACAGAGAACCAATAAAAGGCAACAGCCATTTTGGGATCCCATTTTGTACCTCAGAGATATGTGATTAAAAGTAAAATATATAGTTTATTTTTCTATGTAAATACTGTAAAAGATTTTGAAATCAGGCGATTGGGTAGTAAATGCACTTCATACTTATTCAAGTCTTTGTTTAGCACTTATACGGTTAGGTCTACGCAGAACAATCTAGTTCACGGAGATTTTATAATATTCGTTATAAAGGCAAAGTTTCACTAGAGAAATTCAGTCAGCTAAGTAAGATTTTATGCAGAACTTGAAGTAGGTGAGACTTGTGCATCATGTGTGAAATTAACTCAAGTGTTATCAAATGCTCAATTTTTAAACACCTGGGAAGTGATATTTGAGATCACCACTGCTTTTTAAATGGTCTTCTCCAAACGAAAAATAATCTTTTTCCAATCTTTAGAGTAACAAGAAGGCTTGTTTCATGAAAGCACTTTTCAAAGGGATTTCCCCTGACCCTTCAGAGAGACCATTTTAGGTTGAAAAGCTGGCAAGAAACTAACAAATGATTTGCATCCCAAAAGGCATAGAAAGAAATTTACACTTACAAGTATTTTAATGTAAATGCCTGAAGTCAGGTCCAAACAAACTTTGAGTTCAGCTTACTCAAGCTGAAGGAAATGTCTATGCAATCTTTTTTTTTTTTTTTTTTTTTTCCAGACAGGGTTTCTCTGTGTAGCCCTGGCTGTCCTGGAACTCACTCTGTAGACCAGGCTGGCCTCGAACTCAGAAATCCTCCTGTCTCTGCCTCCCAAGTGCTGGGATTAAAGGCGTGCGCCACCACCGCCCGGCTGTCTATGCAATCTTAATCGTCTTCCTTCTACCCCATCCCCCACCCCACCAAAAAAAAAAAAAAAAAAAGCCTTCAAGTAATTCAAACCCCTTTGTGTATTGGGATTTTGATTAGGATGACCAATCGTTGTATCAGGTTTGCTATCTCTAAAGCCAATCCTGCTTTAGAAGGCAATGGCCTTTGTTTGCACCTGACAGCTCAGTTCCAAAGTTTACATCCGCTAAATAGGCCTCAGTGTCTGATACGTGGAAAAATACTCAAAATTATTTATTGAATAAAATAAAGTTTGGACAGCAGGTGGTCGGGGAGTACTAGAAAATGTGTCATGGTGCTACTAGACAGAAATGAATTTTCTACAAATGTTCTTTTCTAACTTCTGCCATCTAGTGTGCACGGACATTTAAATGCATCATACAATAAAAATAAGATCTACTGGGTTTGTTTGTTTGTTTGTTTGTTTATTTATTTATTTATTTATTATTTGTAATCATTTCCGTGTATTTATTAGATTTCTGAGGCAACTTAAAGAGACACAGGCAGAATGAAGAACATAGTTTGATTTTCTCAAAAGAGAATGTTTATTTTAAACAGCAAAGGATAGACACTTTCCCTAGAGAATTGGACTTAGAGTTTACGGGGAAGTTACATACAACTTCAGAGGGCTACTTGCAAGGCTGCAATCTATACTTTCTGGACAAGCTTGTTTTATCTTTTGAAACCCCCTAGTCCCTGCTATCAGTGTGTGGGTAATAGTTGCGTTCAGGAAGGATACTGATGGGGAGAAGCTGGAATTGTAATGTAGGGGTTGGATTTCAGCAAGCCTTTGGGGAGTAGAAAATTCTGTGGTCAGGCTCAAACAGTTTTCGGTGCAGGTATTATTCCCACAGTATCTGTGGACCAATATTATTGATCTTAAAAATGGAGGAGACAAACAGAATAGACTGTGCTCTGCTCTATTAGTCAACATTGTGTAAAATCACATTTTAGCATATGTGCCTTGCCCCAAGAGGATCAATTGTATAAAGGAACACATTGATCTACTGGAGAACAAATGTTAACGAAGAATGAAAACATCTTGCTTGTGTAAGTCAACCATAACCATTTCTCCAGGACAGACTGATAAATAACTTTTTAAAGCATATATATTTTCACCAATTGAGTTAAGAAACACATGGATGTTTAGCTATATTAACATTATATCAATAAGAACTAAATTGACAAAATTGACATAGTGTGTAAATTTGTCATTCAATAAATTATGACAGTGATATGACATAGCATAAGAAAAATCAGATCAGTGCCCCAGTTGAATGTTAAGAGAAAGGACACGTCATAGTGGGATGCACTAACAGCCATTTGTTCATAATTAGACCATACACTGTATGTGTGTTGGGATTACCATGTGAAGAATATCTGATTTTATTTCTGCTCCAATAGTATAGCCCTTCTCTAATTAATGAGATGTACTCAAATTGCGATTGATTTAGACCCCAGTTCTCATCTTCTAGATATGACGAACTTCTAGAAGCTTTGTGATTGACTACATTAGTCTCTTCCCTGCTTTGTCTTTAAGGAAGCTTCTTTAATTTTAAAATTGCCTCAAGTTTTCTTAATTACTCTGTAGCATATGTACAAATGCATATATCTGTACATGTGGCAAATATAATGTGAGATCTGACAGCATTTTAGGTTAGAATAAAAAAAAAACTTTTTACTGACAGTGCTCAAAACTATTATGTAAAATCAGAAGTAAGAGATTGGGGCTGAAGAGATGG
>CM052718.1:51677429-51713844 GCA_028551405.1 Uromys caudimaculatus | reverse complement strand
GGTGGGAGGAGGAATTCCCTCACAGAGGCGGGGAGGGGGAGGGAACACGAGGTTTCCAAAGAAAAGGGGAATCATCAGAAATGTAAATAAAGTATCAAAAATAAAAATAAAAAAACACCAAATAAATTCATATAGTTTGTGAATTTATTGTTATTCAATAAATTATGACATTGTAGCAAGACACACAGTCACAGTTATCTTATTTCTAACATCATGCACATAACAGGTACATTTGTTCCAAATAGCCCTAAGATACTTTAAAGGCCTCTGGTGTTAGTACTTTACAAATACATTACTTTATTTATATTTAGAAATTACTATACTATTGAAAACATCATAAGTGCAAAAGCCCCAGTTCCAGATAACATCATTTGAAATGGTTTAGCAACTGATAGAAAGTGTGCTTTACCAGTGTGACCATATCAGGAAATGTAGAGCTCCAGATATTAAGACGTGTCAGCAAAGTTCTTCAGGATTATACAGAAGTGAAGGGGAAAAAAGAATAAAAGCAAGGATTAAGGATTCTCTGGTAATAATACAGGCCATCTCATCTGTACAGCCTAGCTTAACATTCCTGCCAGTCTTTATTTCAGTCTCTGTCATGCAAGATGTGTTGGTACAGAAAACATGTGTCACTTAGTGGACAGTTTTACTCCTTTGTCTTAAAACATTAATTAGATTGGCCTAATCCTGTGACCTACAATAACTATAGGGGAAAATGATTTAGAAGAACTCAGAATGGAGAAAAACAAATAAGATGGAGTCCACAACAAAGTGGTGTATGTCTGATCGCATGTTCATATTCATAATAAAAGCAGGGCAGTCTTCTAACTCAGAAAGGCTTAACTCCCCTTTCATCTATAAATTTCATCATACTAAAAGAAAGGTTACAATTTTTTTAAAGTTAGAGCTCAAGAGGAATCCTTTTATTACAGTGTTCAGGCAAGAATTGCCACTTTATCTACCATCACGTAAGGCAAGGAGGTGGGGGTAATTATTTTCCCCTCAGAATAGATAATATTCTCTAGATGAATAGTCATTTCCATCTTTATACAGAAAAGCACAATTGTTTCTGAAATCCTAAGCAACAGAAGACAAAATTTCTTAATGACTTGTATCTATTTCAATATTTTAAACTTACCTACGTGTGCTCTTCCCTGGAAAAGACTTTTTCCACTCTCAGCATTCCTTTGCTGTCTGCAGTTCTCTGTGCAGGGTTGAGGCCTCAAAGGTTTTCCTCTCTGTACTTTAGTATGTCTAATGTTGTCATTGTTCAACTTATAGTTCGTCATTCATGACTGAGGTGTTCTGTGTGAATCCCTGATACTTTGGCTCTTTCCATTTTTCTTCTCCTTCTTTTTCAATGTTGCCCACATGTATACAAGTAACATTACGTATTAGGGAGGTCAGAGAAGGAGAGGAAAGGGAAAATGATGTAATTATAATTTTAAATAATGAAAGAAAAAATATCTTGCCTTGGACACTCATTCTTCAGTCTGTATTTATGTTGTTCCTTTTAATGTTTTGTTTTGTTTTTGAGAAGTTTTCACTATGTACTCCTAGCTGTAACAGTATCTTTTATTTACCAGATATAATTGCTATCACAGAGGCTTAATGCTGAATAATGTCACCCTTTCTATTTCTTTCGGAACTCTGGCTGGCTGGTTCAAATCAACTCTTCTGATCCAACCTCCTCTCCACTTTGAATGATTCAAGCTGGTTTCTCTCTGCTTCTCACTGAATTGCTTTCTTTGGAAAATCTGCCTCTGGATTCCATGAACTGAGCTCTCCTGATCACAAAAACCGAACAGAACTGAATGGAACTGCAAGAACTCAACTGATCTTAAGCACTTTCAACTGAAGTCCACTGAACTTCACTCAACTACATTCAACTGAATTGTACTGAATTGCCTGAATTTAACTGAACTGGATGCCTTTCTCTCCCTGTACTGCTCTTTTACATCATCTCTCTTTCCTCTCCTCTTTTCATGTGATTTAGGAATATCCTTTCTCTGACTTATTATATCAAAACTTTCTCTGGTTCATGAGTTTGTCTGCCCCTTAATTAGATGTCACTTTCAAACATGCTCATCTTTCTATAAACTAACCTTACCAACACTGTTTTGGGTTAAAGGTGTATACTAAGGGCATATTAAAGCCAGAGGGATTACAGGAGTGTGCTGTATACATTCCAACTGGCCCATACAGACCTGGGTCTTGGAGTGTGATTCCTTGGCAGAGCAGCCATGTTACTGGATTAAAATTCATCGAGTTGTCCTAGAACCTATGTAGACCGGACCAGCCTCAATCTCACATAGATCTTCCTGTCTCTACCTCCTAAATTCTAGAACTGAAGGCATGCTCTACTACACCTGGCTGTTCCTTCTGCTTTTAATGACTGAATTCATTAGCTCATCCACAACCTACTAGGTCAGTGGCTATTGGTGTCACTAAGAATGATGATCTTGATATCATGTCATCTACAGTTGGTATATAGTCTTCCATTCAAAATGTTTATATGTTTGGAATTTGATGCAACGTGAAGAGGAGAGAAACTTTTGGAGTTGTGCAAAACTCCAAAAGACTGGGTCATGGTCACTTTAATGAAGAAGTTTGAATTGGTCTAATGTGGCAGTTAAGCCTTGCAGGAGGAGATTAGTTCCCTTAAGTGTGTTGTCATGAAAACATGAGCCTAATAACTCTATGGTCTTTTGTTTTAGTGTTACTGCTTGACCTCTATCTTCAAAATGAAATTCTGCCACAAAATCCAACCCACCACTTGGTAATATGGAATGATGGCCTGACTTGAAGACAACCTTTAGAACTGCTTAAACTGAGATTTTTAAAAACTAAGCTTAAGTGAAAATTCCTTTCATGAAAAATCACTTGACATCAGACTTTAAGAGAAAAAAAACTTTTAAAAATCTTTATTATAATCGTATGAGTATGTGATTGCATCATATGTACCAGTAATGTACCAAATGAGTAATTGGAACTCACAGAGGACAAAGAGTATCAATGTCATGGAACTGGAATTAAAACATTGTGAGTAGCCACATGCATGCTAAAGGCCAAACCCAGCTCATCTATGGGAGCAGCAAGTACTATTCATGGCTGAGCCTTCTTCTCCTCTACCTTATTTTGTTAATAAAGGATGTCTCATTGGACTTGTGTTTTGACAGTTATACTAGTGTAGCAGGCCAGGTGCCTAGGCATTAACCAGTCTCTAGATCACTAGCACTGGAATTAAACGTGCCTAACATTATGCTAGATATTGTAAATGGGCACTTAAAGTTGAGCACAGGCCTGCATACTGCTGAAGATATCTCCAGATAATATATATGTATGTATGTGTGTGTATATATATGTATATATATATATGTGTGTGTGTGTGTGTGTGTATATATATATATGTGTGTGTGTGTGTGTATATATATATATATATATATATATATGATATACAAAATGATTTATTTTTAAGTTAGGGCCCTATATAGGCTATACAAGCATTCTATCATGGAGTTATATGCCCAGCTTCAATGTTCAGTTTTAATAAATATTTATATATCAAACTACATCCAGTTTGTTGACGTGCCTCTCATCTCAACAAAATATCATCTGCTTGTTTAACTTTATAGGCTCCTTCTTACTATTTAGAATAAAAAATTAGTACATACATTCTTTTAATTTTGGACCATCTCTTCATTTTTTTTTTTTACCACCAATTATCTTTCTTAAAGTGTTAAACTACAAAACAATGTGTGTGTGTGTGTGTGTGTGTGTGTGTGTGTGTGTCTGCATATATATGAAAATGAGGAGAAAGGATTCAGATATAGGCTAAAGTCCTACTTCTACTCAATATAGATATTATTCCAAAACATCCTAGGTTTTTATGTGAACATAAATATTACCTTTTTATATTAAAAAATAGAGTAAGAATAATAAATGAGTAGACAAATAAATTAGTGTGTAATCCACAAATCACCTTTGTGAACTATCAGGGGAAAGAAACTCACTTATTACCAAAGGCTGATAATATGCTGTTTGTTTTTCACCTATACACTCAACCATGTTCTTATTTTTGAATCATTTATGATTTTTATTCTTTGCAAACTAAAATATCAAACCAAACGTGAAACACAACAAAAAATATTCTTATAAATATAAATTTAGCAATAATATTTCCTTTTTACATTTTCATCTTCTTAAAACAACAACCTATTTCTTGGAGAGTTGGTAATTTTCTAAGTTCTCTTAGGTAACGTATCTTTCCAAATGTCCTTATTTTATTTGATTATTACATATTGTAGTTGGTATAGCTTTTTCAGATTAATCCTTTTTGTCATGATGCTCATTGTAATGTAAGACCAAGGAAATGTACTTGCTTCTTATGTATACTTTTTTTCCCTTTTGAATGTGTATATCTTTAGTTCTGGGCAGACTTTTTAATGTCAGATTCCATATAATTCCGTATATTTAAAAGTATAATTCCATATAATTACCAATAGCTAAACTTTTTGGCCTATATTTTTGGTAATTAAAATTGTTAATTTTAATTGTCATATATATAGTACAGAGAAAATTGGTGAAACACACTTCTGCCACTTTGTGTGTCTTGAGGATACTGCTGGTGTGGTTTGACTAAAGGAGAAATCACAGCCTGAATATTGGCAGGGCTATTTCAGAAGCTGGGATGATGAGGCAATAGATGATTGAGAAGTAGAGTGCCCTCATTCTGCAGGCAGCTTTTCCTCTGCATCATGTCTACATGAACATACCCATCCTACCTGGTAGACTGAAACCTCTGAAACTGTGAGCCAAAATACATGATCAAGCCCTGAGGTTAGCTGGTTAGTGTTTTCTTATATTTTTTTCAAGGGCAATAAAAGTAACTAATACACAAAGTGAGAATGTTTTTAAGATTCATTGACTAAAAATGCCAGAATATTATTCAGCTCAAAAAAATCATAAAGCTTAATTATTGGCAAACACTGATTTTCTTGTTAAAGCCTATAATTATAATTTTTAAAAGGCTCCTATTCTTCTATTTTTAAAAATATTTCTATGAGGCAATTATAATTTAACCTTCCTTGAAGTGTCCTGTTATGAATACTGCTGACAGCATAAATTCTCTGTCTTATTAATTGGAAATGAGTTATCTCTACTTTTCTAAACAGTTGAATATATTATTTTTAAAAGTCTATGTTCCTATATTTTTATATCAAATGCTCTATTTCTTATTGCAATAGTTCAATACACACAAAAATCCTGAATGCAAAAAATTGTTTATACATTCATTGACGTGAATAAAACAAAATGAGGTCAATTTTATTGAATGGGCTATTTCTTGATTTAAACTAAACTATTCATAAAAAGTGCATAGAACTTTTTAAAATACAAAAATGCAGGTTAGTAACTTTTAGAAATGGAAGTTTTCCTGGAGCCAGAGTATATGATGACTTCAGCAATAGGGTCCTACCATGTAGATAAAAGTTGGAAAACTCCAGGCAATGGCAATAGCCTGTGCGGTGTTGGATGTATCAGGGAAATCCTTAACCAATCACACATAGAGTCATGTCTTAGTGACTTTTCTGTTGCTGTAATAAGATGTCAGGAACAAGGGCACTTATAGATGAAAGATACTGATATCGAGCTCCTGGTATCTTTTGCTATAGTCCATGACAATCATGGCAGAGAGTAAGACAGTAGCTGAGAACTTATTTGCTTCACTTCAAGCATGAGACAGAGAGTGATAACAGGAAATAATATAGGCTTCTGAAACTTCAAAGCTGGTCACTAGTAACATGCTTTCTGCAAGAAAATCACACCTACTAATCCTACTTAATATATATATACCAACTGAGGATCAAGTATTCAAACATGGAGGCCTATAGGACTCATTCTCACCACAGCAGGTGGTGTCCCATTTATTGTAATCTGAATTTTATTTATATCTTCTGTGAATGGCATTGTTAAACTCTGTAGTGTACTCCTTTGGAGATTATGTATATGTATATGTTTGTGTGTGTGTGTGTGTGTGTGTGTGTGTGTGTGTGTGTATAATTTTTAATTTAACTTACTAATTGGTTTGCATGAATGATTTTGGCTGGTAAATCATTCCCAAACCTCTGGTAGCCTTCCCCAATGTTGGTTAAAATTCATAGCTCTGGAACATGCTACACAGGCTGTTGTGTGATAAAGGAAAAAAGTAGTAAAACACCGTGCAGGACCCTCCTTGATGCAATGTCAACCTTCCAGACAAGATGTGTCTCCTGGTGTAAGAGTGAAGTGACTATTGTGGTGTAACTTACTACTTTTAGTTTTGATTTGAGGCAAATTGTAAATGCAAATATCATGTTTATTTCCTCAGGCAAAGCTATGAGATGAGAGCCACACTCAAGCTTTACATATACATGACTTTGGCTGAGCCCAGAACATTTCTATCTAACTATCCATAGGACTAAGCCTGGAAGCCTCTAGCCTCCATAAAACCCAGTCTTCTGCAAGCCTGGACCTTGAAGGCTTCAGGTTCCAGACTCTGTCTGCTAAACTAGGCCTACAGTGCTTCCTCCTCCAAGACTTAATGCTGAATAAAGTCACTCTTTCTAGCTCTTACTGACTCTGGCTAGCTGATTCAACAAAGCTGTCCTGGTTAAAATCCCTCTCCAAACTGACTAATTTAAATTGGTTTCTCTTAGCTTCTGATTGAATTGTTCTGCTTGGAAAGACTGCCTCTGAGCTCCAAGAACTGAACTGCTCCAAACTGCACTGCTGTGCTTTGAGTGTTGGGTACTCAACTGAACTGCAGTGATTAAAGGAGAGTCTGCATTTCATCCAGATCACATGGACCTAGAAGGTCCTTGGATATGATCCCTTGCTAGAGCATCCATGTTGCTGGATTGAAATTCCTTTACACCATATTCTAGATGATAGATTGTAAGATTGATACTACAATCCTGTCCAAAAGCTTATCGCTTGATGCAGTGAGGGGGAAGGGGAAAGGAACTCATAGGTTTCACTGTAGAACCACCTATTTTTATGTTTTAAAATGGTAAGTCTATTTAAATCATACACCATTAGTACTTATGCCCACAGACCTGGCTTCTTCTACTTTGGTCAGAGAACCTGCTTTTAGTGATCACTAATCAATGAAGAAATACATAGCTGATGAAAATGAAGCAACTAAATGACTTGGTGTTCATGTCTAAAGAGGGCATATGTATTATACTCCAATAAGCACAATTCAGTGAACATCTCAGAAGAGGTAATAATAAATGTAATAGTCAAAGGCTGAGAAGGGCTGTGAAATACTGACTTATAGGCATGATATAGCTATTGGATGCATGAACTCAAAACAGCAGTGGTTACCTGCATAATAGATTGGCAAGAAAAGGCCAGCTGAATCCTGGCTTAGATGAGAATAGTGATTTCCTTGCCTCACCTTAATGCTGAGAAGTTATTGCCAGTTGATAGTTGACAGAGGAACGAGAATCATTCTTTTCTAGATGATATAGTCACTGACAAGCTTCCCATGCTCTTATGGATGGCTCCACACCCATGTGTGTAAGAATAGCATTAACTAGTTATAACAGTGTGGTAGTTTGAATGAGATTCGTCCCTATAGTCTTAACAGCCTGAATGTTTTGGTCTCTGTTGGTGAGCTGTTTAGGAAGGATTAGGACATGTAGACTTGGGGAGAGGTATATCATTGCTGAAAATCTTTCAAAAGTCCACAAGAGTTCATGTTCAGTTCTCTGCCTCCTGCGTGGATCAAATATAAGCTCTCAGCTACTTGCCTAGCTTCTCCCCTCATTGCCATTATGCTTCCTTCCACGATGAACATGATCACTGTTCTATTGCTTTGAAGAGGCACCAAGACAAAGAAAACTCATAAGAGAAGGATTGGGGATTACTTACAGTCAGAGGTTTAGTCCATTATTATCATAGCAGGAAGCATAGCAGCACACAGGCTGATTTTGTATTGGAGAAGAAGCTGAGAGTTATAAGTCTGGATCTGCAGGAAGCAGCAGAAAAGAGAGACACTTGCTCTGGCATTGGTTTTTGAAATCTCCCAGTCCATGCCCAGCCATACAATTCCTTCTACAAAGTCACACTTGCCCCATTAAGGCCACACCTTCTAATATTTTCAAAATGTGCCACTCCCTAATTATTCAATGTATGAGATGTGGGGAACATTCTTTTTTTTATTATTATTATTTTTTATTTTTTTGGTTTTTCGAGACAGGGTTGCTCTGTGTAGCCCTGGCTGTCCTGGAACTCAATCTGTAGACCAGGCTGGCCTCGAACTCAGAAATCTGCCTGCCTCTGCCTCCCGAGTGCTGGGATTAAAGGCGTGTGCCATTCTAATTCAAACCAGCATATGAACTAACCATCTAAAACTGTAAGGAAGCCCTCAATTTAATGCCTCCTTCTATAAGTTGATTTGGTTATAATTTTCCTTCACAGCAATAGAACAATAACTAAGTGTTATTATACACACAACAGATAAGAAGTTGTTAGTGACATGTATTATGGGGTTATGAGAAAAGGTGGAAGAAGAAATGACGACCAGATATTGTAATATTTCATTGTATATATGTATGATATTTTCAAAAATAAAGAAAATTTTAAATGAAATTGAAAATTTGTAAATTCTAGAGTAATTCAGTAACAGAAGTAACGTTTAAAGATATCCTATGATGTTTAAATATGTATCTTCTTTATTGTATATTCTTTTCTAACCAACTGCCCTGGTAGGCCACTATAATCCCACCACTTTGGATGCAGAGGAAGAAAGATGAAGATTTTAATGTCAATCCTAGTTACAAAGATAATATGAGGACAGACTAAAAATCATAAAACAACAAGAGAGTATCAGAAGATGCTAAAGATGTTTTGTTAGTTCCCTTTCTTCTAGAAGTGAAGAATCACATAGATACATCACATATCTCATGCTTTCTAATCACAAACAAGCATACACCATTTTCCCCAAATTCAGTTATATACAATGCAAAATTGTAGGTAGAACTGTATACTCTTAACTAGGGAACACAGAACCCAAAGTAGCTCATTTACGAACTATCATGAAAATTATGATCTATTTATTCTAATGGCTGTTGGAATTCCCAAGAATGATGCATTAAATATCAAAGGGATGCATTGACTGCTTGTATTGGAAGTCTCCTCCCCCACGCCCAGAGTATCATAGATTAGTCTTCTGACAGTCTAAAAAAAGAGGTGTTTGGGAATATACTAAAATATGTCCACAGCAACTTATTCAAGGTGGTCCATAGTCCCCTGGTATCCCTAACAACCTACGTTCTGATCCATACCCTCATTAGGCCAATTAAGCAAAAGCATTCTGGGAGTCATTTGGAAAGAAAGAACTTCAACATGAAAATGACCACCCATCAGCACCAGATTATCTGATAGGCAAACATGTAGGGCATTTTCATGATTAATGATTGATGGGGGTGATCCTATCTTACTGGGCATAGTGACATCTCTGGACACGTGTTCCTGATTGATACAAAAAGCCAAGTAGTACTTTCCTATGGCCTCTTCATTAGTTCCTGCCTCCAAGTTCCCATCATGAGTTCCTGCTCAAATTTCCATGGAAGATAGAGTACAAACTATAAGATAAAAGATAGCTTTTCCTTTGCAGACTGCTTTGGCCATATTGTTTTATCATTGCCATAGAAACCATAACTAAGACACAAAGCAATAGTAAAATGCTGAAATGGATATTTGCTTCATGGGAAGCATATCGGGAAGTGGACAAAGAAGTTCCATGACCCTCTCCCCATCCCCTGTTTACCCTTCAGGATCCTGACATGAGATTAAGTGTCAAGAGAGGACAAGCTGCTAAAGGTGTGGCTAGCAGTTGTTGCTGCTCCATGCTCTCCCAGGAGGAGTTTTGGCTAGTTGTCAGAACTGTGCAAAGAGCTTTTCTTCAGAGAAAAGTCCTTCCCCATGTTGACACCAGGCTTCAGACTTTCTTTTGTCAGCGTGAGACTACAAGGGAAATTACAATTTCTTAATTTCAAAGCCTAAGCACTATTATCTCTTTAGGATGCATTATTTGTTAAGGACTGTTACAAAGAACTAGAGAATATAAATGATGATTTAATGAATTTGGGATTAAGGATAGGGGCTTTTTCTTCTGGAATCTTGGTCACAGCGATTTCCTGTGCCTGTGAATGTTTAAGGTCCCATGTTGTGTTCCAGCCTGTTAGGAAAAATCTGCATAAGGGAAAGTTACAAAGTCATCAAGGCATTCAATGAGATTTACTTATCTCATGACATAAAAATAAGGTATGATGGTTAGAGTTCCTTATCTACTGAACAGAATATAGAAACATTTGGAGATTCTGGGCATGTATGTAGGGTACTGTTCTGAATATAACTGATATGGGAAAATATGTGGGTTCAGGGTCTGCTTCTCCTTGAGGAGTATCCAGAAGCCTCTAGTACACCTGCTCAAAGAGGAAAGGTTGAAGTCCAGAATAAGCGGGATCTTCAGTCCTCAGTATACTTCTTCCCTCCAGGGTAACAGACACCGCTGTATACATTGCCAGTTGGGAAGTGTAGTACTGCACCAGCAGAATCTTTGTCTGGTTGAGAGCTAGCATGAGGAATGGGGGGAGGAGAAAAGGGCTTCTCAGGAATGGGGGGAGGAGAAAAGGGCTTCTCTGAAGATGTGTAATGAAACAGCTTTCGGAGATGACCTTAGTGTATGCTAATTATTTATTTGTGGTGGGTTGGAATGTCTACACATTGTTCAGAGTGAACCAAGGGTTATACAGTTTTAGGGAAGGGCATGAGCACATCCAGGGAGGGAAAAGGTCATTGGCTGAAGGTTGCAACTACTGAAATGCCTCATTTGCATTGGGAAGAATCCCAGGTTTTGGGTTACATGACTGACTGCCTGTGATCATTTGGATGCAGGTTGCCTGTTTATGTGCGCCTAGGCAGGCATGGAAGCAGGGAGAGAGTTAGCCCTACTCCTGCCACTCTCAGGATGAGATTCTAATCTCAATTTTTGAGATTTCTGTGGTTTGGACATGCTCACCTTTACCTATCTCATGCCAGCTCCTCTGGTGGAACACTCCACGTATCCTACAATGATGATGATCAGCTCAGTTGTGGGCAGTCCTATTTCTCGGGAAGGAGAACTAAAACTGTATGAAATGAAGAAAGTTAGTTGAGCAGAACAAGTTTTACTTCTCACTGTGTTTTTTGACTATGGATGGAGTTTGAACAGCTTCCTCAAGTGCATACTGTAATAAATTTCATTTCTTGGTGGTTTGTAATCTGAACTAACAGTGAGAATATACCCCTTGTCTCTTAAGTTGATTTTGTTAAGAAATGCTATCAAATTAACAGAAAGCAGGAAGGAGCTGGTGGACACTTTGCGTTATCCACATTAACACTAAGTTGTGACAGCAGTTTGCATTGCCAACAGGAAGTGTTTCCCTTTTGCCAAATTCATACACATTTGTTCTCTCTTTTTTTATTGGTAATATTAGCCACTCTGAGATATTTACAAGTAATCTTAATTTCTTATATGGTCAAAGATGTTGAATATGTAAAAAAAAAATGAGTCTTGATATTTCGTATTTCTTCTTTGGGGAACTTTATGTTTAGATCCACAACACATTTCTTTTTTCACGTAGGAGCTTTATTAAGAACAAAAATCCAGGAGTGGCTGCTCTGTTCCTGGGAGAAGCAGCAGTGAATTGAAAAGTAGGCAGGACTAATATAGCATTTCTTAGGGGGTAAGATTTTCAGGACAGAGGTTTCTAGGGTGAGGATTGGATTTCAAGTCCAAGTTTGAGGAGCTCAGGGGAAGGTGCCACCTGTAGTCCCTGAGCTGTGTGCCACAGTGACTGCTAGCACCTCTGCCCAGTACCAGCAGTACCTCCTTTCCTGCCTCAGCCTGAGGGAACTCTAAAACACTGCTTAGGTGATCACACCTCCTCTCCAGATTCCCCAAGCAGCTCCTTGCAATGGGAATTCACCCCTCATTTTAAAATTTGCTTTATTGCTTCTTGGCTCTCCTTATATTCATTACAAATGAATAACTACTCAAGGTTACTGTTTTCCTTTCTGTAGGCTGTCTTTTCACATGTGTGATGGTATCTATTGCTATACAGAAGATTTCTGGTTAAATAATCTCCCATTTATAAGTTGTAAGTCTTAATGCCTCTACTCTTAAGGTCTTGTCCAAAAGGCCAGGTCAGTGCTGTGAACTTGCGATCTGAGTCTTTAGGCCATATGGAGAAATGGAAGTGTTTGTTGCAAGGTAGATTAGGAATCTAGCAAGTCCTAAAGGGAGAGATGTGGGCTAAGAAAAACAATATGGGCAGTCATGAGCAAGTGAAACTGACTCAGGCTAGTGTAGAGTTTATATGCAAGTTCTCTATTTGTGTCTCAGGACAAATTGCATAGTAGGAAAGTCTCTAATGAAGAATGAACTGGGATCTGATGTGTCCCAAAGGAACAGAAAGAAGACAGAGTGTGTAAGGGGTAGCATTCCTTGACAGCTGTGGGGTTAGGGTTTTGTCTTGGAAGCACAGTGTCTCTAAGTAGCCCTGTCTCACCTGGAACTCTCTATGTAAGTCTGACTGATATCAATCTTAGAGATATGTCAATAAAATAAAATCAATCAATTGCTGGAATTAGAGGTGTGCACCATCACAGATTATCTTTACATTCTATTTTTACTGAAATCTTAGTCACATCCTACAAAATGAAAATGTAAAACTTGGCAACTTCTAGAGAGTCATTTGGAAGAATATTATTTGAAGACAAGATATTTACTACTGATTCCTATAAAAGTAAAAGTGTCATTTTTTGGTCAATTTTTACGATTTAATTTATTTACATTCCCATCATTGCCTCCCGCCCCCTCTCCCACAGTTCCTCATCCCATTCTTCCTTCCCCTTGCCTCTGAGATGGTACTCTGCCCCACGAGGCTTCACCCTTTCCTGGGGCCTCAAGTCTCTCCAGGATTAAGTACATTTTCTCCCACTAAGGCCTAACCAGGAAGACTACTTCTTTATTTGTGCCATGGGCCTCAGAGTGGCCCAAGTATTCTCCTGGTTGTTGGCTTAGACTCTGAGAGGTCTCTGGGGTCTGGGTAATTTAAGATCAGTCCCTCTTTCAGCTTCACTGAGGTGTGTTTCTTGTATGCAGCAAAATGCTGTATCTAGTCTGTTAGCATGTGTCTTTTTATTGGGGAATTGTGTCCATTGATGTTGAGAAATATTAAAGAGCGATGATTGTTAGTTCCTGTTATTTTTGTTGCTGGAAGTGGTATTATGTATGTATGCATGATTCACTTCTTTTGGATTTGTTGTGAAATGTTTAATTTCATGTGTTTTCTTGGGTGTAGTCATTCTCCTTGTATTGGAGTTTCTCACCTGTGTCTCTGCGGATCTCTTGGCAGACATGCAAGCTTTAGGCATGGGCTTTTTTCTGGCTGCTGATCTAGCCCACAAAAAGTGACATTTTTGTGAAAGCAAATCTAATTACTTTAGCATTATTAATGTCCTGTTAATTCATTTCTAAATTTTCATCTTATAATACCTTACCTAAGAGCAGATTAAATTTCTTTGGTCTTCCTATGTTATTTATCATTTGAATGTAGGTGAGGACATTTCACATCCATTACTGTTTATGAAATATATCTCAGTGAGTGTAGCCTTCTACTGAATACTGATAATGCTTTCTTCTATCCAAAGGGCTTGCCTTTCTCCTTCAAGTTGGCATGCCTGTCACATTCTATCCTTTTTTTTCACTCAGTAATATACAAAGAAGTTTAAGAAATCTTTCATGAGTACTCAAATATCTAACTTTCTTCAAAAATTGACAGAGTTTTCATAAAATACTTTCCATCAGATGATTTCTCTTAGCTATGTGTCTCATTTTTATAACAAAACATGAACAAAATTAAGAAAGGTTTGATGTTGGATTTCGGTTCTAAGGCATACAATCCATTTTTGAAAAAAGTTGCTGCTTACACTGCCTTTTTAGTCAGGAAGCAGAAAGCAAGGCATGCTGGTGCTCAACTTTCATGTTCATTTTATTCAGTCTACGACCTCAGCCCATTGACTGGGACTGTCCACAATTTAGACAAGTATTCAGTTTGACACAACCTAGACTCACTGAGAAGGAACTTCAGATGAAGAACTTTGTAACCAGATTGTCTTGTGGTAATATCCCTGAGATATGGCCTTCATTGATAATTAATGTGACAGGGCCTAGCTCAGTGTTAGGCACACCTTCACTAGGTAGTTGGGACTAGGCTGTATAAGAAACCTGAGGTCTAGAAATGTCTCAACAGTCAAGAATATTTCCTGCTCTTACAGAGGGTCTGGGCTTGGCTTCCCAGTACCCACATCTGGCAGATCACTACTATTTTATCTTCAATTTCAGAGGCTTGCTCACCCTCTTTGCCCTCTTCAATTACTAGAAATATTGATGTTACATACATGAAGGCAAGCCATTCAAGCACATATAATAATAATAAATACATATTTTAAAAGATAAAAAAGAAAGATAGCTTAGCATGTTCCAGAGACATGGGAAGACTGTAGGCTACATTGTTCCATGGTTTCTACTTTAGTTCCCATTTGAATCCTTGACTGAACTTATTTCAGTGATGGATTGTGACCTGGACCATTAAGCTTTGGTTAGGATACTGCATTACTGCAACAGTAAATATAACTAGATTAGTAGGTATTGCTTTCCCTATTAACCTAATGTAGATAATCTTGCACAAGCATGCCCAGATCTGTTTTCTAGGTAAGTCCAGACCATTGCAAATTAACAGTCAATATTAACTACTGTTCTTCATTCAAAGCCTGAATTGGTTATTCTATTCCTAGACATTCAGCTTCTCCACTGAAAAACAGCTTACCTCATTATATCTTTTACTGAGATTTGTAATACATGCACAGAAATTATAGGCTTGATTCACTGAAATATCTGCTATGTTCCATGTGATTATTTCATATGTAAAAACTAAATAGACAGCAATTAAAATTAAAATATTACCTTCTTTTTTTTTAGAGGTTAAGTTTTATTGCTGACTAGACACACACATTTTATTTACTTAGACTTCCAGTGATTGACTCTGGGCTATTTTTAAGTAGTGACTATGCATATCCTCCCTATCAACTTTTTAAAAAATTATTATTAATCATTCCGTTTGTTTACATCTCAAGTGATGTCCCACTTCCAGTTTACCCTTCCAAAAGCCACCAATCCCACAATCTCCCTCTCCTCCCTTCCCTTTGCCTCTATGAGGGTGCTCTCCTACCCAACCACCCTCTTCTGTCCCACCCTTCCAACATTGCCCTATACGGGGACATAAAACCTCCCCAGGACTAAGTGCCTCTCCTACTATTGATGTCAGATAAGTCCATTCTCTGATACAAATGTATCTGGAGCAATGAATCCCTCCCTCTACACTCTCCTTGGTTGGTGGTCTAGTCCTGGGGACACTGGGTTGTCCGGCTGGCTGATGTTGTTCTTCCTATGGGGTTGTAATCCCCCTCAGCTCCTTCAGTCCTTCCGTGGCCCCCGCCCGGGTCCCTGAGCTCAGTCTGATCTTTGGTCCAAGCATCCACATCTGTATTGCTCAGTTGCTAGCTGAACCTCCCAGGGATCAGTCATGTCAGGTTCCTGTCAGCAAGTGCCTCTTGGCCACAACAGCAGTGTCTAGAAGGGGAGAGCGTGGATTAGTGTCTGCAGACCGGCTGGATCCCCAGATGGTGCACTTCCTAGGATGGCCCATCCTTCAGTCTGTGCTCCACTTTTTGTCCCTGTTCTTCCTATGCACAGGAACATTTCTGGGTAAAATCTTTGAGATGGGTGTGTGGTCCCATTCCACTACTGGGGGCCATGTCTATCTATTGGAGGTGGTCTCTATAGGTTCTATCTCATCTTCTTTGCTAAAATCATCTCTGTTAGGTCTTGGGAGATTCTGATTCCCCTGGCATCTGGGACCCTCCAGTGGCTATCCTGAGTTCTGCATACCCCTCTGACCCTCTGTACCTCTCCCTCTTCCTTCACCTCCTGAGATTATCCTGTTCCCTTCTCAATGTAGGACTGAAGCAACCACACCCTGGTCTTCCTTCCTCCTAAGCTCCATATGGTCTTTGGGTTGTATCACGTGCATTGTGAGTTTTTGGGCTAATTTCCACTTGTCAGTGGGTACATGTCATGTGTGTCTTTTTGGGTCTGGGTTACCTCACTCAGGATGATATTTTCTAGTTTCATCCACTTGCCTGTGAATTTCATGAAGTCATTTTTTTTTTAATCGCTGAGTTAATTGCTCCATTGTGTAAATGTACCATATTTTCTGTATCCATTCTTCTGTTGAAGGACATCTGAGTTGTTTCCAGCTTCTGTTTATTATAAATAAGGCTGCTATAAACATGGTGGTGCATGTGTCCTTGTCTTTTAGGTATATGCCCAGTAGTTGTATAGCTGGGTCTGCAGGTAGAACTATGTCCAGTTTTCTGAGGAACCACCAGACTGATTTCAGAATGGTTGTAACAGCTTACAATCCCACCAACAAAGGAGGAGTGTTTCTCTGTCTCCACATCCTCACCAGCATTTGCTGTCACCTGAGTTTTTGATCTTAGCCATTCTGACTGGTGTGAGGTGGAATCTCGGGGTTGCTTCTAATCATAGCCTAGAACTACAGAAAATTTAAAAAAAAATAAATAATACAAGAAAATCAAGATCTTTTCAAGTTGTTTTACTTCCATTAATGTAAACTTATTAGAGGTTATAACAATCTATAATTCACCAAATTCTTTCAATTTGAAAATGTAGCTTATCAAAAAAATGTTGCCTTTTACATAAATTTACATTTTGCTTTGCTTTGGTCTGTTGAATATTAATAGCAAAAGTATTTTGCGGGGCACAGTTAGAATGTGTGAATAAAACAGATTAAATTTACATTCTGAAAAATATATTGAAGTAAGCTGTTTAGAATTATGGTAATTAATGATGTTGATTTCCCATAAGTTACAATTAAATGAGCAGGAGAAAGGTACAAACATGAAGGACAGAAGGATGGCTCATTGATTAGGAGCACTTGCTACCATTGCAGAGGGCCCAGAAACTAAGTCAAGCTTACTGCTCTTCAGTTTGTTTTCTCCATTAATATAGCCCAAGATACTCTGCCAAGAACATGGTTCTACCCATAATTAAGTTGAGTCTTTCCATATTAATTACAGTAATCATAAGCATCTATAACCATACCCAGATATCCATCTCCTAGGTCATTCTAGATCATATCATGTCGATAATACTGATCACCACAGTATGTATCATGTCATTTGCTTCCTTGGGACTTTTTACTTAGAAAGCATTATAAAACTACCCCCATTTTACACATGGCAAGGATCTCTTTGTTCATAAATAACTGGTTGAAGATTTCAAATTTGGAATTATCTGTTTTTGCTTATCTGAAAAATCTTGTTTGTAAAAACATAAAAGGTGATACAAAACAGAATGTTATGCTTATAATGGAGAATTAGGATAGTTCATAAACTTTTATATACCTTACATATAACTGGAAAAGACAAGTTCTTATTCTATCCACAAAATCATGAGAAGATCCAAATATTTGATCAATAAATATCAATAAATATTACATCAAGCAATATCACACTGTTGCACACAGATATGCACATTTAATATTTATTAATAAAAGTACTGAGATATAAATGTTAACTATGCTGATTTGACCATTTTATAGTATGTTCATACAATAAATCATTACATGGCAATCCATAAATTTATACAATTAAATTAATAATTTATAAAATAGCAAACAGAAGAAATGTATTTTTTGTTTTGCTTTTTAACCTTGCTGTCTTTCTTATTTCTTTTTCTCTGCCACAGTCAGCTTTTCTCTGGATAAAGATTCAGAACAATTTATGTTTGAGAAAGAGAGATTGGATGGCCTTTCCCTCATCCTCTTTCCTCCAGAGCAATAAGATCCTTTGAAGTTACCCACATGGCCACCTGAGTTCCATGTTGGGTTCAGGGGTTAAGACCCAGAATGAAAACGTAATTTTATATGTTGCTTTTCTCAACTCTGCTTCCTCTTCAAGAATATCAAAATCTCCTGTTTGGACATTACTTTAGTGTTTTAATCTAAAATAAAAAATAATACTGCTGTGCAAACTAAATGTCATCTGACTTGTGGACCTTTTGTCTGATGTGAGATAGAAATCAGACACAGACTGAATTTTGAAGCAAATATAAAGGAAAAGTATATCACAGGAAAGAAGCACAGTGGGTCCATCAAGTGCAAGTATCCCTGAGTGTACTGGTGTACAGTTATTTTGGGGGAAGGGCTTGAATAAATCTGTATTGTGTGTTTGTTTGTTTTTCTGAGAAATGATAGAGACTTCAGTTTCGGTTATGTGCCAGGTAGTATAAAGATCAAAATGTGTCCAGGCTTTTGTGGAGATTTTACTTTATAAATATACTGAAGTTCTATAAAGTGAAGTTTGAGATCTGTTGACTCTGTTGCCACTGTAAAAGGTGCTACCCTCTTCTCAGCAGCTATTTGTTTTTGTTTGCATTCTTGCATGTATTTTCACATGGTACAGCAGCACAATTATCTATTTCCTAAACACTTTTGAAATTTTTTACATTGGGGTAGGTGTCACATGAAAGAGAACTAATCCTTCTAAAGTGAACAAATCAAAGTTGTTTAGTATATTTACAATATAGTACATCTGTCACCTCCACCCAGTTATAAAATGTTCCTTTCTAAATTTAGATTGTAAACAATTCTTTCACTTCATACTTCTGTTTTTTTCCCCTGAATTAATAAAATTGATAAGAATAAAATCAGGGTCTCTGGACCTCTTTCATTATTTATACAACTGAAATTTTGTTCTTATGGCACAATGCAGCAGTGAAGAATAATAGAATAATATACATAGGCTACGTGGTAAAATACCTAGGATAACACAACATAAGAAAAGGCATTGATTTCCACACTCTACGCATGCACATATACATATTCTTTTATATTAAGCACAATGGGCTTTTATTTTCAATTCACTAATTTGCCAGTCCTGACTAAGCACATCATGTTACTTACCCAAAGAATTTTTGTACTTTATGTAATTTATCTTGCAAACTTTGTCTGAAGGACAAAGGATAGGCACAGGAAGCAGAAAAGCAGGAAAGAAAAAGATAGGGTATTTCTTAGCACACATAGGAAAGTTCAAGGCCACAGCATGAGTGTGTAAAAGCATTAGAGGCCATGCTGCAACCTCGTTTCTCTCTGGCACAGTGCTTTTTCCACTTGGCTACACTGCTTTAAATGAGGTCTCAGACAAAAGCATCTCAAAAATATGAAAGAATGCTAAAGAAGGAGACTCCTGGTGGGGAAAGTAAAATTTCCTAAAGGAGAGACTCAGACGTTAGAAAGTCACTTTCCAAAATCAGCCCGCTCAGCAGGGAGGCTTGTCAGCCCTTCCATTTACTTATAAAATGAAAGCCAGGAAAGCTGAGTGATTAGAAAGTGCTGGGGAGTGAGAATGTGCTGTAAACAATGGGACCATGAAAACCAGGCTCCTGATGAGGGAACTCATTGAAAGAATGCCAGGGAACCAGACTGTGGTAAAGCTGAAACTGTGAAAAAGTCCTATAGCATTCACTGAAAATAAATTAGAAATATAGGTAGTGCATGTATCTGTATATGTGGTCAGTCAAGAGAAACAATCTTTCACAACCTCAGAAGAGAAGCAGAGTAAAAACATACTTTACTCTTCTTTCTGTATTATTTAGAAAATATTTTTTTTAAAAAAATAATATAATTACCTCATTTCTCCCTTTTCTTTCCTCCCATTTAATGCCCCCCCATTCTCTTTTCCATTCATTCAAAACTTTAATTGGATAAAATAACACATTGGGTAACCCTCTCTGAAGTTATTTAAGTTTCCTGGAGATGTCAGGCATGAACTTAAATACAGTTTATCAATGCAAATGTGCAAAACAATCAGAATGACACTGCTTCTTGCCTTAGTGGTTGTCTTAGTCAGGGTTTCTATTCCTGCACACAACATTATGACCAAGAAGCAAGTTGGGAAGGAAAGGGTTTATTCAGCTTGCACTTCCACACTGCTGTTCATCACCAGAGGAAGTCAGGACTGGAACTCAAGCAGGTCAGGAAGCAGGAGCTGATGCAGAGACCATGGAGGGATGTTTCTTACTGGCTTATTTTCTCCTTTTGGCTTGCTCATCTGGCTTTCTTATAGAGCCCAAGACTACCAGCTCGCTGATGGTACCACCCACAAGGGGCCCTCCCCCCTTGATCACTAATTGAGAAAATGCCTTACAGCTGGATCTCATGGAGGCATTTTCTCAACTGAAACTCCTTTCTCTGTGATAACTCCAGCTTGTGTCAAGTTGACATGAAACCAGCCAGTGCAGTGGTTTTCCCAACGATCTCCTGATATAAATAACTACATTCAGAAGTATTTTCCTGAGCTTATCAATTACATTATTTTTCCCAAAAATGATGTTTGTTATATAAATTCTATAACATCAAACCTTATAATATAAGCAATATTCATCAGCTTATAAATAAAGTTTTGGTATTTAAATTAAAAAAAAATTGAGAGTATTTAAACCTTCCATGCTTTCACTATCCCTATTACCACTCTGACGAAGTGTTCCAAAATACAACTGGCATTCCCTGAATTGAATGCCTGAGGAAATGAACTTTGACTAGCTCTCTTCAGTGGATCAACACAAAATTTTGGAAAGTGAACAAAATCTACCACAAACATTCATGGGCCTGTCTTCTGTCATCTTTTAAGTCACTGGCTAATGTATGTGGCCTTGGATTCAATGTGAGGTAAGGGTGGCTTTGAATTTGCTGCTAGGAAAAGGTCCTATTTAACTTATCTTCTTGCCTCCACCTTTCTCATGCTGAGAATTTTGTGTGTTTCACAATTGTTAAGGCTTCATTAGTAGAAGGACAGGAGACCATCCTAGGTATTCCAAAGAAGGAAAGCATTCACTCAAGTCAGACCAGAGTTTAGAAAGGGACACATTTATTGACAGTACCTCAAGGAGAATCAGTTAAGGGAATGAGGCAATGAACTACATGAAGAAGACAGTGGATTTCATGAACTAGCCTGCTTCCATTTTAAGCTGAAAAAACATTTAATAGTAAAGACAAACTAGGCTCATTCTGTTTTATCATTAGACTGCTGTTTCTGGAGAATTGGGCTATGGCCCATCTGTAACCTTAATTACAAATAGTTTGTAATGCCTGCTCCAGTACAGGAAACCATGTCTTTGTTTTAAAAAATGTTTATAATTATCTTGCAGTCAAGGTTTTTATGACTACTGTTGTTCTGAGTACTTTGTTATGACCTCCTTGCAATCATCTTTGTTTCAGAAGGTTGCTGTGACTGCATAATCATAATTATGTTCTGTTCTACTACCCCTTCACACATTTTGCCTGCCAATTGTCCCACCTTTCCAATTTGGAAACCCTAATCCCTGTTCTATAAAAGTATTGTTTTCCTCAGGTCCAGTGCTGACCTCTTGAACCAGGTCTTGGGGAAAGACAGCCCATTTTTAAGGAAAACAAAACAAAATGTAAAAACTTTCTTTAATTGATTGTGTGCTTTAGTTAATTTTTGTCCTCCCTTCCTAGAAATTAACAGATTGTATCAGTTTTTACTGGGGAGCTGTTTTTTGTGTTTGTTTTGTTTTGTTTGTTTGTTTTAGGTTACATAATTTATACTCAGATAAGAGCAGTCCTGACTAGCCATGTTTGACTCTGAGAACAGATTACAAAGCCTCAATTATGTGTTTCAGTACTGTGACAAATTTTTATTTGCCCTTCTTGATTCTATTACTCTAATTGGTCTAATCCATGGGATCATTTTTCTTTTCATGGTTTGGCTAGAAAGGAGCTTCCATAGACTAGGTGAAGCATCATAGACCAGGCTTGCATTCTGGATATCATCTGAGAGGTATTGATTGTACTTTCTTTCTCTTAATGTTAGCCTCTGTGTTTTAGTGATGCTATATAGACAAATAGATGACTTCTTAATTTTTCTTGATAATCCAATAAGAACTCCTAAAATTGTATCAGGATTTATTAAGCTCTTTTATAGTGGGACTGCTATTAGGTCCTTTTCTGATAGTCAAAACTGTAATGGGAACTCTGCCAGTCTGCCATGTATCACCAATTAATTACTTCTGATAGTAAGCAGACTTTCTACTACTCAGAGCACATTCAAAGTGGTTGTAAAACCATTAACCAAAGGTCATAAAAAGGGAACTAATGATTTATTATAGGTGCTAGGACAGAAGATAAAATATTGACTGTGTTTATCCATACAAAACTTCACTAATAAATTAGTTATGTTTTTTAACTCTCAATGAACCTGTGGAGCTGAGACAGATGATTAATGTTTACTTCTAATGAATATGCATGTAAATATTCTCTATTGTTGATTTGAATTTATGTGTAAACTTGTGATGAACACATGATCATGTATTATGAAAGATGTGTAAGTGCTGAGAACAAAGAAAAGAGTCAGATCTGAGCTAAGGAGAGCTTTTTATCAGAACACTTTTTAGACTGATCTGAACAGAACTTTTTAGAACAGAACTGAGGATAAATGTTTTAGTCAGGATACAATAGACCTTTTTATACAGAACTGAACTCAAGAAGAACTTAGAAGCAAAGGCATAGCATTGGGAGAAAGGTTATTAAGAGTAAGAACATTATTGTGACATCAGAGAATGAAGAGAGAGAAAAATTAGAAGGAGAATGCAGAGTGGAATAACTTAGAAAATATAGGTAACATAAAAAACTAAGAGAGCAATGTGCAGAATGCAGAGGAAAAGAGGAAAAAAAATAGAAGCTGCAGAGAGAGCGGAAGGAGCAAGCAGGCTTCTCTGTACCATAGGACAGAAGAGGTGTTTTCTTAACAAGGTAGGCTTAGTCTTGCTCAAAGGAACAAAGCTTTCTTCTGACAAACTTGTGTTTAATTCATTTAGCATTAAAAGGGTAGAAGCTTTTTCTTTCTCTATGCAATAAAGATTAGAGTTCATTTTTCATTCAGAATGAGTGAGTTCTTTTTGCACTTGTGTTTGGTCTTTTGCTCGAAATGCATATATAAGTATGGATGTGTGTGTGTAAGTATGTAATTGTGAGAATGTATGAAAGCTGAGCCCAACTGGATTTAATAGAAATGTATGATTATGCCTGCATGAATCTGTACATAAATTTATGTGAGTTTATAGATATTTGCTAATGTAAAAGTTTTTCCTTCTGGAAGCATTATTCTCTTCTCCTGGTTCAAAACTATTTTATTGTTCCAAACTTCCCCCTAGCATGACAAGCAAGAGGCATCTCGACAAAAGGGAAAAAAGCTCTAGCAAATAATCTGTTACTTAACCTCTTGCTGTTTTAGGATATGGTGCTAAGTGGCCGAAACTGCGGTTTCTGGCCTCAGAGCAACATAGAAGGCAGGTCAGCTACAGCAGCAAAGTAACTTGGACTTAGTAAGTGAACTTTTAATGATTATACAGCAACCATAAATATTTCATAAGATAAAAGTCTTACCCACTGCTGCTGCTCTTCCCCTTCTGCCGCTTCAAGGGAAACAGACAAGAAAGAAGGCCATGCCAGGGCTACTCCCCTTCAGGCAGAAAAGTGAGAGAAAAACCAGTGAGGCTAACAGTCTTCATGAATTAGGGACACACACACCTAAGGGCTCTTGTCCTTATGAATGCTTTTATTATTCTTTTGCCTGCTTTTTCTCTATTTTTATAATTTCGTAGTATTAATCTGCACTTGGAAATTTGCAAAGAGTTCCATGTCTAGTAATGAAGAGAAGAGTTCTTTGCCATGTTATGTAATAGTGTTCATCTACAGGTAATAAGCTTCTTCAGGGTAAAAGTGTCATATTTTGCTGCATTGTCCAGTACTGCATCCCAATGAATGACGCATGCCATTCAACAGATATACAATACCAGTATTTTAACCATGTTAAGAATATTACACAATTAGAAGATGGTATATGGAAGACTCTATCTATCCACTATTATCTAAAGTCATATCATTTATACCAATAAGGACAAGGGGAGTACTTTCCCTTAGAATTTGTAGTCATTTGTCATATTTCTTCAGTTAACTATAGAGGTTCTGAGAGTTAGATTTGCTAAAGAGTGAACTCCAGGAGAGTCTTTCAAAGAAAGGAGAGTTGTAAGAACACATTTTATGGAAAGGAAGAACAATGGCAGCTGAGGAATATCTCTCTAAAGAAGTCTGTAATTATGAACAACAATATCAACCAACCAGAACCCCCAGAGCTCTCAGGGACAAACCAAAGAAGAACCCAAGGCTCCAACTGCATATGTAGCAGAAGATGGTCTTATCTGGCATCAAGGGGAGGAGAGGTCCTTGGTCCTGTGTAGGCTCGATGTGCCAGAGTAGGGGAATGCCAGGGTGGTGAGGAGAGAGTGGGTGGGTGAGTAGTTGAGAACCCTCATAAAAGTCCTTATTTAATATTCCTAGTAAAGCCATTTTATATTTTACTACTTTGTGTTTAGTCAAGGACATTTAATTTTCAATACTAGAAATAGATGAAATGATTTAAATATTACATTTTGTCTAAAATATCATGTATGATTAATATTTATTTGTTATTTAAGTAACTTCTGAGAGGAGTATATATAAGGAGACACAGAATTATTTTTATAGTAGCAAATTTCCCTTGTTTATGCAACTCTTTCTTTGAACATACAAATGCTGGTGCTCAATTAAAACAGAAAAAGAAAACAATATCCATATGCTTATTTGTAGATCATCTGAAGTTGAATATAAACCTATACTTCTACATGAAAATATATATACTAGTAATATACAGACTAAGCAGATTATAGTTATGTATTTAGGACTACATACTCGCATCCACACATGTGTGTAACAACAAAAAAAGAGTCCATAACATAAAAAGAGTCCATGATTTGAAGGAGACCAAGGAGTATATGAGAGAGTTCAGAGGGAAGAAAACCAAAGAGGAAGTAACTAAATTATGCATAATCTCAAGAAATAAAAGAACACATTTTAAAAAGTTTGAAACGAATTATCTGTGCAACTTCAGTTATTGACTTTACATATTCATGTTTTTATTTTTATTTGTTTTTGGCAAAATAGAATAATACACTGTTTTCACACCTCCCAGGGTTCAGGGAACATTGCAGAAGTGAGGATTTAAATCTTTAAATTTCAGAGGAAGGAGGACACCACAATAGAACTGTTGCACACATGAACTCACAGCTCATACTAGGCAAAAAGGGTTTGGAATGCATCTAGAATTTAAAAGGAACATTTAAAAAAATGGAAACTCACATTCTTTAATGTGGTAAGGCAGATACTTCTGACAGCGTATTTAAAATTTTTATTTGATATTTTATATATTTACATTTCAAATGTCCCTTTTCCAGTTTCCCAGTTTCCCATCCCCTTGCCCCCTGCTTCTATGAGGGTGCTCATCAACCCACCCACCCACTCCTGCCTCCCCGCCCTGTCATTCCCCTACACACGGGCATCAAGCCTTCACAGAACCAAGGACCTCTCTTCCCATTGATGCCAGGCAAGACCATCCTCTGCTACATATGTGGCTGGAGCCATGGGTCCCTCCAGGTGTACTTTTTGGTTAGTGGTTTAGTCCCTGGGAGCTCTGGGGTGTCTGGTTGGTTGATATTGTTGTTCTTCCTATGGGGTTGAAAACCCCTTCAGGTCCTTCAGTCCTTTCTGTAACTCCTTCATTGGGGATGGCATGTTAAGTACAATGATTGACTGCAAGCATCCTCCTCTGGATTTGTTTGGCTTTGGTGGTGACCTCAGGAGACAGCTAAATTAGGCTCTTGTCAGTAAGCACTTACCAGAATCCAAAATAGGGTCTGGGTTTGGTGTCTGTATATGGGATGGATCCCCAGGTGGGGAGTCTCTGGATGGTTTTTCCTTCAATTTCTGCTCCATACTTTGTCTCCATATTTCCTCCCGTGAGTATTTTGTTTTCCCTTCTAAGAAGAATTGAAGCACCCACACTTTGGTATTCCTTCTTCTTGACCTTCATGTGGTCTGTGAGTTGTATCATGGGTATTCTGAGATTTGGGGCTAATATCCACTTATAAGTGAGTGCATACCATGTGTGTTCTTTTGTGACTGGGTTACCTTACTCAGGATGATACCTTTTAGTTCCATCCATTTGTCTAAGAATTTCATGAATTCATTGTTTTAAATAGCTGAGTAGCACTCCATTGTGTAAATGTAGCACACTTTCTGTATCCATTCCTTTGTTGAAGCACATCTGGACTCTTTCCAGCTTCTGGCTATTATACATAAGGCTGCTATGAACGTAGTGGAACATGTGCCGTTATTACATGTTGGAGCATCTTTTTGGTGTATGTCCAGGAGTGGTATAGCTGGTTCCTCAGGAAGTACTATGTCCAATTTTCTGAGGAACCGCCAGACTGATTTCGAGAGCGGTTGTACCAGCTTACAGTTCCACCAACAATGGAGGAGTGTTTCTCTTTCTCTATATCCTCACTAGCATCTGCTGTCACCTCAGGTGTTTTGTTTTTTTGTTTTTTTCTATGCATAAGACAAATTTTACTAAGAAAATATAAGAACACATTTCATTACAAGGAATATATCACAAAAAGGGAAAATTAGTTCAAGTAATTATCAAGTTTTTTTTCTTTTCTTTTCTTTCTTTCTTTATTTGATATTTTACTTACATTTCAAATATTTCCATCTTTCCAGGTCTCCCCTTTGGACCCCCCATCCCCTCCTGCCTCCCCTGCCTCTATGAGGGTATTCCCCCACCCACTTACCCACCGACTCTTGTCTTCCCTCTTTGACATTCCCCTATACTGGGGCATCTAACAACCTCAGGCCCAAGAGCCTCTCCTCTCCCTGATGGCTAACAAGGCCCTTCTCTGCCACATATGTGACCAACACCTTGGGTCCCTCCATATGTATTCTGATCTTAGCCATTCTGAGGGATGTGAGGTGGAATCTCAGGGTTGTGTTGATTTGCATTTCCTTGATGACTAAGGATGTTGAACATTTTTTTAGGTGCTTAATGGCCATTCGATATTCCTCAGTTGAGAATTCTTTGGTTAGCTCTGTACTCCATTTTTAAATAGGGTTATTTGGTTCTCTGGAGTCTAACTTCTTGAGTTCTTTTTATATATTGGATATTAGCCCTTTATAGGATGTAGGATTAGTAACGATTTTTTCCCAATCTGTTGGATGCTGTTTTGTCCTTTTAACAGTGTCCTTTGCCTTACAGAAGCTTTGGAAGTTTATGAGGTCTCATTCGTCTATTGTTGATTTTATAGCATAAGCCACTGGTGTTCTGTTCAGGAAATTTTCTCCTGTTTTCACATGTTCAAGACTCTTCCCCACTTTCTCTTCTATTTGTTTCAGTGTATCTAGTTTTATGTGGAGGTCCTTGATCCACTTGGACTTGAGCTTTGTACAAGGAGATAAGAATGGATTGATATTCTAGGAGAGGTAGGGTTACTAGTGTTCATTTTATCATTATTTGTTTCTTATTTGGGGAATATGCAAGTAAATGGGGCCTTTTGAAATCAATCTGACATAACATAGAATTACATAGAAGAGAACCTCAAATGAGAATGTTTCTGTGTCAGATTAGTAGCAGGGAAGGTTGCTTTGATTTTTGATTAATCGACACCCAGCCTACTGTGGGTTGCACCATTGACCAGGCTGATCTGCACAGTTGATAAGAATAAATAAAGCAAGTAGAAGATCTGTAAATGTATTGTTTCCTGTTCTGACTATGAGTGTGCTACCTTTAAGCTTTTGCCTCTGCTTCCCCCAAAGGAATGGAATAGTACACAGTTCTTTCTCCTCCAAGTTATTTTGTTTGTTTGTTTGGTTGATTCATTGGTTGGTTTGGTTTTGCCTCAGGATATTTTGACACAATGGCAAAAACCAATTTAGGTCTATATCTTTCCAGAAGATACTGTTTAAGGCTAGTCTGCTCTCTCTTCTATATTTCCTGAACACTGAGGTAAAGCTACTCATAGATACTTCAATTGTGGCATAGCACTCTATATCCAGTTGTTCTATACAGAACTCTCTCTCTCTCTCTCTCTCTCTCTCTCTCTCTCTCTCTCTCTCTCTGTCTCTCTGTTCTTTTTGGAGAATTTAATATATGAGTACACTATTTAAATATTTTGTAACTTCTCTTCTTTCCTGACAAACTCCTCCCACCCTTGCCTCCATCCCTCCTGACATTTTTTTTTTTTATGATTATGGCATGTAAGATTCTAGCAAATCCCTTTTAATAGAATATATTTTATATTTTCTTTGTTATGAATTTTTTTTATCAGAAAGGGGAATACAGGGTTTTTTTGTTGTTGTTGTTTATTTTTACCTTTGCCCAAAATACCATGAAGAATCAAGTACACTGTATATAAGTGAAATGGAAAGCTCATTCTGCATAAGAAAGCCAGCTAATTCAAGAAAATTGCTTTTAAAGCTTAAATAATCCAGATAACTCATTCAATTTTTATGTTTTGTGAAAGGTTGCACATGCTTAAATGGACTTTGTGCTAGCTGACTGCATCATTCTTAGTTCTTCAATTTTAGAAACGATCATAAATTTGCTAAGTTCTCACTTTTTTGAGACATGTTTGGAAACATTTTAGTAAAATAAAATTACTGTGATAGGTTTCTCAATTAAGACTACAATATGTCAGGTATTGTGGTTATTATTTAATTCTAAACAGTATTTTACCATCTAGTATATTTACAAAGTTGAGTTAGAAGAATAAAAAAAATTCCCATAAGGCTTTGTTATGCTCTACTTATTTCCCATAAATGGTACAATGTGTAGGGAAGGAATATTTTCTGAAAAAGGACAGATGAAAGTATTATAAAAATTAGTAGGCTTCAGTGAGAAACTTGTAAAACTGAACAAAAGTGGTATGAGGATGGCACAACAATCTCTATTGTGTGAGAATAGTCTGTCTCTGAAGGAGATTGAAGATTGAATTAGATAAGTTCTTCCAAACACTTAGTTCTATTCATTATGAGGGGCCACTTTACCACTTTAGATAGAGTGAATGATATTTGAGCACCACTGTTGGTGAATATAGGCATTATATGACATATTCCTAAGGAATCACAAGACAAACATCTGCTGAATCAATGAGTTTATTGGAGTTACATAAAGAAGTGAGGGTGTAGTTACTAAGGAACATCATAAAGCCAGCTGCATCATCAAAACATCTACTCGTGACAAGGATGACAATTTATAAATTTATAAAACTGTATCCCTAGAGCACTTGCTGACAATTAGACGAGTTGGAGATTCTTTTACTCCAGTAGTTGTTTCCTAGTCTTTCAATTTTTGGAAGGAGCTAAGTCAATACTGTTAATTTCAGGAAACTTAGAGCCCGAGGAGCATGTCCCTCCCCAGTTTCAACTGGGAGAAATTGCTAAACAAAAGTAGGTGGTAATGACAATTAGCATGACTTGAGGTAAGTCTATAAATCCTGCCCATACAAATCCCCTACACTGTGACATCATGCCTTCATAGGACCAAGGGCCTCTCCTTCCATTGCTATCAGATAAGGCCATCCTCTGCTGCATGTGCTGCTGAAGCAATGGGTCCCTCGATGTGTACTCTTTAATTGGTGGTTTAGTCTCTGGGAGCACTGGGGGGGGGGTCTGGTTGGTTGATATTGTTGTTTTCCCTATGTGGTTGCAAACCCATTCAGCTCCTTCAGTCCTTTCTCTAACTCCTCCATAGGGGACCCTGTGTTCAGTTCAATGGTTGGCTGCAATCCTTTTTCATCATATATCTTATATACCTTACCATGACCAAGGAATAAGTGTTCTTTTTAAAGCTGTCTTTCCTTGGCTCCAAGTTTTTCTCAGTGCCCATCATGAACTATTGCTTGGGAACTTTGCTAATCATCTACTACAACCACCTTCTCAATTTTGTAAATTTTATGGGAAGTAAAGATGATTTTATCTCTCAGAAAATACATGTGTTACATGCTCCATGCTCATTTAAAACTTTTACAGAGATTCTTCTAATATATTTCTTGCATACTGACAATCTAAGATATGTATATAGGTATAGCCACATAAATATATTTGTGTATATATATTTTTCAGAGATATTATAATCATAATGACACATGCAATTTAAGAGAATTGTCAGAATTATAGAAAGTCTAGAGAAATCTGTAAAATTAAATTTGTATATTTAACTAATGAACAAATTAGAAATCATTTTTGCTTTATTTTAAAGATTATATTATATAACTTAGGTGTGCTGGATATTTTGATGTGAACTTGATGTTAGCTGAATCATCTGAGAGGAGGGAACCCCAATGGAAAAAAATGCCTCTGTTATATTTCTCTTTGGCTTTTGTCTGGATGACTTATGATGATCATCTTACAATCCACCAACCCAGAGAGGCTGAGTAACAAGGAAGGAGTAAGGGCAAGGGAGATGCAAAGATCCCTCTGGGAAGGGGAAATAGAATAGATTTAAAGGGTGGACTTGGGATAGATGTTAACGGGAACTGGGGGAATTAAGTGCAGGAAGTATACTATAACAATACTAGGAGTGACTACTGGTTCAGGGGAGCATTTTGGAGGCAAGGTAGAAACCTAGTGCAGTGGGAACTCCATAGAATCTACAAGGGAGACACGAGTGAATACTACTAGTAATGGGACACTGAACCTGAACTTGACATTCTCTGTAGCCAGACAAGGCCTCCAGTGAAGGGATTAGGATACCAACCCATGCACACAATCTCCATTCTAGTTTATCATGCTTGTTCGTTGTTCTGGGAGTGGAGCCTAGCATAAATGTCAGCAAAGAGACCAGAGAAACTCCAGTAACTGATGGGACCAGATGCAGAGTTCCATAGCCAAATATTAGGTGGAATTGTGGGAGTCCTGTGGAGAAGGAGGAGGAAGAAGTTTTGGAGGAATCAGAGTGATCAAGGATACTACAAGAATAAGAATCACAGAATCAACTGGCCAGGACTCAAGTGGGTTCACCAAGATCAGTGAGCCTGTCTGGATCTCATCTAGGTCCTCTCCATACATGTTATGGTTGTGTATATTGGTGTTCTTATGCGATTCCTAACAATGGGAGTGAGGGCTGACTCTGACTTTTCTGCCTGCTTTTGGGATCACTTTTCTCCTAGTGGATTGTCTTCTCCAGTATTGATTTCATAATATGTGCCTGAGCTTACTGTAGCTTGTTATATCATATTTGGTTGATGGCCCTGGGAGTTCTGCTATTTTCTGAATGGATTTGGAGGTCAGGTGGCTCTGAGGAAAAGGGGAGATGGTAGAGGAGAGTCTGGGAGGAGGGAAGAGAGGAGACATTGTAGTTGGATGTAAGATATGAGAGAAGAATAAATAAAGGAAAAAACTGCCTCCAAACGATCAGTCAATAGGCAGGTCTTCAAGGCATTTATGTAGTTATTGAATGATGTGGGAGGGTCCATTTCATTGTGGCTGGAGGTCCTGGGTTCTCTAAGAAAGCAGTCTCTAGTGCTGGAGAGATAGCTCAGTGAGAACACTGGCTGCTCTTCCAGAGTACCTGTTTTAATTCATAGTACCTACATAGCATCTCACAACTTTCTGTAAATGTAATCCAAGGGATCTGACACTCTCACCCTTATACATACTCTGAAACGTTTTACTCATCGAACTAGCTGTTTTTCTTAGTCAGTTTGAAGTAGGACTTGAAATATTGACTGCCAACAAAAATATCACCATCTTGAGAGACATTTAGAAATATGTAAAATTTTGAACCTTGTGTTAAAGGACTAAAATCAAGCATGAGATGCTAAGAAAATGAATAAAAATTTTAGAGTGGTTTTCTGCAATAGCTTATTATTCTCTGAGATGAAAAGAAATTCTCACAGAGGTACAGCCACAGAATATACAGGGCCTTAGAATTATCAAGAGTTTAATCAGTATGGACTGAAGACTATGATACAGCAGTATTTTAGCCAGTATAGCTACACGTGCAGGATATATGTAAAATGCTTTGCAAATAATGTAAAAGAAACAGCACATTTTTATCACTTTAGCATTTTAAAATGCTCTTAGCCTCTTTTAGCAGTGTAGGAAACTTAGGTTCTAGATACAGAAAGTGGAAACTGTAATTCATAATAGGCTTGAAATAAGGTAATATAAAAACCATCTGTGGTGATGAGATTGAAGAACTGTTTTAAAGTAAATAAATATTACAGGTCTTTAATATTTTCTGCCACAAACAATAGCATATTTAGCAGCATAATTCATAGAGACTTCACTTTATTCTACAAATGAAAGATGGAAGCACTTGTTTATAAGTTGATAAATTTCCTTTATTTTCAATCCAAGTAACAAGCCAATTCCTGCCTGGAGAAAATGATACAAAATGGAATAATGTGTATTTTTCTGTTGCAGAAAGAAAACAGTGCAATTTCTGACAAAAGTGATCCTTACAATCATCCAGAATAACGACTTTATATTGAGGCTTCACGTATGATTCACTTTCCTCTGCTTTTGAATGCAATTGCATAAAGATAGAGATTTGATTCTGTATGTGTCAAGTTATATGCTGGGTATAAGAGGAAATGTGCAAGTTATTTTAATCTGTAGTTGTTTTCCTTCTAAAACTGGCACACTTTTAAATATTTCTAACCCCTAAAAGATGGAATTCTGCATGAGACAAATGCAGATTTGAACAAAGGTGACCTGAATTCTATTTCTCTTGATGCCCCTTTCTAATATTATATAATGATATGCCAGAAATATCTACCACCAGTTCTCATGTTTAAACATCCTATACGTGTGGCAACATTTTGGAAAATTATGCCTTGTATGTGGTGAAGTAGGTTACCACAGATAAACTGTGGGAAGTTTCGTCCTATCTTGTCCTCTGTACTTTGAGGTCTAGCCTTTGGGTTGAGGAGCCCTGCCACACAGTTCTGCAGTTAGAAAGCCACTGTACCAGATCTTCTCTGCAATGATCTCAAAATTATGGGACAAACGTCTGTAAGTTGTTTCTGTCAAAGATTTTATGAAACTGATGAGAAAAGTGACTAATAGGAGAAAGAAAAATGACAGTTAAAAAACAAAGTTCCACTCTGTCTTTCCCTTACTCTTTTGCCTGCCTGTGGATCCTCTTCCCCTAGATGGGTTGCCTTGTCTGGCCCTAGTGGGTAAGGATGTTCCTATCCCATAGAAACTTGATGTGCTAGGGTGGGGTAATACTCAAACGGTCCTACAGCTCCTCAATGGAGAAAGAGAATGAGGTGGAAGGATTGTGGAAGGGTGTAACCAGGAGAAGGGCAGTGAGTGGTATATACAGTGAAATAAATAAATAAATAAATAGGTAAATAAATAAATAAATAAATACTACTGCACAGAGTCTAGAATTAGGAGCTCTTTCATATGTTACAAATATTATTTCTATGTAAATGATTCTGTTCTATATATTTGTGTCTCTGAAATAAAACTTGTGGAGTTCAATGTAAAAAAGTACTGCTCTAGAAGAAGCAATTCATTTGCTATCATTAGCTATGACAAAACCACATGGCTGCCTAGATCATAGGCTATAGGGCAGAACCCCATATTATTATTCTGATAAATGAGCATAGTATTAAACTTCCTCACCAAATTCTTATTTTATACTTATAGTTTAGTGTATCTCTCAACTTTTATCAGAGAAGTGTATTTTTGTAGTGCTGGTGATGAATATAGAAACCCATACGTGTTCAGTGTTCAGAGAACAAGAGAACATGAAATGGTCACTTCTAAACAAGTTATCTATATCACACAAGCCCCCTTCCCAGGACTCAGAGAGCGCTGAAGAACAGGAGGTAGAATATTACGGTAGTCAGCTGTGGTAGATGTCAAAACCTACACAAGATGTAGCCTCCTAAATTCCAGGGTGGGTGAAGGAGTATCCCATTAAATACCCTCCTTATTACAGTCACTATTATAAATTGATGGTTTCTAGATAAAGAAGTATCAGTTTCCTTCAGGAATTAATCCCTCAGAGGCTAAATATACTCCAGTATATTGTCTAGCCCCATGTACATACAGGCATCACTAAATGTATTTTAAAATATAATTCATAGTAAATATATTTGAGAGAGAAAATTATTGGAAAAGAGAGAGGAAGAACTGAAGGAAAGAGAATGAGGGTCGATGTGACTAAAACACATTATATCAATATATGAAATCATCAAAATATAAAAGGACATATTAATTAGCATATATTCATTGATTGCTTTGTGGAAAATACTGTCTGTGATAGATTTGGGGGAAACATAAAATTGACTAAAGGTGAAACCAAAACAAAATCTAGTACGTAGGATAATTATAAGGAGAACTGAACCAGCAGCATTGTATTTGTGTTGGATTTCATTGAGGTTATATTGATATCACACATATAAAACCTGACTGAGAAAGTGAGGTTTTAATATATACCATAGGAACCTTGATTTTCAATGTAACTGGATGGAGATACACTCAGAGAATTGTTAAAATACACTTCTGGTGGGGCACACAGAGAGTGTTTTACTTGTTATGGGTGCCTCATAGCCAATCATGATGAAGTTAACCATGCCAGTGGTTGGAGGGAGGTAGAATTCTTTTGCAAGTATGGACACTTTCATAATAGAACATCATATGTATGGCTAAATATTTTAATGTTGTTAAAATTTTACTAAACTTCTTAAGTGTGGTGTCTATTCTTGAATAAGCATCTGCTTAACAGTAATCAGAATTTGGAATTTGAGAACTACATATATGATATTGTTCTCCTTGATGTCAACTCATTAAATAAATCTAACCTAATTATTATCAGTTCTATTAGTTCATTATGCAGATTTACTCTGTAACAAAACATTTTTATTTTCAGGTAAACAATATTGGTGATAGCTTCAGTTGCTATAAAATTTGGAAGTAATTTTTATTCTTTAGGTCACAAATAATTACTATTACCATAAAGATTTTGTAGGAAAATGAGATAAATTCTATTTGGCTCAGTTTAGTTAATAACCAATGTTAGTGAATTGTTATTTCTTTATCATCATGTATCCCATATTCTTTTTTCAAATTTGTCTTTGTTTCTAGTAGTGTTGTAAATACCTTGCTCCTCTTGATAATTTCATTCTTGTCATTACTGTTTGTTAAATTTTAGGCATATATTCTGTTCATTTTCTGGTGAGAACCCATCTCCACACTATCGTATGATAATCTTTGCAAGTATCACTTCCCATCAATATAATTAAGTTCGGGTTGGAGACCTCTGTCTGGGCCACCAGGAGTCCATAGCCTACGAGCCCCAGGAGAAAGCTACACTCCCAGGAGCTTGGAAAAGCCAAGAGTGGGGTTAAGGGCAGCAACACCTCTCACCCAGACCCTCCCGGAACCTGCAGGATCCAGGGCCTGAGAACTCAGGGACAGGAAACCTCTGAACCTTCAAGTTTCCATCTAGGGGTGGAAAACTCTGCCTGGGCCACCAGGAGCCCATAGCCAAGGAGCGCCAGGAGAAAGCTACCCTCCCAGGAGCTTGGAAAAAGCCATGAGTGGGGTTAAGGGGAGCAACACCTCTCACCCAGATGCTCCCAGATCCGGTGGGATACAGGGCCTGAGGAGAACTCGGGACACGAAACTTCTGAACCTTCCGATCCCATCTGTGGGGGGAGACCTCTGCCTGGGCCACCATGGGTCTCTGCCTGGGGACCTCAGCCTGGGCCACAGGAATCCAGGAGAGAGCAGGTATCCCAGGAGTGCTGACACACCTTTGAGCACAGGCAAAACCACCACTTCTGTTCAAACTCACTGGATCAAGAGGGACCTTTGCAGAGCCATCAGAACATAGGAACCAAGGGACAGCTGGGGACCAGATCCTTCTGATTTCTGTCTGCACTCCAGAGTGGACCCTGTGCCACAGCTCTCCAAACCCAAACACCTCTCAGAGAGAGGTGGTCTTCAAGGAGTATTGACACAGAGGGCTGCAGGAGGGACAAGCCACAACCAGACAGTAAGATCAGCTAACATCAGAGATAACAAATGGCAAAAGGCAAGGGTAAGAACATAAGGAACAGAAACCAAGAGTACTTGGCACCATCAGAACCCAGCTCTCCCACTACAGCAAACCCTGGATACCCCAACACACCAGAAAAGCAAGACTCAGATTTAAAATCATTTCTCATGAAGATGATAGAAGACGAGAAGAAAGAAATGAATAACACCCTTACAGAAATACAAGAGAACAGAGATAAACAACTAGAAGCCTTTAAAGAGGAAATACA
>CM052718.1:51631163-51676929 GCA_028551405.1 Uromys caudimaculatus | reverse complement strand
CACACACCTACGGTCACTTGATTTTCAACAAAGGAGCCAAAACCATCCAGTGGAAAAAAAACAGCATTTTCAACAAATGGTGCTGGTTCAACTGGTGTTCTGAATGCAGAAGAATGCAAATTGTTCCATTCCTATCTCCCTGTACAAAGCTCAAGTCCAAGTGGATCAAGGACCTCCACATAAAACCAGATTCACTGAATCTAATAGAAGAGAAAGTGGGGAAAAGTCTCGAACACATGGGTACAGGGGAAAAGTTCCTGAACAGAACACCAATGGCTTATGCTCTAAGATCAAGAATCGACAAATGGGACCTCATGAAATTACAAAGCCTCTGTAAGGCAAAGGATACTGTCAATAGGGCAAAATGGCAACCAACAGATTGGGAAAAGATCTTTACCAGTCCTACATCCGATACAGGGCTAATATCCAACATACACAAAGAACTCAAGTTGTTAGACTTCAGAAAACCAAATAACCTCATCAAAAAATGGGGAACAGAGCTAAACAGAGAATTCTCAACTGAGGGAATTCGCAGGGCTGAGAAACACCTAAAGAAATGCTCAACATCCCTAGTCATCAGGGAAATGCAAATCAAAACAAGTCTGAGATTCCACCTCCCACCAGTCAGATTGGCTAAGATCAAAAACTCAGGTGATAGCAGATGCTGGCGAGGATGTGGAGAAAGTTGAACACTCCTCCATTGTTGGTGGTATTGCAAGTTGGTACAACCACTCTGGAAATCAATTTGGCGGATCCTCAGAAAAATGGACATAATACTGTCTGAGGACCCAGCTATACCACCCCTGCGCATATACCCAGAAGATGCTCCAACATGTAATAAAGACACATGCTCCACTATGTTCATAGCAGTCATATTTATAATATCCAGAAGCTGGAAAGAACCCAGATGTCCCTCATCAGAGGAATGGATACAGAAAATGTGGTTCATCTACACAATGGAGTACTACTCAGCTATTAAAAACAACGATTTAATGAAATTTGCAGGCAATAGATGGAACTTGACAATATCCTCTTGAGCAAGGTAACTCAGTCACAAAAGAACGAACATGGTATGTACTCACTGATAAGTGAATATTAGCTGAAATGTTTGGAATACCCAAGTTTCACTTTACAGTAACTGCTGGACTGAGAGTGAGGTCCCTGATCGAGGATTTGGCGAAGGGACTGAAGGAGTTGAAGGAGTCTGCAGCCCTATGGAGGGAGCAGCAGTGTCAACTGGCCTGACCGCCCCCTCCCAGTCTTCCTGGAGGCTGGACCACCAACCAAAGAATACGCATGGAAGGACCTATGGTTCGTACCATGTATGTGGCAGAGGAGGGCTTTGTTTGCCATCAGGGGGAGGAGAGGCCCCAGTAAATGGGAATGTCAAGGTGAGAATATGGGAGTGAGCGGGCGGGTGGGTGGGAGGTGGAATTCCCTCATAGAGATGGGGTAGGGGGAAGGGATAGGTGTTCTCCAAAGAAGAGACCTAGAAAGGAAGAAACATTGGAAATGTAAATAAAGTATCAAAAAATAAAAAAAATAAAAATAAATGATTCAGTTCGCTTTTTGTAAACTTGGAAACTAGCACGACTTTCCTTAGCAGGTTGCAATATGACAACTAATATATAATCTCATGCATCTTAGTTGAAATTGGATCAATATTTTCTAATTACAAGCCATCTTATTATTCTAATATCAGTCATATCAACTGAATTATGTGTTCTTTTTCATTATAGCAATAAGAGATCTCTTTTGTTTCTTATACAGTTTACCTCTACGTATTGTGTATCACAACTAAATATTGTCAAATTTAATTTCAGTCTGAATTGCTGAGGTGTTCACAGTTTCAGAGAACCATCAATATTTAAGTGATGTACTATAATTGCTTGTCCCATATATTTCTGGTATTTCTGTCATGTATTAATTTTTAACAAATGATCTAAAGTATCTGAGTTAATACATGCTTTTTAGTTGAAAACTTAGAGCACATTAGTGAATAAAGAGAACAATACACAACTGTGCTGTTTTCATTTATTAGCTCCAATCATTATCTATATTTAATGTATTTGATTTACTTTATAAACATGAATGCATATTAAATATTTTACAATACCACTGTGCACACAACATATAATTATGATGCAAGAATAAAGGATTCCTTCTGGACAGCTGATGTAATCACCTCAGCACAAAGTCACCTCATGAAAGTGGTGGGGAAAAGTAGAGTAACTTAAAAATATTCAGAGCATTTTTCAATGTGTATTATTTCTCTCTCTCTCTCTCTCTCTCTCTCTCTCTCTCTCTCTCTCTGTCAAATGCTGTTAGTGATGTTTACTGAATGCGAGAAAGATTAAGTGATCCAAAGGACTTTAAGGGAGTGTAGCAATCAATCAATTCTAGGTAGAGAAAGAGAAGCTGTTCAGAGTTGAGGCTAGGCATCATAAGCCTTCCTACAGTAAAATGATTTGAGAGCTCCAGAAAAACGTCTTACTGAAAATGTTGAATAGCTTTTGGCATACAACAACGGTTGGAACTTGGTTGAAAGAAGACATTTGAGAGCGGTCATATCTATTGCTACTTTGATTAGGTTGCCCCGAAAATGAAAGTAGACTAGAAAAGAAAATATACAAGGAATGAGACATTAACTAACACTCCTACATTGAGAAAAGGAAAGGTAGGGATGAGTTTATAGAAGAACACTTGAATGTAGTAGCATTTAAGTTACAACAAACACCACATACACATGTCCTGAAATGAGAAAAAAAGCATTTAATAGTGAGTTGTTAATCTTTCTCTCCACTTCTTTTGACACATACTGTACAATGAATTGTAAAGACCGAATATATTTAATCATAAGAAAGGCAATATGAGACTTTGACAAATCATGTGAATTAAATGGAGAGCCTTAATTTAGTGGGCCTCAAAGAGAATGAAAAAAAATAGAAACATGGTTTTAGATAGCTGTTATTGAGATAGAATGTCATTTTTCTTTCCTCTAAAATCTATCATCTGTTTACAAATTGTCATTTATCTATGCCTGCTTCTTTTGTTCTTACAGTGAGATAATTAAATGTCTATTCTCAGTTCTCTTTCAGAACATAAACAGTCATAAATTAAAGCATAGTTTAAAAAACTTATAGTGCTAAAAGCAATTCAGTATTTCATTAAGTGATTTCTTTTCCATATTTCGTTGTCAGTTTAAAAATGTGTCACTGGAGAATAATTTGAAAGGTCAAAATTTGCACATGTTGTGGTTTCCAGGTGATGCAGACCAAAACGGTTTTAAATCACTTTCCAGGATTATACTGAGATTTCTGTTAAAAGATCAAAGGATGACATTAGAAACTGATAGACATCATTATGGATAAAATCCAAGAATGGTATCTTACGTCATACACACAAAAAGAAGTTGAAAGAGAAAGGTGTACCAGTGCAAAATCTTATACCTTCCACGTTCTTTTATTATGCCACTGCTTTATTTAGTAGCTGTGTTTTTTAACCTTATTTTGAATCCTGAACACAGTTTCCCCTTCCTCCTCATTTCCTAGTCTCTGTTCCCCACATGCCCCCACCCTCTCCTCCTCCCTTATTTTCCCCCAAAGAGCCAAGCTTCAATGGATATTAATCAGCCAGGGTATATCCAATTGCAGTAGTCTAGGCACTTTCTCTTCTACTAAGGATAGACAAAGCAACCCAAGAGTGAGAAAGAGATCCAAAGCCAGGCAAATAAGTCAGAGACTGCTCTTTCTCCTGTTGTGAGGAGTCCGACAAGAAGATCAAGCTATACAACTATAACAATTATGCAGAAGGCCTAGGTCAGTCCCATGCAGACTCCCTGGTTGGCCGTTCAGTCTCTGTGAGTCCCTAAGGGCTCTGGCTGATGTTTTGTGTTTTCATGTGGTGTCCATGACTCTCCTGGCTCCTAGAATCTTACCTATCCCTCTTCCTCAGGATTCCCAAAGCTCCTGGATCCTGACCTTCTGGGCTAGGTCAGAGCTTGTCTCCTTCTCATGGCATGGGTCTCAAGCTGGACTAATCATCAGTTGGCAACTCCCACAATTTATCCACCACGATTACCCCTGCACATGTTGTACGCAGGACAAATTATAGTTCAGAAGTTTTGTGACTGAGATGGTGTCCCAGTCCCTCTACTGGAAGTCTTGACGGTTACAAGAGATGGCAGGCTCAGGATCTATATCCCCAATTGCTAGGAATCTGAGCTATGGTCACCTTCATTGATTCCTGGGAATTTCCAATGCCCTAGAATTCTAGCTCAACCCAGTACTCACTCTATCCATCCACCCCACATCTGATCCTCCATTTTCATCACTACCACCAACCCCTGTGCAGTTCCCTTTCCTCATCTACCCACAATATTTATTCTATTTCCCCTTCTCAGTGAGATTCAAGTGTGTCTCTCACTTGACCCACCTTGCTGCTCATCTTTTTTGAGTCTGGATTGTAGCATGATTATCCTTTACTTTATGGCTAGAGTTCACTTATAAGTGAACACAGACCATGACTTTCTTTCTGTGTATGAGTTACCTCATTCAGAATGATATTTTTTAGGTCCATCCATTTGCCTGCAAATTTCATATCTTTGTTTTTAATGGCTGAATAGTATTCAATTGTGCAAATGAACCAAATTTTCTGTATCCATTTTTTCAGTTGAGGGGTGCATGGGTTGTTTTTAGTTTCTGGCTATTATGAATAAAACTGCTATGAACATGTTTGTGTGTATATATATATATATATATATATATATATATATAATCTCCTAGTGGTATGGTGGGTCATCTTTTGTGTATATGCCCAGGAGTGATTTACCTAGCTCTTAAGGTAGATCTATTCCCAGCTTTCTGAGAAACCATGAGATTTATTTCTAAAGTTTGCATTCCCACCAGCAAGGAGGAGTGTTCCCCTTGCTCCACATACTGGCCAGCATGTGATGTTGCTTGAGTTTTTAATCTTAGTTACTATGCTGGGTATAAGATGGGATCTCAGAATTGCTTTGATTTATATTTCCCTGATGGCTTATGATGTGAAACATTTCCTTAAGTGCTTCTCAGTCATTAAAAAATTCCTCTGTTAAGAATTCTGTCTAAAGGAGCTAAAACCATCCAGTGGAAAAAAGACAGCATTTTCAACAAATTGTGCTGGTTCAACTGGCGATCAACATGTAGAAGAATTCAAGTTGATCCATTCCTATCTCCCTGTACAAAGCTCAAGTCCAAGTAGATCAATGACCTCCACATAAAACCAGATACACCGAATGTAATAGGAGAGAAAGTGGGGAAAAGTCTTGAACACATGAGCACAGGGGAAAAGTTCTTGAACAGAACACCAATGGCTTATGCTCTAAGATTAAGAATCGACAAATGGGAACTCATGAAATTGCAAAGATTCTGTAAGGCAAAGGACACTGTCAATAGGACAAAATGGCAACCAACAGATTGGGAAATGATCTTTACCAAATCTATATCCGATAGAGGGCTAATATACAATATATACAAAGAAGTCAAGAAGTTAGACTTCAGAGAACCAAATAACCTTATCAAAAATGGGGAAGAGAGCTAAAGAGAGAATTCTCAACTGAAGGAACTCAAAGGGCTGGGAAGCACCTAAAGAAATGTTCAATATCCTTAGTCATCAGGGAAATGCAAATCAAAACAACCCTGAAATTATACCTCACACCAGTCAGAATGGCTAAGACGAAAAACTCAGGTTACAGCAGATGCTGGCAAGGATGTAGAGAAAGAGAAACACTCCTCTATTGTTGGTGCTATTGCAAGCTGGTACAACCACTCTGGAAATCAGTTTGGAGGACCCTCAGAAAATTAGACATAATACTACCTGAGGACCCAGCTATACCACTTCTGGGCATATAGTGTAATAAGGACACATGCTCCACTATGTTCATAGCTGCCTTATTAATAATAGCCAGAAGCTGGAAACAACCCAGATGTCCCTCAACAGAGGAAAGGATATAGAAAATGTGGTACATTTACACAATGGAATACTACTCAGCTATTAAAAACAATGACTTCATGAAATTTGCAGGCAAATGGATGGAATTTGAAAGCATCATCCTGAGCGAGGTAACTCAGTCACAAAAGGACAAACACGGCATGTACTCACTTATAAGTGGATATTAGCCCAATAGTTTGGAACACCCATGACTGAATACACAACAATTGTTGGACTAAGCATGGGGTCCCAGATGGAGGAGTTGGAGAAGGGACTAAAGGGGCTGAGGGAGTTTGCTGCACCATGGGGAGGGAGGAACTGGCCTGACCCCCTCGGTTTTCCCGGAGACTGGACCACCAACCAAAGAACACAAATGGAGGGACCCATGGTTCAGACCACATATGTGACAGAGGAGGGCCTTGTTGGTCATCAGTGGGAGGAGAAGTCTGAGAGTGTTAGATACCCCAATATAGGGGAATGCCAGGGAGGGAAGACGGGAGTAGGTGGGTTGCTGGGGGAATATCCGCATAGAGGCAGGGAGAGGGTGGAAGAGATAGGGGATTTCCCAGGGGAGACCTGGAAAGGGAAAAACATTTGAAATGTAAATAAAGTATCAAAAATAACAAATAAAAACAACCCAATTCTGTCTAATTATGTGATCCATTTTGTAATTGGATTATTTGGTTTCTTAATGTCCAGTTTCTTGAGCTCTAAATACATTTTGGATATCAGTCCTCTGAGAGATCTGGGGCTGGTGAAGGTCAAGCTGGGTTTTTGTTTTCTCATAGGAAGTTGAGTATTATCCTTTCAAGGTCTGTAAAGAATTGGTTGGAATTTTGATGCCAATTGAATTGTATCTGTAGATTATTTCTGGTAAATGTCCATTTTTTCTAGGTTAATCCTACTGATCCATGAGAATTGCAGATCTTTCCGTCTTCTAATATATTCTTCAATTTCTTTTCTTTAAAGATTAGTCTTGCTACACAGTTTTTTCATTTGCATGGTTAGAGTCACCTCAATAAATCTTTTAGTCTTTGTGGCTACTGTGAAGGATGTTGTTTCCCTGATTTCTTTCTCAGACTGTTCATCATTTGTATATTGGAGGGTTGCTGATTTTTTTTTTTTTTTGTACTTAATTTTGTATCCAGCCATGTCACTAAGTGTGTTTATCAGTTGGGAATTCCCTGGGAGAATTTTTGTGGTGGTTTATATATAGTATCATATCATCTGCAAAGTAATACTTTGACTTTTTCCTTTCCAATTTATATCCTCTTGATCTACTTTAGTTATTTTATTGCTCTAGCACTGTGCTTTAAAGAGAAATATAATTGTAATTGTTCCTATAGAGTTTATGACACATTCTTTGCTCACTTTACTGGTCTTCTTTTTCTCTTTTCATTAATTTATTCTTTTTAATAGTATGAAAGAAACATGCTTATTCCATGTCTATTTCTGTATCCTTAAATCTTTTTAGTCTTTTTTATTATTTAATTATTTTTGTTTTATAATTTAAAACGCTTGGTAGAAAATTTCTTACATTCATATTATTTCTTTTGATAAAATGCCTCTTTCCCTCCATGTTGTTTCTTCCCTCTCCTCCCAATAGTATTTCTCTTGATCATCTACACTTTTCTTTTAAACCTACGGAGTTCACCTTGTGCTGCCAGCATTTGCATGGGTACATGGTCATCTATTAGAACGTGGTTTGTCTCTCATGGAATGCATCCTTAAAGAACATGGACTCTTCCCCTCCAAGAAGCCATGGACTGCCTCAGTCTCTTCTGCTTATGATCTTACTTTGGATACCTTCCCCATCCTCCCCATCCATGGTGAGATTTAATGAAAGTTTTCTTTAGGATGTTTTCATATATAATTTTGTTTTATTTTCCAGGTCAGCTGCTTCTCAATACACCAGACACTCTCCAAAAATATCTGAAGAATTATTTAGTATTTTTTTAAATTTTACGCTCATGAGATCATTGTCTAGGTGGAAGTATATGCACTACAGGCAGGTTGGTACCCACAGAGGTCAAAAGAGGTTATCACTTGGAGCTTTGATTACAGATGGCTGTGGGCCACTATACAGATGTTAGAAACAGAATGATTGCTTTTATTGTCTGGGCAATCTCTCTAACATATATATATATATATATATATATATATATATAAAAAAACAGATTTCAGATTTAAATTCTACTAACTACTAAATTGTGTACCTCACTATCAAGGCTGATTTCTCCAACTTTCCAAGATGTCTGCCATTGTTCATGGCACCTGTAATTTACCAACTTATTAATTATGTTGAATTACAGTTGTAATTTTGTTGATAATTTGAAAAATTCAATTTAGTTTGTTTTCATTTTATAATGATTGAAACATGACAAATGTTTCAGGTTTTATTCAAAACAACCCAGAGGCTGTTTCAGTTTTTGCTTAGATATTATCGGTAAGAATCACTCCTAATAGAGCTTGATTTGGTCATCTTTTCTCTAAATTATAATCTACACAAACATTCATTTTTTTCTCATTTCTGACACAGGAAAAATACCTCCTGGTATCTTATAATGACATTACTTACTAGGCATTCTTCTATTTCAAGGTTATTACTTGAAAATGTCTGAAAACCACAAGAATGCAAATAGAAATGAGGGATTATTAATTTTTGTCCTATAGATTCTAAGGAGTTTATGATACCCTCTTTCTCTGTACTATGCATATTCATAGTAACTGCCACTGAAATTTGTATTGCTGCTTACATATTTAAAGCCAAACATGACAGAATCTTGTTTTATTTTTGGGATATGAACTTGTTCACTACTCTCATCCTTAGCATTTAAAAGAACATAGTGGAAGAGAGGTTCAACCAACAACCAAATATGTAAATGAATATTGAATGAAGAATGCTAATCTTTTAAAAAGAGATGAACTTACCTGCTATCAAAATGCCAAAGCTCCCTCTTATGTTTCTCAGTTGAAATGCTTGTTATGAGCTCAGACAAGTGACTAAGAAAATTTAGGAAATTATTAGTTCATTTACTTCTGCTCTGTGATAGTCAGATAAGAAATATTAGTGTGAATATTTCCTACATGTGCTGGGAACTGATGGCCGGCTGTGCACACTTACTTACTCTGTTCTCTTTCTAATGATTAAAAATGCACCTTGTGTTCAATACTCACACCCTCCAGGGGTTTTGAGAACTCCTTTCTCTGTCCAATTATAATTTTATTTTCTACTACTGATCAGAACAACTATTTATACTCCTTTTTCCCTTGAACCATCTCTCTTACAATATGTGCTCATAGAAAAACAAGCCACACTTCTGAAATGTTAAAAATAGTACCAAAGAAAATAGTTCCATGAAGTTTTCTTGCTTGTATATCAATTATCAGTATTTTGCACATAATATGTAATGTTCATTTTTCTCTATCCCTTTGTGGTATGGAATTCTCATCGAGTTATATAAATGATATACATTTAAAGGGCATAATGATTTGAGTAAGGAAAGAATAGCAATGCGTGTGGGCTCCATGATTACCCTTCTATTATTTTCTTTAGGAATCTGAATGGAATATATTCACATGAACTGAGAATTTCACCAACTATAATACTAGTATTAGAACTAAAAACTGCTAAAGGTATATGACCTTAGGATCACAGAGGCAGATCAATTCTTATGACAAATATCAATAGCTACAATATGCAAATGATTTGCATCATGCCTGGTTTTGTTACTTTGCTTAAAATGATCACATGAGCACAGCACTAGGTCAACATCTATTGCATCTTGATGAAGCAAGAATACTACAAAATTTAGTTTTAGTTACTTTGTTGATTTGTATGCGAAATATGTTGTCATTTGGAACCTTATTAAACATCAACCAAAATTGTAGACATCAGTTTTTGCACTAAAGTAATGAAAGCATTTAGTGATTTCTAATCTTCTTTCCTCCTCTGTCTCTTTTTCTAGCTATGTTTTCTTAATGGAAAATAATATACTGAAGCATCAAAACTGGAGCTACAGATAGGACTTGACTAAATGAAAACATAATGACCTAATCTACCAATAATTTCGTTTTTATGCAGTAATACTCCCAGAGGAATTCTGAAGAACTTTTTACATAGATCTACTATTAACCAGTCAGTAAATATTGCCATGAACTACATTTTACACATACATAATTCTTTACTGTGAATATTATTATTCATTATATTTATTAACTCAGTTAAAGGTACAATACCAAATAGCAACTTCAGTCAATTTAGGTTTAACAGATGGTCTAAAAATAATTATCTTCTTTACTTCTTATAACAGAAAAGAAGTTTTTGTAGAAATAATTTGTAATATTTTTATGATTTTAGCATAATACCTCTTCTATGACCTATGAACACATTTTATTATGAAAGAAAACAGACTTATTTGATCTTTACTTTTATAAATTTAGGAAATGATTATTTCTTAATAATTGAGGTCTAATGAAGACATGACCTATAATAGTTATCAAACTGTGATACAGACTGTTGAAATACTTAACAAATTGTTATTCTTCTGAGAATTTCTAAAAATACAGTTTCCATTTTTCTCTAATAAGTTTATTTTTATTGTACCTGTACCAATAAAATACACTAAAACAATTTATTACTTAATGCTTCTGTACTTTTCATCAACCTAGAGAGTATACAACATTATTTTTATGAGAAAACAAATGATTAACAGATATGAGATGTAAAAGAACTTGATGGATTGACGCCAAATCTAAGATAATATGATGGGAATTAGAGAGAATAAGAGCCAGTGCCAACCTCCTGTCCTATTTAATAGAATCTAAACTGTGTAATTGCTCAATAAGTCAATAAAGACTGTGTAGCCCTGGGACTTGCTGTTGCTACTTTAAAACTTTCAAGCCCTCTTTGTAAATAGTAGGAAGAATGGAATCAGGCAACACTGTACACATATAGGAAAATGCTACTATGAGGTTCATTAACACTCTTACGAGTCAAGTGCATATTTAAATATTAATTAATATTAAATAAAATGTAATGAAATGGTGATTTCATAATTAGAATAAGCAAAATACATTACTGAGAATCTGCAAGTTTACTTCTTCAAGGTTAAGTCATTTTATTTTCAGTTCAGATTTTTATTTCTCATATTTGCTTTTTTTTCCTATTCACATGCATACTTTCTAAAGTTCATATGTATCACAAAAAGAAAACCCAAGCAATCCTAGTTTGCAATAGGAAAGTCCACATCTTGTCTGTGTTTACATGATATTAGAACATTATTTTTTTTTAAGATGGGAAAGAATTTGGACAATATGATATTAAATTGGAATGTGTAAAAGAAATTAGCATGTGCACCATAAAAGAAACAAAGTCCACACATACATGTACAAAATAACTTCTAATGTCCCAAGTATGTTTAACTTTAAACATTTTCAAATATGTTTAATAGACAACAAATCCAGCCAATGTTGCTATGAATAATTTTAAATAATTTTCTATTTTTGTTTGTTTTTGTTTTGTTTAATTTTTTAAAAAGTTTTTAATCTTTTTTTACAGTCCAGACTTTATTCCCCTCCTGGCCCACCCTCTGACTTTTCTACATCTGACACCTCCTCCCCAGTCTCCATGAGGATGTCTCCACCCCACCCCCACCCCACCAGACCTCCCTACTCTCCGGGGCTCCAAGTCTCTAGAGAGGTGCATCTTCTCTGAGTCCAGACCTAGCAATTCTCTGCTATATATGTGTCGGAGGCCTCATATCAGCTGGTGTATGCTACCTGGCTGGTAGTCCAGTCTCTGAGAGATCTCCAGTGTCCAGGTTATTTGAGACTGCTGGTTTCCTTCTCAACTTCTTCCAGCTTTTCCCTAATTCAGCCACAGGGGTCAGCAGCTTCTGTCCATTGGTTGTTTGTAAATATCTACATCTGACTCTTTCCGCTGCTTGTTGGGTCTTTCAGGAGAGGGTAGTCATGATACGTCCTTTTTTGTGATCATTCCCTTGAATCAGTAGTAGTGTCAGGCCTTGGGGCCTCCCCCTGAGCTGGTTCTGAATTTGGGCCGATCACTCGACCTATGTTTCCTCAGGCTCTTCTCCATTTTTGTTCCTACAGTTCTTTCAAACAGGAACAATTAAGGGTCAGAGTTTTTGACTCACTGTCCTTTCTTTCTGCAGGAGCTGGACTCTACAAGTTCCCTCTCCCCACTATAGGGCATTTATTCTAAGGTCCCTCCATTTGTTTAATTTTTTGAGACAGGGTTTTTCAGTATAGTCCTGTCTGTCCAGGAACTCACTCTTGTCTCTGCCTACCAAGTGTTGGGATTAAAGATGTGTACCACCACTGCCCAGATAAAATGATTTTCAAAATTTGTTAATATTGTTATTTTTTAATTGGGAAAGCAATTGAATAACATTTCCTCAGAAATAGAAAAGCTAGGAAGAGCTGCATAAATTAATAACAATATTGATTAAAAACAGTAAATAAGAGTGAATTCCGGGACAGCCAGGGCTATACAGAGAAACCCTGTCTTGAAAAACCAAAAACCAACCAACCAACCAAACAAACAAAAAAACCAGTAAATAACTATGGAACTTGATTTTGGTTAAAAGGTGAATCAGATGAAACCTGTCAATATTTATTAAAAATTGATGCAAAGCAAAGAAAATTCATGTAATCTTTCTACTTTTTGTGGAGAATAGTCTCACAGTGTAGCTGGCTTGTCGAAAGCCATCAACTCCCCGGCCTCACCTCTGGGTATATGCCATGCTCTTTTTGTATTTCTTTCACCTTTACTGTGGAGTTGAAATTCCCTGTACAAAGTAAACCATGGCAAGAATAGGCTATATTATTTCCAAGTATCCAATGTTTATAGTAAAGTGTAGAATGTTTATTCTTATTATTGTTTAATGCAAGTAGAATCTCTTATAAGGTCTTAATATAGCATGTCCAACTACATGAATGCTTCTTTTTCCTCTTTGACTAGAATAAATGGAATTTTGATTAACAGGTGGGAAATACTTGTGGTACTATTAGGAAGACAAAATGTGTCTTTAAGTGCTCATACATGCTAAAAATTGGATGGAGCTTTTCTAAAAAGTCAAAATCTTAAACTTACCAATAAAAATATTCCCTTACTTAAGTCTGTATAACCTTTCTGGATATGTTATTCCATGTTGAAAATAAAATATGCATGTTCATTTGAAATATTAGGTTATTTTTTTCTGGGACCCAACATTCTAATATAAAAATAGTGCGCTTGAGGTATTATCACTTAGTAGATAACAGTTCCAGGCACCAAGCCTAGTCTTGATCTTGATACATGACAAATACATAACTCTGAAGCTTTTTCTCCAGTGCTATGGCACAAAAGACTCGAAGCTCCTCCCAGCTGACATATAAATAAAATGAATAAATAAATGAAAGGAACATCCTTTTCGTACAAATAAATTTCGTACAAATAAATTGTCTTTGCTATACATAACAAACATTGTCCTCCTAAAAATTATGAGAGTGAAAGAAAACTTTTGAAACATCTATAAAAATATCTTTTGAATCATGATAGGTAGAAGTTGTGTTTCTTTTTCTTTTTACTGATTATTCATTATTTTTTATTTACATTTGTAATTTGCGTTAGATTCCTTTTTTTCAGAGAAAGACATTTTATTTATTTGTTTATTTATTTATTTATTTATTTATTTATTTATTTATTTTCTTCAAAGAGTAACTTTATTGAGTTCAGGTGAAAACTATCTATTAGATTTAGTAAAAACAAAACAAAAACAAAAACAAAAAGAACAATCAACCAAAAAACCCAGAGCAACAACAAAAAACCTGTCAGTGATCTTTGAACTAGATCTCAGATAAATTATAGGAGGTCTGATATTGTGAGACATACCTTTAATTTCAACGTTCAGAGAGTAGAGGCAGGCAGATCTCTCTAAGTTCAAGACTAGCCAGATCTATATAGAGAGTTTCAGGTCAGCTAGAGCCATACTGGGTGAGCCAATTTGAACACAATACAAAACACAAATAACTTCCAAAAGAGTAAGTTACTAGGGATCAAAGTATGCCTCATGTTAGGGACTGTTCTTTCACTGAACTACAAAACAGCCAACCAACTTAATTTTTCTATAATGTATATGACAAAATAATCAAAATTTATTATGAAGAAGATGACTGAAGTTACCTTACCAAATGTATATAAATATGTAACAAAATCACATTTATTAATATATAGTATAATTATATAATATGGCAAGGTATTAAAATATTTTGTTTTCTATTTTATTGTGCTTATATATTTATAGTATTTTCACACTTAACTTCAAAATAATGTTATAAGTGATTTGTATTTATATAATTGTGTTATTTTCCTTAAATATCCCTACCTAGTTTGTAAACTTCAGATTCCAAGGCAGAATCCACAAATATTTGAAAAGAAATATCTCTTTAATAATATACTATAATTACTATCAGCATAGTTTACTGTTTTAAAATTTGTGGATGTGAAGATTTTTTTCCCAATCTGTAAGTTGCTGATTTGTCTTATTGACTATGTCCTTTGCCTTACAGAAGCTTTCCAGTTTCATGAGGTCCCATTTATCAATTCTTGATCTTAGAGCATGAGCTACTGGAGTTCTGTTTAGGAAATTCCCCCTTCTCTCCAACCCCTATGCCAATGAGTTCAAGGTTCCTTCCCACTTTCTCTTCTATTAGATTCAGTGTATCTGGTTTTATGTTGAGGTCCTTGATCCACTTGGACGTGAGCTTTCTGCAAGATGACAAATGTGGGTCTATTTTCATTTTTCTCCATACAGGCAGTCAGTTAGACCAGACCATTTATTGAAGATGCTTTCTTTTTCCACTGTATATTTTTGGCTTCTTTGCTAAACATCAAGTGTGTGTAAGTGTGTGGTTTTATTTCTGGGTCTTCAATTCTATTCCGTTGATCAACCTTTCTGTCTCTGTATCAACACCATGCAGTTTTTTTTTTTTAATCACTATTGCTCTGTAGTAAAGCTTGAGGTCAGGGATGGTGATTCCCCCAGCCGTTCTCTTTTATTGTTAAGAATTATTTTCGCTATTCAGGGTTTTTTTGTTTTTTGTTTTTTGTTTGTGTGTGTGTGTGTGTGTGTGTGTGTGTGTGTGTGTGTGTGTGTGTGTGTGTGTTTTGGCCTTTCCAGATGAATTTGAGAATTGCTCTTTCCATGTCTTTGAAGAATTGTGTTGGGATTTTGATGGGTTTTGTATTGAAACTGTAGATTGTCTTTGGTAAGATGACCATTCTTAATATGTTAATTCTGCCAATCTATGAGCGTGAGAGATATCTCCATTTTCTCAAATCTTCTTGGATTTCTTTCTTGAGAGACTTGAAGTTATTGTCATACAAATCTTTCACTTGTTTGCTTAGATATTTTATATTATTTGTTGCTATTGTGAAGGGAGTTGTTTCCCTAATTTCTTTCTCAGCATGATTATCATTTGTATAAAGGAATGCTACTGATATATTTGAATTAATTTTATATCTGGACACTTTGCTGAAGTTGTTTATCAGATGGAGACATTCTCTGGTATAATTTTTTTTTTTGGTGACTTATGTATATACTCTCATATCATCTGCAAATAGTGATACCTTCATTTCTTCTTTGCCAATTTGTATCCCTTTGATCTGTTTTTGTTGTCTTATTGTTCTAGCTAGCACTTCAAGTACTATATTAAATAGATAAGGAGAGAGGGGGCATCCTTTTCTTGTCCCCAATTTTAGTGGGATTGCTTCAAGTATCTCTGAATTTATTATGATATTGACTGTTGGTCTGCAGTAAATTGCTTTTACTATGTTTACATATGGGCCTTGAAATGCTGATCTCTCCAAAACTTTTAACATGAAGGGGTGTTGTATTTTGTTAAATGTTTTTTATGCATCTAAGGAGATTATCATGTGATCAAAACCTCAGGCAACAGCACATGTTGGTGAAGATGTGGAAAAAGAGGAACACTCCTCCATTGCTGGTGGGATTGCAAACTGGAATAACCACTCTGGAAATCAATCTGGAGATTCCTCAGAAAATTGGAATTAGATCTACCTGAAAACCCAGCAATATGCCCCAACAGGCTACAGGGGCACGTCTTCCACTATGTTCATAGAGGATTTGTTTGTGAAAGTCAGAAGCTGGAAACAACCCAGATGTCCCATGACAGAAGAATGGATACAGAAAATGTGGTTTATTTACATAATGGAATACTACTCAGCTATTAAGAATGAGGATATCCTGAGTTTTGTAGGCAAATGGGTGGAACTAGAAAATATCATCCTGAGTGAGATAACTCAGACCCAAAAGGACATGCATAGTATGTACTCAGAATAGGTAGATATTAACCAAAAAATAAAAGAGAACAGAATACTGAAAATACAGTCCACTGTACTCAAAAAGGTCAACAAGCTGAAGAGCCCAGGTTAGGATGCCTTAATCCCACTTGAGAGGGAGAAGAAAGCAGTCACAGTATGGGGGAGAGTACTGGGTTGGAAAGCAGACAGGGAGGGGAAAAGTAGAACATGATTAGGTATAGGGTGGGGGAAGTGATTAAATGGAAACAGGCAACCTCGGGAGGTAGGAGGTTGGGGGAATGCTCCAGAATGTAGCAGAAATCTGGGATGTGAGAAACTCTCAGGACTCAAAGGGAGGGACCTTAGATGAAATGCCCTACAGTGGGGAGAGGGTACTTGTAAAGCCCACCTCCAGCAGAAAGACATGGTTGCCATCCCATAGTCAAAATTCTGACCCATAATTGTTCCTTTCTGAAAGAATTGAAGGTATGGAAATGGAGAGGAGCCTGAGAAAAGAAGGTTCAGCGACAAGCCCAAAGTGGGATCCTGCTCAAGGGGAGGCCCCATGCCTGACACTCTTACTGAGGCTATGGAGTGCTCACAAAAGGGATCTACCATGACTGCCCTCTAAAAGACCCGAGGAGCACCTGAAAGAGTCAGATGCAGATATTTCTACCCAACCAATGGATAGAAGCTGCTGCTCCTTGTGGTTGAATTAGGGAAAAGCTAGAAGAAGCTCAGGTGGAGGACGATCCTGTAGGAGGACCATCAGTCTCAATTAACTTGGGCCCCAGAGATCTCTCAGACACTGAACCACCAACCAGGCAGCATACACCAGCTGATATGAGGCCACCAACACACATACAGCAGAGGACAGCCGAGTCTGGGTTCAGTCAGAGAAGATGTACCTAACCCTCAAAAGACTGGAGACCCCAGGGAGTTTAGAGTTCTGGTTGGGGTGAGGTTGGGAGTGGGGTTGTCCTCGTAGAGCCGGGGGCTGGTGGAAGAGATATGGGATGGGGAACAGTCAGGGGGTGGACCGGGAAGGGAATAAGATTTGGAATTCAAAAAAAAGATTACATAAAATTAAAAATAAAATTTGTGGAAGCCGGAATGAACTCAATGGTAATTTGTTGACTGTCTCATATTGCTTCGTTTGCAATTTTTTTTTGTTTTCTTAACATTTTGATTATTTTTCATATATTATGACTTTTATATTTGTTTGTTTATAGATTATGATTTCTGAACTTGTGATTTTACAAATTGTGTATGTATTTCTTTCTCAAGTTTTTCTTTCTCTTTACATTTTCTTTTTTCAGTTTTTTCTAAAGAGAAATATAAAGAAAGAACATGGAGTTGTGGATAGAAATGTGAGAATCTGGGAAGAGTTAATGGAGGGAAAAACCCAAAGGCAGTATATATTATATGAAAAAAATTTAATAAACCAATAATTAGAAAGGAGATGAATAATAAGTCAATGCTTATAGAAAAAGTAAGTGTGGGTTTTCTTGGAATTTAATATACCCATTAAACATAGTAGTCTGCCTTTCATGAATGCAAAGATTCATGGCAGAGGCTAATACACACACACACATACACACACACACACACACACACACAAACACAAAACTATGGTTTGTGTATGTTTCTAAATTATCCTTTTAGTGTTTAATTTAAAGGAAGAATAAATACAAGTGGGATTAAAACCATTAAAACATTGAGCACTATGTATCTTTTGCTATGGCATTTGTGTTTTCTTTTCCATTTAAAATATAAATTAAAAAATATATTTGATATACCATAGAAATAAAACAGTTGCCTTACAATTCATAATTCTTAAAATGTGATTTCTCTATAAAGAAATCAATTGGAAAGTAATGAAATCTGTCCAAAATGAGTCCAGTTACTTGCTTTATGGTCTGCTGTGTGAGTAGAACACAATGAGATATGTGTTCAGATGTCAATATTTTTATATAAGTCCAGCATATTGCTCAAGAGAAGTGAATATATATAATATATATAAATATATTAATATTATATATATAACTTAAAAAGAAGCAAAGTTTGTAGTGGGTTGGCCTGATGTTACTTGTATTTTTGATAATATTGCTTCCTCAATATGTGGCTTCCACCCAAGTGGAGAGAGTTCACATGTAGATGCTATGTGACTTTGTCCCAAGTTATATCTGGGTAGAAGAGACGTCGGTGCAGTTTAGGATTTCTGGGCTTAGGGATAAGAGGGGAACCACGAGGGGAAGAAGGTGAAGGAGGAAGAGAAGCCACCATGGGTTAGGTGAGTTCATAAAATGTGAGCCAGAGGGCTGGCCAATTGGAGGTAAGAGCAGCCCATATGAAACATAGTAAGTAATAACTGATGATTATCAGTAGGAAAGTAGATTCTAATAGCATAAAGAGTAGATATATGCCCAACTCTAGTGCTAATTACAGCATATTGTAAAAATAAAGGTGTGTGTCTTTTGTCCAGGAACTAAATGGTCAATGTGGGGTAGAAACTCAAGGATGGGATTAAAGATTTCTACAACAAATTTTTGTACATCAAGAAGGAACTATTTAAAGACCAAGAAACCCATACATTTTGTATTTCTAAGGAGTATCATTTAAAACTCCCTTTGTGGATTATAGCAGGCTGTTTTGACCATCTGTCTCTATTTGCTGATGGGTTTGGTATTAGTAATTCAGAGAGGAGGTTGTACAACAAAACCTCAGAGACAGAACCCCATTCCTGTCTCCACAGAAAACAAGTAGGATAGACGTAATTATCTCCTACTACTTGCTATTTCTGTCCAGGAAATATGATGAATATAACATGGGCATCAAGTCCTGGAAGGCCTGTTTCTACATCTTTTCTATATCTATTCAAAATTAAAGTAACAATTTTTAGAACAATTTTAGAATGACATTATGCTTAAAACCTATTTGGCTGATGTTTTTTGATAGATTTTTGTGTGTTTTTATGTTAAAAGTATTTCATAGTTATTGTAACAGGTAATACTTTTGTATATACAAGATTAAGATAATGAAACATTGATTACTAGAAATTAAATTATATTCAAAGCTATTTTACATGGAACATAATTTTAAGGAAAAAAAGCACAGCATACAATTTTCTACTCTAAAACTAAATTTTTATACATAATTGTATATATAATTTATTAATCATATATAAATAATACACACACATATACACACAAATACACATACGCACATACATATATACATACATATATATACATATATGTGTGTGTGTTTTATTAAAATTTTCACCATTGTCATAAGTATATACTCTGTAACAAATATTTCTTATGACTGCCTTACAGTGAGAGTTTCAGGGGTTTCTTTGAAACTCTTAAAACATTGTTCTAGAGATTTGTGAGTGCCTTCTTCCTGGTATTTGCTGTTATTCTTTTCTGATACCAGAGGATCTTTCTATTTAGGCCTGGTTGGATTTTAATTTAGGTCAGGGTTTCTTTAGAGCAGTGAAAGTCATACTTAAGAGAACAATCAACTAAAAAAAAACCAGGCTTTTTCTTCTGTGGTACCGCCTTCCCTGCCCTTTGTACTACCAAGAATCAGAGAAGGGGAGTATGGAGCCATAGCAAGACCGTGGCCCTGAAAGGCCGACTGCTTCATTATAAAGCATAATTTGAACAATGACTTTCTAATGTTGACTGGGCACCTAATAATTCAGGGTTTTAATCTGATCACCTTCAAAATGAAGACAATATTTACTCCAAAATACAGAGTAGTTAAGTAGGTTGATTTCTATTAATTATACCGAATCTCCCAACAATTACAACAGCCATTTCAACAATTGTACATGAATTGATGATAGGTGAAAATAAACTAAAATCAGGCATCATCAAGCAGTGTTTTAAGTAGAGTCTAAAATTAATCCAAAACGTTTGTTTTTAGCAGAGTTTAGTATCACTTATAATCCCTGTAATTTGTAAGGCTGAGATTAGAGAATAATTGAGTTCAAGACCAATCATGGCAACTTTGTGAAACAAAATAAAATAAAATAAAATGAAACAAAAATGGTCAAGGAGGAAATTAAAAACTTCTAAGAAATTATTTCCAAAAAATAAATAAAATTAATGTGAAGAAAACACATAAAATCAGGTACTAGAAAACATTAGCATCATATTTTTGAAAAGGTAACTTATACACCAAATATGGAGTACACTATAAACATTTAATTATTGTTTTACAGTGTTTCTCAATCTTCCGAATGCCGCAGTCCTTTAATACGGTTCTTCATTCTGTGGTGACTGCAATCATTATTTTCATTGCTACTTCTTTACTATAGTTTTTGCTACTGTTAAGAATCATATTGTAGCCAGGCAGTGGTGGTGCATGCCTTTAATCCCAGCACTCGGGAGGCAGAGACAGGTGGATTTCTGAGTTCGAGGCCAGCCTGGTCTACAGAGTGAGTTCCAGGACAGCCAGGGCTACACAGAGAAACCCCGTCTCAAAAAACCAAAAAAAAAAAAAAAAAAAAAAAAAAAAAAAAGAATCATATTTTAAATAACACATGTGTAGGATATCTGATATGTGACCCCTGTGATAGGGTTCTTAAACAGAAAAACAAATGAAATAGCAACATCAACAAAAAAACTCATCCAGTAATTTCTGATGAGAAATCTCAAATATGCAGTTCAATATTGTGATAAAAGTGTGAGCCAAATTCGGGACTCAGCTAAGCAGCCAAGCTTTTCATTATTCCTCTTAGCTATGTGTTTCTTCAGTCAAGACTTCAATTGATCAGAAAAAGCCTACCCCCATGAGGAAGAATAATCTGGTATACTCAACCATAATCCATAGCATTACAGACACACTGGAAAGAAGTCCAAGCATCCAGGAAATTGCACAGAAAAATTATCATACAACATTATGTAACTGTGCAGGAAATCCCAAAGCTAAGTTAATGCATGAAGTTGGCCAGATTACTGAATTGCACACTTACCTATTTCCTTTCTAGTGCCAACGGAGGTAATAATATACTTGCAATGTCTTTGCATTCTGTTCAATGAGACTAGGTTTTATAATTTCGTTTTTTACTATTATTCACATTTTATGTTAATAATCTATAGTTATTTTTAATTTGTATATTCTGTATGAAAAATAACAATTACACAAAAGCTTAGCAAAGCTCAGGTTCTTAGGATATAGTAATTATGTGAAGAGGAATTTTATTGCAGTAATGTGGCTGCTCTGGCAAGGGGTCACATCCTAAGACCTTCTAGGTACACGTGATCTGGTTGTAATGACATGGTACACCTGTAATCCCTCAGCTGGAATACAGACATGTCCTTAGTACATATCTTTAATCTCAAGCAATAAGCTAAATTTAGTTTGCAGAAGAAGGCAGCCATGATTGAAAGTGATATCTAATTGAGGGACAGAGTGACAAATCAGAAAAGGGTTGAGAGAGTGAGTCAGAGATAGGATCTGCTCAACTCTCTTGAAAACAGAGAGGAAAGGGAGGGCATTTATGAGCAGGGCAGGAAGGGAGAACGAGTGATTTGGGAGTCAGTGCAGTGAGTGCAGTACCGAGGAGTTGAGTTCCTTATTGAGTTCATGCAGCTCAGCTCAGGTCAGCAGAGGCAGTTGAAGCCAGATTAAGACAGAATCTGAAGGAGCCAGATTAGAATAAATTTCCAGAGTTAATTTGAGACCGAGAAGAAGAATTCAGTGAGAAGCTGAGAAAAGCCAGATTGAATCAGTCAGCTTAGAGAGGAGTTAGAGCCAGAACAGCTGAATTGAATCAGTCAGCTAGAGTTCAGGAAACAAACAAACAAACAAACAAAGGGTGAATTTATTAAGCAATAAGCCTCTGAGGTGACAATTACATCAGACCCATAAAAGATACTTTACAGTGTTATAAAGTGTTTTTCCCATTTTCTATGCTAGGATTTTGTCATATTGATAGCCTCCTTTGCCTTACAGAAGCTTTTCAGTTTCATGAAGTCCTGTTTATTAATTGTCAGTCTTAGTGCCTGTGCTATCAATATTCTGTTTATGGAGTTGTCTGCTATGCCAATGACTTAAGTCTGTTTCCCATTTTCTCTTCTGTTAGGTTCAGTGGATTTGTTTTATGTTGAGGTCTTTGATCCACTTGAATTTAACTTTCGTGCACAGTGATAAATATGAGCTTCATTGCATTCTTCTACATCTCATAATCTATTTAGACCACCATTCTATGCTGGAGATGCTTTCTTTTTTCCATTGCATATTTCTGCCTTCTTTATAAAAAATCAGGTTTCTATAGGTTTGTGGATTTATATCTGCTTCTATTCAATTCCATTGATCAATCTCTCTATTTTCATGCCAACATCACATGGTTTTTATAGCTCTTTCGTACAGATTGAAATCAAAATGGTGATACTTCCAGAAGTTCTTTTATATAAAACATGATTGTTCTAGCTACCCTGGAGGTTTTCATTTTTTTTTCTTTTTCTTTTTTTTTTTCATATGAAGCTGAGCACTGATCTTTCAAGGTCTGTAGATTTATTGCCCTTGATATGTCATTTTTGGGTGATATCCTTTGGAGATCTGCCCTTCTCTGAAGGGAGATAGAGGAGGATTAGACCAGAGGGAGAGAGTAGGTTAGGGTGAGAAGGAAGGAGAAATTTCACTATTCCTATAATGTATAATAAATAATAATAATAATAATAATAATAATAATAATAATAATAATAAACTTTAACTTAAAATCATGTTGGAAATTGATACTGCATTGAAACTGTAGAATGCATTTGGTAAGATGACCATTTTTTACTATACTAGTCCTACTGATTCATGAGCACACAAGGCCTTTTTATCTCCTGATATTCTTCTTAATTTCTCTCTTCACAGACCTGACATTATTGTCATACAGGTCTTTCACTTGTTTGATTAGAGTTATTATGAGATATTTTATATTATTTGTGACTCTTGTGAAGAGTGCTATTTCCCTGATTTCTTTTTAAGCCAGTTTGTCATTTGTATTTAGGAGTGCTACTAATTTCTTTGAGTTAATTTTGTACTCAACAACTTCACTGAAGCTGTTTATCACCAACAGGAATTCTCTGAAAGAATTTTGTGGTCACTTACGTAAATAATCATATCATCTGTGAATAGTGACGGTTTGACTTCTTCCTTTCCAATTTGTGACCCCTGATATCCTTTTGTTGTCTTTTTGCTCTACGTAGAACTTCAAGGACTATATTAAACAGATGTGGAAAGAGTGGTCAGTGTTCTCTTTTCCATGATTTTAGTGGAAATGCTTTGAGTTTCTTTCCATTTAATTTGATGTTGGTTGTCAACTTACCATATATAACCTTTAGTATGTTTAGATTTCTTGGGAGAGTGATAAAAGGCATTGTAGTAGCCAGAGAAGTCAAGGACATCACAAGAACATGTCCCACAGTTAAATGAGACTGAGGTGACAATTACGAATCCTGTATGGGTCTGACCTAGGTCCTCTTCATGTATTTTATGATTGTGTATCTTAGTGTTTTTATGGGACTCCTAATGGTATGAATGTAATGTGTCTCTGAGTCTTTTGTCTGCATTTGGAAACCTTTACCTCCTCAGAATTTTCTCATCCAACCTTGATATGGGGGTATATACCCTGTCTTATTGTAACTTGTTATGCCATATTTGGTTGATGTCCCTGTGTCTTAGTCAGGGTTCCTATTCCTGCACAAACATCATAACCAAGATGCAAGTTGGGGAGGAAAGGGTTAATTGAGCTTACACTTCCATGCTGCTGTTCATCACCAAAGGAAGTCAGGACTGGAACTCAAGCAGGTCATGAAGCAGGAGATGATTCAGAGGCCATGGAGGAATGTAAATTATGGGCTTGCTTACTTCTCCTGGCTTGCTCAGCTGGCTTTCTTTTAGAACCCAAGACTACCAGCCCACAGATGGTACTACTCACAAGGGGCCCTCCCCCCTTGATCACTACTTGAGAAAATGCCTTACAGCTGGATCTAATGGAGGCATTTTCTCAACTGAAACTCCTTTCTCTGTGATAACTCCAGCTTGTGTCAAGTTGACACAAAACCAGCCAGTACTCCCTGGGAGCCCTACTCCTTATGAAGAGAAAAAAAGAGGACCAGATCTTGGGGAGAAAGGATGTGGAATGGTGGTGGGGAACTGTTGTCAGAAAGCAATGTATGAGAGAATAATCAACCTACCAACAAACAAATAATAAATAAATAAAAGACAGTCTTTTCTATGTCAGGCTGCTTCTTTCATTAGTAATATAAATCAGTGACCAGAGATGTTCTCATTGAAAGACCCCAGGTATGCATTAGGTTTTTCCTTGGACACTAATTCTAGAATTTAGTTCTGTTTTTTTTCCTGGTTCTATTTGCTATCAATCTTCTCCTAATTTTAATCTTGTCTTTAAGTTTATTGTGTTTCATTTAGCCTTGTGGCTTACATTTAATAATTATTTACTAAGAATAGAACTTAAATAATCAATATCTAAGTTCCCATTTCCAAGGATATTTCATTCCCTTTTGATATTTTACTCATTTTCAGATGTCTTTAATTTAGTATCTTAAATGAATTAATGAAAGTATAGTGTAGTAATAAAGAAAACTATCATAAATATGTCAAATCTAATAATCCTTCTAAGTTTTAAACTACATTCAAAAATTAAAATTTGGTATTATACAAAATATATCTAATTGATCCCAAATTAACCTTTTAGTCCTTATAAAAATCTCATAAAATATAGATAGAAAGTTAAAGAAATGAATAAAATGACAGGTAATAATAACAGGTATGTCTGCAAAGACACAAAGAGAGGAAAATAACTAATTTTGTTAGCTCAGCAGCACATGGACCATTGTAAAAGTCACCATAACCTGAGAAGCTATATGCCCAACAAAAGGGAAGTCATGAAGAGCTTTGTAGCAGAGAACTGTTAAGGTTACACAACGGAAAAAACAAATACTTCAGAATAAAGGTCTTTAGATGGAGTTTACAAAAACAAAACACCCCCCCCCCGAAAAGGTAATATCTTTTCTAAAAGAAACTAGATACCTAAGTATTTATCTCAGTCTCACTGAGCAAACACAAACAACTTATTCATTCCTTCCTTTGTTTTACCTGCAGGGTTTAGATTTTGTGCTTAATTTCTACAAAATTATACTCCTGATGGTAAAAATAAAATCACTTTTTACTGTAACTATTAATTTAGATGGCTTACTTTTCAAATAAATTTTAAGTTATTTGGAGGATGTAAAAACGTTTTATGCAAATTTGTGTTACAAAAAGCTGAAGCAATTCCAGGAAGATATTACATAGATGTTTCTTAAGTGAATTAATAATGATAACAACATCATTACCAAAACAACTTTACTAACAGCACTGTCTCTGTCCTTAATGGAGAAAGCAATCATGGAACTAAAATAAACTGTATGGGTACAAGCTTGTTAGTAATGTATGTATCCAGAAACTCTATTGTAACTTTCATGAGAAAAAGGACCTATTTTAGATGATAGGTATTGTAGAAACCTATAAAAGACTTAACAGGCAATTTAGAACAATCATCTAAGTCTTATAATCAGATTAATCCATAGTATTGTGTGTCAATTCCTACAGATTATGGACATGCAATATCACATAAGACTGATCTAAAATTGCATTAATAAAGATGATTCTGTTAGGTAGGAGAAAGTACAGTTGTCAAGATATTCCCATCCCAGAATTAAACTCACACACCTATGGCCACTCAATTGTTGGACCTAGAAGCAAAACTATACAATGTGAAAAAAGAAAGCATCTTTAAAAAATGGTGTCTGTTTGACTGGATGTCTGTATGTACTGGAATCCAAATGGATCCATAAAATGAGTTTTATCATTCTGACAAAACTCAAGTCCATGTTGGATCAAATATCTTAACATAAAACCAGATACACTGTACCTTATAGAAGACAACGTGGAAAACTGCCTTGAACACATTGAGACAGGGGACAATTTCCTGAACAGAACATCAACAGGTCAGGCACTAAGATTAAAAAAAAAAATGGGTTTTCATGAAATTGAAAAACTTCTGTAAGGCAAAGGACACCAACAATAGGACAAAATGGCAGCCAACAGAATGAAAAAAGATATTAACCAACCTTACATCCTATAGAGAATGAATATCCAAAATATGTAAAGAACTCAAGAAATTAGATACTAACAAATCAAATAGCCAATTGAAAATGGATTACAGAGCTAAACAGAAATCTCTAATGGTGAGATGCACGTAAAGAAGTGTACAATGTCCTTAGTAATCAGGAAAATGCAAATAAAAAAGAATCTTAGATTCTGTCTTACATCACTCAGAATGATTAAGATCAAAATCTCAACGAAAGCACATGTTGGCAAGGATATGGAACAAAAGGGAACACTTCTCCATTGCTGGTGGGAGTGCAAACGTATACAGCCAATTTAGAAATCACTTTGGTGGATACTTGGAAAATTGGGAATAGTTTTACTTTAAGACCCAGCTATGCCACTCTTGGACATATAACCAAAAGTTTCTCCACAATACCATAAAGACACTTGTTTAACTATGTTCATAGCAGCTTTATTCATAATAGCCAGAAACTAGAAATAATCTAGATGCCCTTCAATTGAAGAACGGATAAAGAAAATGTGGTACATTTACATAATGGAATACTACTCTGGTAATAAAATCAAAGACATCATGAATTTTTCAGGTTAATGAATAGAGCTAGAAAATATCATCCTGGGTCAGGTAACCCATACCTACAAAGACAGACTTTATATGTACTCATTTATAAGTAGATATTAATCATAAATTAAAGAATAATCATGCTACAATCCCCAGACTCAAAGAAGCTAAGAAGCGAAGAGGGCACAAGGAAGGATGCTTAAATTTCACTCAGAAGAGACAGTTGAAAAAATAAGTAGACAGAGTGAGGGAACTATATGGGAGAGTGAGTAGGAAGGGCAACAGGGGAGGGGGTTGTGCAGATATAAAGAATAATAATAGTTGGAGGACGTATGTTGTACAAGCCTGAGACCTGGGACAGTGGAACCTCTTGGGAGTCTAAGCACATGGCCCCAGCTTCCAGTGGATGGAGCAGACAACAACCCACACGCAAAACCTTAGGCCAAAATTTGTGCTGCCTAAAAGACATGCAGGGATAAAAATGCAACAGAGATCGAAGGAATGGCCAACTAACGACGGGATCAACTTGAAACCATGAGACTATGAGGGAGAGTCAAACCCTGACACTATTACTGATGCTCTGCTATGTTTACAGTCAGGACCCTAGCATTACTGTATTCTGAGATCCTTCATCCAGACACTGATGGAAACAGAGAGACTCAAAGCTAAGCATTTCGGCAAGCTCAGGAATTTTTTATGGAAGAGTTGAGGGAAATATGGTGTTAGGTGGAGCTGTCAAGGGCGTCACAACAAGACCTACTGAGTCAACTACCTGGGCCTATGGGGGCTCACAGAGACTTAATCTCCAACAAAAGAGCATACATGGGCTGGATCTAAGCCCCCTACACATTTGTAGCAGACATGCAACTTGATCTTCATGTGGGTCCCCTAATAATTGTAGTGGGAGCTATCTTTGACTTTATTGCCTGCCATTGGATTCCTTTCCTCTTGCTAGGCTGTTTCGTCTGGCCTCAGTGGAAGAGGATATGCTTAGTCCTGCTATGACTGAATGCTCCAGGGTGGGTTGTTACCCATGAGTGGCTTCCCCTTCTCTTCAGAGAATGGGAAGGATTAATGGGAGGAATCAGGTTTTGAGGTGATACTGGAAGAAGAAGATGGAGGGGGCTATGATTGGGATGTAAACTGAATTCGTTAATGAAAAAACAGTTATTTTGAACCATATAACAGTGAAGCAACAAACATCATAGTATTAAAGATTAGAGTAATAAGAGTGATATGAAAAAATATAGAAATAAAATATTTTCACCGAGATACCATAATTTTGGAAATTTGAAAATGAAAAGTTTCAGTAACTAGGACATCCATTTTCAGCAATTATAAGTTATGTAATTGGTCCTCTTTTATCCTTATTAAAATCAATGAAATATGAAATTAAAAAGCATCATTCTAAGTTTCAAAGACTAATCAATGTAGATAAATAGAAGAAGAAGTAAGTATCGAATGCCCCATTTGGTTTTGTCTTAGCACTCAGTATTATGAGGGCTGAAGAAGAAAATGATCAAAAACTGAGATGCACACTCTCTGGGTTTAAGACTGAAAAATACTGCCTTTTCTATTTTAACCTTGTAACACTGTGTCTTGATTTTCTAAAGGAAATCAAGCACACATTATAGAACACATGCTGCATTCGTCTGCTGTGTTTCCTTCCAATCTTAACTGCTGGTAACTTCGAAGGCCATGGTCTTTGGAAATACCATCTTTGAGCATACTGTGATCAAAATGATGTCATACTGGCTCTTCATGCAAAAACATATGCCTTTGAAAAGTGAGGGTATTTGGTCGACAGTCATGGAAGAAGCCCCTAAAATAACAAAGTTGAAAGTTTGAATGAAGCAGCTTATGATATTCTGGTAGCCATTAGAAGGGCACAAGACTGCATAGAATTCAATTATGGATCTAAATCCCTGTTTTCTGATCTTAGGCAAGACTTTGTCTTATGAAAATTAATGATTTTGTCTCTGAATCCTATGTGATGTTTTTAAATAGATTATTATGTGAGGCTTAATGATTCTATCATAAAGTTTTCAAGTTAATTCCTAGAAAACACCCAATATTCAAACTTTTATATATATATATATATAATGATTCTTCTTTGGATTCTTCATTTTAGTCACTATTCTTTATTAAATTATGTTTTAAAAATGGTTAAATTATATAGAATCATCCAGTGACAAAGTATTTGTTGACCACTTTAAAAATCATAAGAAAAAAATTTGTCAATGAACTAAATACATGGTATGATCTCCTTGCAGAATTCCCACCATCATATTTTAGTACAGCACGCATACACACACACACACACACACACACACACACACACACAAAACAAACCTTAATCAATAACAGTTCTAAAGCACTTTAGCTTTCATATCATTTTAGACTTAATTGACTTAAGAGTGTTCTTGAGAGAAATTTGTTTCATGTAAAATCTTAGTACATTCATATTTTTCTATGCAAAAACCAAACAACTTTTACAATTTAAAATTCATTAAATTCAGCCCACATGTTTTATAATACATTTGAATACCTTAGTTTTGCTTGAGTGATAGATTTTCTTATAGTATTATTGAGTATAATATTCATATAGGAACATTTTAAAATCATTGTACTACCATTAACTTGTGGTATTTTAAGAAATTTGTTTTCTTAAATTCAATTATCAGGATATATCATCATTACAAGTCAGTAAATAACTGATTAATATCTGTCTTCTAGAGATTAGATTTCCTTTTTGAATGGCTTGCCATGAGAAAGAAGTTTAAATCTCTGTGCTGTTTATCTTTTCACTTAGCCTTTCTCTTCATTTACCCTTAAGACTTTATATTTTACATTGTATAAGCCAGAGCCTATACAACTCTACAAGATCATGATGCAGCAGTAGAGTGATACACTTAGTGTGACCTGTTAGGATGCCGCAAAAGTGTCTCAGAATATAGGGCACACAGGATTCATTTTAGGAAAGTTGGGTATAACTTGCTGCCAGAAACTGAGACTTCCATGTCTAATTGAGCATGCAGTTACGATTGAACACACTCAGCATTTCTATACAGGTCTTAAAGATAGCAAAAGCCTCAAGACCTTGAGTAGGGTAAGACCCTTTTTAAACTGAGAAATTTCCAGAGAGTGTCACGAATTCTACTCCAGACATTTTCTTTTCATTCTGCAATTTTTTCCTTTCTTATAATGTAAATTCTTAATCTTGAATCAAAAATGAAGATAAATATACAATTGTTACTTTCTATTGCTAAATAAGTACAATTAACGATTTCCATTTTCTATATATTTCTTGCTGTTTGATACTATTAAATGTTATTTTTATCCAGAAGCATGAATGTAAACATTGGCAATATTATCAGATACTTGAATCATAGGTATTAGAGGCAGAGTTATACTAAGCAAGTTCTTGTGAGAATTGGTGCACCTCAGTTTTATTCCTGAAATGCCCATGCTAACCTGAGTGCAACCTGTTGACTGTGCACAATTGTTTACTACTTTCCCAAATGCCCAAACCACCTGATTCTGGGAAAACACTGTAGTGAAATATTTTCAGCCACAGGAAAAAATTCATTGTTTTTCTAATGGTTTCCCTGTATATTTTCCTGTTTTAAATTCAGAGAAGTAGACTTTCCATAAGTTGAAAACTATTTGCAAACAAATACACCTGCATTGTTGTGGGAATGAATTTTAATGTGGAGAAAAAGAGGAGGAGGAGAGGGAAAAGGAAGAGAACAGAAAGCTACAGTGGATAAAGAGAAATTGGGACAGAAGGAATTTTAATACTTCCTACAAGATGAGAGCAGATGGAAAACTCATAACTTTGTAGAGAGTGACAAAACACAGTGAAACCATAAGAAGTTAAAAGAATGCTGTTCTTTGGGATGCTTTCTAGAAAAAGTCAGCAGAAAATGGCATGAGAACTCTGAGAGATGTGCGTAAAGTGGTTGTGGGTAGATCACTAAGTGTCTGTGACAGAGTAGCAAAACAATCTCCAATACTGCCAAACATTGAGATTTGCCACCCATGCCAACCCCCTCAAAAGAGGAGAAAGACAATTCTTAATGATTAAAACTGACTTAGGACACAGGGGAATCAGAGACATGACTTTAAATAATTATTTAGAAGTTGTCATATCACCTGATGAGGCTCTGTGCCATAACCTTACTCTTTAATATCTAACATATCAATTTCAAATTTATAATCAAAGATAAGAAAAGATATTGGGAAATTTGTAAAAAACTCAACTGGATCCTGAATACTTTTCTCCAAATAAAAAAACAACAATACACTTAAAATATATTATCAAATTATTTTAAGAGATTGTAAATTTCATTATAAGAGACAAATCCTAAATATTTTACATTTTATATAAAAATTAAGAGAAAATATCACAAATTTAATAGTTCAATTAAAAATAATATACTGTATATAGTTATATTTTACCCTTAGGAGACCGGAGGCCCCAGGGAGTTTAAAGGTTGGGTGGTTTGGGCATAACCTTGTGGAGACAAGGGGTGGAGATGAGGTATGGGATGGAGAACAGTCAGAGAGTGGATCGGATGGGGGATAAAATCTGGAGTGTAAAAAAAAAAGATTAAATAAAATTAAAACAATAAAATAAGGAGAAAAAAGAAAATAAAGAATATCAATGAAATTCTTATTTGACAAATATTGGATTGGACTGGGCCTCAATCTTCTAACCACTAAATTTCATTGAAATCGTTGCATATAAACACTAATATTTTTTTTTTCTTAAGGGAAATACAGAACTATGTTTATTTTAAAGTACATTAAAAAACAAAACCAGGGCAGTTTGGTGCTATAACAAATTACTTATATATAGGCACACAAGAACTGGGTTCTCCTCAAAGGACACAGGCCAGGGGTCCCCATGTTGCTGACATAAGTGGTTGGGTCACATTTGGCTACTATGTCATTGCCATCCAGTGCAGTAACCCTGGGTTAGTCTTGTAGAGGAAAGGTAAAGTAAATCAAATCCTAGGTCGCCAACACATCCAATGGAAGCCTTAAGGCATAGTGTAACTCCCTAAAATGCACACATGGCTTTAAATACACATAGCTTCAGGCCAAAGAGACTGCAGTTTATTTGACTTTTTTATGGTAGGGGAAGAGGCTGAGTGTTGCTGTGAGGCCCTGATGTCAGTAATGAGGATGGTGGATTCTGCCAGGAGAGGAGAGGGTGGAGGTAGGTTAGCTGCAAGAAATTTAAATATCTTTCTAAAACAATGAAATTGTCCTCTATAGAGAAACCTGCAGATAATGATACCAATTCACAATTACATTTTAAACTTGGGTCCTAAATACTATTGAGTCTTGCAGGTTAGTGAGTTATCCATTAAAAAGCATTTGGTGTATTTTCTATATTTGACTTTAAAAATTAATCAGCAATGACACTAATTTTTGTACATAAAAGAATGGTGTTGGATCTATAGTGTAGAACTCATGATTATAGCTTTTCAATCAAATTTTAGTGGGTCAATGTCAAAGAAGATTTGGTAACTACTAATACTTGAATGCTTTTGCACAATGTCCACTATACCAAGCAGGATGACACTGGCATTTACATTTTCTTGTCAAAAGAGAAAAATGCTACAATCTTATGTCATTTCTATACTCAAAAGGAGTTTGTTACCACTAGTAAAATTATGCTTATCAATTTTCCAGGAGTGGAATAGTCCAAGGAGAATAGTCTATTTCTATATCTCAGATCTACATTTTATAAATTTCTCACCTGATAAGTTTTGCTCCTTTTGCCTGAATCAGAAGGTAGAACTTATGAAGAGGCAGCAGTGCTGGGGAGAGTAAGTAAGATAACCTTCCTACAGAACACTCATGCTTACTGTAAGGATAACTATTTATAGATATTAAAAATTACTACAGATTTAATTCTCAGATACAAAGTATATGGAACTATGGTTGTCCAATACATGGTTGACATAAAATAATCCATGATTATCAGACCTAACAATAAAACCTTAACACAAATACACACACCCACACACACTCTCGCATGCACAGATTCTATGAAATCCATCTGTATGTAATAGTTTAAGAGATTAAGCAATGCTTTTATAAATTTTTGCCTATCATAGTATACTCACCTTACCATGGTTTCTTATTGCACTTCATTAGCATCTAAAGATGCCGAATCTCTTTATGCTGTTATTATAAGATCCTTTTGGTAAAAATATTCATTTGTGTACTTCAACTATACTCTTACTGTGTTGTTTAATTTTTTTAACTGCTAAAATTTAAGAACTCTTTACATATTCAAGATTCAAATATTTTTTTATCCTCTCAACAGACTTTGAATGATAGTTTTAAGTAATAAAAACATTGTGTCAGTAGACTTTACACCATGTCTTATGTCATGTTTAAGAATTACTTACATAGTCCTATATTATCCTGAGTTTATTCAATTTTGTACTTTTTGTAGTACTTTTTAGTTTTAAATTGAGAATACATTTCGCTAGCTTTCACTGAAAACAGAGGGAATAAATTTCCCTCCTCTTCCTTTCTTTTTCTTTCCTCTTCCTCTTTGCCTTCTCTTAGTCTTTCTCTGTGTTTTCTCTTCCTATTGTTCTCTCTCCTTTCTTTCTTTCTTTCTTTCTTTCTTTCTTTCTTTCTTTCTTTCTTTCTTTCTTTCTTTCTTTCTTTCTTTCTTTCTTTCTTTCTTTTCTTCCCTTCCCTTCCCTCTTTATTTCCTCCATCCCCATTCTTTCTTTCCTCGCTCCCTCCCTCCTTCCTTCCAACCCATTTTTCTCTTCACCTACAAATACCCAGATGATTTGAGATTAGGTTTATTTCAGGATGTCTATGTTCCACAGACTTTGAATCAGACCAGAGTTCCACAGACTTTGCACCTGAGAACTGAGAGAGGTGTTGTTATCTCTAGCAATGCAGTACAGCCTCAACAGATACAATTATGCTAAATGGAATTAATGTATTTTTATTTATTATAATAATAATTATTATTTTAATATTTAGATATACTACATAAAAATGATTTCCTATTTTAGTGTTAGTATTTGTGTTTTCTATACATTTTATATTTTATGTTAAGCTTTTTAGAAATTTATATTTTTATCTTTTTGTAAGTAATGTTTAATGCCATTGTTTTTGTTAACTTTTCTTTATATATTTTTTCTCATGTATGATTTTACATTTCATATGCCTCTGCTTTTGTTTATTGGTTATATTTATCTTTTGTTTTCCACTTTTCTTTAGATAAGACCTTGTAATACACAATTTTTGTTCTCATTATTTAGTCTATGTTAGACTCAAACCACTGGCCCTTTTCCTGATTCTGGGATTACGGCCCTGAGTACCTTCTCAGGCATGATCATTTCTTGATATGAATCTCATCAAAGATAAAATTATTGTCTTTTGATGAATCAAACATACTTAGTCTATAATCTTTGAGATTATCCTAGAGTATGCTATGTAAAGTAAAATATGAAGACCAGAAAAGGAGTATGAATTTGTATTCAAGTCATTCAGGAACTTTTAGGCACGTGCAAGTATCTTATAACAAAGTGATCACAAGATTGGTAAATATGAGATAAAAAATTGTAATTCAAAATTTACTGCTAGAAACCAAAACTGTGTGAGATATTAAAATTTGTGGGCATGGAAAATATGAGAAGTCTGTATTTGTCTCTTCTTTCCTTGGAATTGTCTCTTTCCTGAATTGCAAGACTATGCCCCCTTGGGCTTGATGAACCAACCACTGAAGATTTTACATGGTTGATTTTATTGTACTCAGATACTTATTTCCTTTTTTATTTTTATGATCATATTCATATTGTAATTTTTCTTCCTATCCTTTGTTCTTACATTCTTTCTACTTTGGGAGAAGACCCTTTTCCAAGATGTCTTGTAGGGTATGTGTGACCTTGTAATTAGACAGGCATAAGAAAAGGTAAAGTTGAATGTACTCATACACTGGGAATCTCATAATACAGAAAGGCAGGAATGGAGCCATTTCCTACCTGCCTCTACCTGCTCTGGAACATGAAATCATGACACCCCACTGAGAATCATGGTCACTGGGTCAGGTAGCATAACCACCTGGAGTTCTTCAGCATGTTAATGAGGTATCAAGATAGCCCTTGAGAGCTCAGCCAATGAGCTTCCCTTCCTGGGTATTCCCTGGCACAAAAGGTATTTAATCCCCAGTTTACTCCAAATATAGTATATGAATTCAGATATACTATCAAATAAACCAGTATGAACCAGAAAGGATCGTCTCTTCATTAGAATGATCTTTGGGAAGAGTTGCAGGTAAAACTCCAGAAGACACCTCATTCAGCCCCTTCACACTTTGCACTTACTCAGAGTCAGACTCGTTCTGCCTGTCCAAGGGCTCTACTTTCCCTTTCTTGTCAGGCTCATTGACTCCCTAAGTGGAAGCATGGACTGGGGAGTTCCTTTTCTAACTCTCAGGGTCTTGGATACACAGGAGACTAGGAGCCACAATATTCATCACAGACTCCACTGTGCTCCTTTCTGGACTGATGAAGGAGAATACAGATTGTGGACTACCATTTTGGACTTCTTTCTGCCACACCTGAGCAGGACACCAATGGTGCTCCGTCACCACCAGCAGAGAAGTAGGATGCAGTACAATAATGTCTCATGATCCTTTGTGGTAAATAGTTTATTATAGATGTCTAGTTTATGGGTAAGCACCAAGTCTTTTAGTTTCAATACCTTCACACTAGTTATAAACCATTACATTGACTGTTCTCGGTTGTAAAGAGTTTCTCTAACCAAAAATGGAAACATCTATATGTATAAACATAAATATTTAGAAAATAATTTGATAGCACAATCATTTAACCAAATAGAAATAGGCTTTACTCTAGGGTCTTTAACCTTTCCCGTCATGGGTATTTGACCAGGATTAGACTACCAGGCATGAAATTTTAAACTGAATGGTAGGTCTTAAATATAATTAGAAAGCAGTTAGGTACCACTATCAGTCATGCCACTATTAGCAAAATAAGCACAGTAGGCACATTGCCTGTCTGCTTGATAATGCAGAATGCATATCCAGTGCTGCTGAGTAGATCATTATCTTTTCTTTCCTGCATAAGGTGCACTGAACTTTCTAGGACTGTAAAACCTACCTACTAGGGAGGAAGTTCCCTGGTAGCTGTATGGCTTATATCCCTATATTCTTCAGCCAATGTGTCAGATAGCTTCAACAATAGGATTTTACCATGAAATTTTGGTGAGAACTGATGGGACTGACAATAGCCTGTGCTATTTTGTAAAACTCTGGGGCCTCCTGATTGTGTAACTGGTAGGGAGGTATTCTGTTCCTTGTACTATAAGTTTCACTTAATAACCTATATCTTCTTGGGATTCCTTACCTGACTTCCCTGACAGGTGAGAATACAAGGGAAGTTTGGGTTTCCTAATTTTATTTTAGTTAATGAAATGAAAATTTACAACTTATTTTGTCTTTCAATTGTACTTATACATATTTGTTGACTCTATTATGGGATTGCATTCCCAGATCTGCGAGCTTGCCACCCCTCACCCCCAGGACCCCACAGCCTACCTGTCTCACAGGAGGTCTGCCATAACCAGAAACACAGATGAGCTCTCCACCCCAATACTCATGCTAACTGGGACACAAACAGCACCCATCAGATGTGGGATGTATCCTGCTTGGTCTGGGCAAAATCTTTGTTAGTTATATTCATCAAATCAGATATATCTCAGTTTTGGCACACACCATCTGATGATTCACAGTAAAATTTTGATTTTCCAAGTATTTTAAATAATGAGAAAAATTTGAACACTGTTTTAGAATTTCATTACTTTGCTAAGGTAATATAAATATTTTAAATGATTTATTGTGCAGGCAATATACTTGAGTGAGACATTAGATAAACACTAGATATAGATAACCAGTTATCAACTGAACCCAACCAAAAATGAAACCAGAAAAGCAAAATACTATATTGAGTGACTTCACAGTCAAGATTTTAACTTCCTGTGTATTTTCACTGACATCCCTTTCATCACAGCAGCAAATTAATTCCAACTACTGCCTTTATATAACATTTGATAGAAGTATTGATTTCTACTTAGTGCAACTGACACAAGAATAAAGTGGAAATTAAAGGGCTAACTAGAAATGTAAAGCATCTTTCTACTCTGCCTCTCTGCTGCCAGATTTCACACTAAACAATGTGAACACATAAACACAGTAAGGAACTGAAATAATTGAAAGCAATTTTATTTGTGAGAACAGATATGTTATGTTGTATAACATAAAAATGTTTGAGAAAAGAGATTTAAATATTTCATTTCATTCAATTATTTTGGCATTTTTGTATTACTAAAACATGTACTTTTGGAAACTACTGTGCCCCATCTAGTCACTGTAGTGAAGGAGGATGATACTTTTGATCCATTACAGTTCTAACAGTAAGAATATCAGAAGCAACATATCATAGAAAACAGGCATTTCACAACAGCAAAATTCCTTTGAGAATATTCCGGAAATACTATCTCTCTTTTCATCTTTATATTTGATTATCCCCTCACTAAACTTATTTCAGGTTCATATATAAAAAGGAACATTTATTAATAATAAGTTCTTTATAGAATTGAAAATGCTCTGAGTTAGTATTAATGAAAATTGCCTCCATAACTTCATAAAGAGAGGCATTATCTAAAAATATTAGGATCCATGGCTTGGTGGAGTAAGCATGCCACGGGAAATGGACTTTGAGGTTTTAAATGCTCAAGACATTGTCGTATCTATTCAAAGCAATAGAACCCCTATTTAAGATATACCCCATGCTCAGTCCAGTGGTTGGCTGCAAGCTTCCTCCTCTGTATTTGTCAGGCTCTGGAAGAGCCTCTCAGGAGACAGCTATATTAGGTTCCTTTCAGCAAGCACTTCTTGACATTCACAATAGTGTCTGCTTTGGTGACTGTATATGGGATGGATCCCCAGGTGGGGCAGTCTCTGGATGGCCTTTCCTTCAGTCTCCGCTCTACACTTTGTCTCCATATTTGCTCTTATGAGTATTTTGATTCCCTTTCTAATAAAGACCTAAACACCCACACTTTGATCTTCCTTCTTCTTGAGCCTCATGTGGTCTGTGAATTGTCTCTTGGGTATTACAAGTGTTTGGGCTAATATCCACTTATCAGTGAGTGAATACCATGTGTGTTCTTTTGTGATTGGGTTACCTCACTCAGGATGGTATTTTCTTGTTCCATCCATTTCCCTAAGTTACTTCACTCAGGATAATATTTTCTAGTTTTATCCAATTTGCCTAAAAAATGGTGCTGGTTCAACTGGAGGTCAGCATGTAGAAGAATGCAAATTGACCCATTCTTATCTCCTTGTATGAAGCTGAAGTCCAAGTGGATCAAGGACCTTCACATAAAGCCAGATACACTGAAACTGCTATAAGAAAAAGTGGGGAAAGCCTCGAATATGTGGGCACAGGGGAAAATTTTCTGAATATAACACCAACGGCCTATGCTCTAACATCAAGAATTGACAAATGGGACCTCATAAATTTGTAAAACTTCTGTAAGGCAAAAGACACTGTTAATAGGACAAAATGACAACCAACAGATTAGGAAAAGATCTTTACCAATCCTACATCCAATAGAGAGCTAATATCCAACATATATAAAGAACTCAAAAAATTAGATTCCAGACAATCAAATAACCCTATTAAAAATGGGCTACAGAACTAAATAGAGAATTCTCAACTGAGGAAACTCAAGTGGTTGAGAATCACCTAAAGAAATGTTCAACATCCTTAGACATCATGGAAGTGCAAATCAAAACAACGCTGAGATTCCATCTCACATTAGTCAGAATAGCTAAGATCAAAAACTCAGGTGACAGCAGATGCTGGCAAGGATGTAGAGAAAGATGAACACTCCTCCACTGTTGGTGGAATTGCAAGCTGGTACAACCACTCTGGAAATCAGTCTAGTGGTTCCTCATAAAACTGGACATAGTACTACCTGAGGACACAGCTATACCACTCCTGGGAATATACCCAAAAGATTCTCCAACATATAACAAGGACACATTCTCCACTATGTTCATAGCAGCCTTATTTATAATAGCCAGAAGCTGGAAAGAACTAAGCTGTCCTTCAACAGAGAAATGGATACAGAAAATGTGGTACGTTTACACAATGGAGTACTACTCAGCTATCAGAAAATAATTTCATATCAACAAAAATAAAAGAAGTGACACATACTTCTCCTCTCCCCCATAGAAACACACCACCAGCATCCACTTCAAAATAACAGGAATGAAGAGTCATTGGTCATTAATATATCTCAACATCAATGAACTCAATACCCCAATAAAAAGACACAGGCTGAGTAATAGATGTGAAAACAAGATACATAATTCTGCTTCATATAAGAATCACACCTCAGCAACAATGACAGAAAATAAATCAGAACATAAGGCTAGAAGAAAACTATACAACAAATAGCTTCATCCCAGAGATCCGGGGTGGTTCAACATATGAAAATTCATCAATATATTTTACCATATAAACAAAATGAAAGAAAAAATCATATGATTATTTTATTAGATGATGAAATGCCTTTGACATTTCTTCATGATAAATGTCTTGAAAACATCATGGCTATAAGGCATATACCAAGCTACAATAAAAGCAATATGTAGCAATCTGATAGCCAACATCAAAATAAATGGAGAGAAACTTAGAGCAACTCAACTAAAATGAGGGACAAGCCAAAGGTGCCCACTCTCTCTGTATCTATTCAAAATGCAATGTGAAGTTTTAGCTAAAGAAATAAGACATCTAAGGAGATCAAAGGAATGCAATTTGGAAAAAAATGAATACAAAGTATCACTATTCACACATATGATAGAATACATAAGGCAGCCCAAAATTTTTAGCAGAAAACACCTACAGCAAAGTGATTGGACACCAAATTAATTTAAAAATTTTAGTAGCCCTCCTTTATACAAATGATTAATGAGCCAAAATATAAGTTAGAGAAACAACACCATTAAAAATAGCCTTAAAAAAATCTTGTTGTAACTCTAACCAAGCAAGCGAATTGCACATAGGAGAATAATTTCAAGTCTTTGAAGAAAATAATTGAAGATGATGGAAAGATTTCACATGCTCTTGGGTTGGTAGGATTAACATAGCAAAAATGGCCATCTTACCAAAAGCAGGTGTCTACAGAATCAACACAAATCCAATAAAAATCCTAACACACTTATTTATGGACTTTGAAAGAGCATTTCACAACTTCATGTCAAAACAAAAGAGTAAATGTTACCTAAAACAATCTTGTGCAGTAAAAGAATGTCTTCAGGCAGTACCATCCCTAATTTAGATCTCTAATACAGAATTATAGTAATAAAAACTTCATTGTCATAAAAGAGACATGTTGTTCAAAAGAAATTAATGTATGATTGGGATGTGAGTTCACACAGCTTTGGACATATGGTTTTGCCAAAGAAACCAAAGGTATACAAGGGAAAAAGGAAAGCATCTTCGACAAATGGTGCTGCTATAACTGGAAGGCTTTATATAAATCCAAGTATGTCCATAATCAAATTAAAAAATAGTGTACAGAGATAAACAGAGAATTCACAATAAAGAAATTTCAAGCTGGGCAGTGGTGGCGCACGCCTTTAATCCCAGCACTTGGGAGGCAGAGGCAGGCAAATTTCTGAGTTCCAGGCCAGCCTGGTCTACAGAGTGAGTTCCAGGACAGCCAGGGCTACACAGAGAAACCCTGTCTCAAAAAACCCCCCCAAAAAAAGGAAGAAATTTCAAGCTCTGAAGCTTCCAGTTTCCATCTTTGTATGGAGACCTCTGCCTGGGCCACCAGGAGTCCATAGCCAACAAGCACCAGAAGAAAGCTACCTCCCAGAAGCATGGAAAAGCAGTGAGTGGGGCTAAGGGGAGCACCACTGCTCACTGAGATCCGCCTGAAACCGGCGGAATACAGGGCCTGAGGAGAACTCGGGTGCAGGAAGCCTCTGAACATTCTGGTTCCATCTGTGGGGGGAGACCTCTGCCTGGGCCACCAGGGGTCTGTGACTGGGGACCTCAGCCTGGGCCACAAGGCAGCTCCAGGAGAAAGCAGGTATCCCAGGAGTGCTGACACACCTTTGAGCACAGGCAAAACCATCACTTCTATTCAAACTCACTGGATCAAGAGGGACCATTGCAGAGCCATCAGGACATAGGAACCAAGGGACAGCTGGGGACCAGATCCTTCTGATTTCTGTCTGCACCGCAGAGCTGACCTTGTCCCACAGCTCCCCAAATCCAAACACCTCTCAGAGAGAGGTGGTCTTCAAGGAGTATTGACACAGAGACCTGCAGGAGAGGCAAGCCACAACCAGACAGAGTAAGATCAGCTAACATCAGAGTTAACAAGATGGCAAAAGGCAAGGGTAAGAACATAAGGAACAGAAACCAAGAGTACTTGGCATCATCAGAACCCAGCTCTTCCAACACAGCAAGCCCTGGATACCTCAGCACACCAGAAAAGCAAGACTCAGATTTAAAATCATTTCTCATGATGATGATAGAAGACCTTAAGAAAGAAATGAATAACACCCTTAAAGAAATACAAGAGAACAGAGATAAACAAGTAGAAGCCTTTAAAGAGGAAATACAAAACTCCATTAAAGAATTACAGGAAAACACAGACAGACAGAATTTCAAGAAAACACAATCAAACAGAAAAAAGAAATGCACAAAACTATCCAGGAGCTAAAAATAGAAATAGAAACAATAAAAAAATCACAAAGGGAGACAACCCTGGAGTTAGAAAACCTAGGAAAGAGATCAGGAGCCATTGATGTAAGCATCACCAACAGAATACAAGAGATAGAAGAAATAATCTCAGAGGCAGAAGATACCATAGATAACATCAACACAACAGTAAAAGAAAATGCTTCTAACCCAAAACATCCATGAAATCCAGGACACAATGAGAAGACAGAACCTAAGGACAATAGGTATAGAAGCGAGTGAAGATTCCCAACTTAAAGGACCAGTTAATATCTTCAACAAAATTATAGAAGAAAACTTCCCTAACCTAAAGAAAGAGATGAATATAAATATACAAGAAGCTTACAGAACTCCAAACAGATTGGACCAGAAAAGAAATTCGTCCTGTCATATTATAATGAAAACACCAATTACACAAAACAAAGAAAGAATATTAAAAGCAGTAAGGGAAAAAGGTCAAGTAACATATAAAGGCAGACCTATCAGAATTACACCTGACTTCTCACCAGAGACTATGAAAGCTAGAAGATCCTGTGCAGAACTCATACAGACCCTAAGAGAACACAACTGCCAGCCCAGGCTGCTATACCCGGCAAAACTCTCAATTACCATAGATGGTGAAACCAAAATATTCCATGACAAAACCAAATTTACACAATGTGTTTCCACAAACCCAGCCCTACAAAGGATAATGGATGGTAAACGTCACCTCAAAGAGGGAAACTACACCCTAGAAAAAGCAAGAAACTAATCTTTCAACAACTCAAAAGAAGATAGCCACACAAAACTAAAAGTAACATCGAAAATAATAGGAACCAACAGTCACTATTCCTTAATATCTCTTAACATCAATGAACTCAATTCCCCAATAAAAAGACACAGACTGACAGACTGGATCCATAAAGAGGACCCAGCATTTTGCTGCATTCAAGAAACACATCTCCATGATAAAGACAAACACTACTTCAGAGTAAAGAGCTGGAAAGCAATTTTCCAGCAAATGGTCCCAAGAAACAGACTGGAGTAGCCATTCTAATATCAGATAAAATCGACTTTCACCTAAAAGTCATCAAAAAAGATAAGGAAGGAAACTTCATACTCATCAAAGGAAAAATCTATCAAGAAGAACTCTCAATTCTGGACATCTATGCTCCAAATGCAAGGGCACCCACATTCATAAAAGAAACTTTACTCATGCTCAAAGCACACATTTTGCCTCACACAATAATAGTAAGCAACTTCAACATCCCATTATCATCAATGGACAGATCTTGGAAACACAAACTAAACAGAGACACAGTGAAAGTAAAGATGTTATGGACCAAATGGATTTAACAGATATCTATAGAACATTTCATCCTAAATCAAAAGGATATACCTTCTTCTCAGCACCTCATGGTACATTCTCCAAAACTGACCATGTAATTGATCACAAAACAAACCTCCACAGATACAAGAAGATTGAAATAATCCCATGCCTCCTATCAGATCACTACCGTTTAAGGCTGGTCTTCAATGGGAACAATAACAACAGAAAGCCCACATACACATGGAAGCTGAACAATGCTCTACTCTATGATAACTTGGTCAAGGAAGAAATAAAGAAAGAAATGAAAGACTTCCTAGAATTTAATGAAAATGAAAGTACAACATACCCCAACTTATGGGACACAATAAAAGCAGTGTTAAGAGGAAAACTTATAGCTTTGAGGGCCTCCAAAAAGAAACTGGAGAGAGCATACACTAGCAACTTAACAGCACACCTGAATGCTCTAAAACAAAAAGAAGCTAATGCACTGAAGAGGAGTAGAAGGCAGGAAATAATCAAACTCAGGGCTGAAATCAACCAAGTAGAAATAAAAAGAACTATACAAAGAATAAACAAAACCAAGAGTTGGTTCTTTGAGAAAATCAACAAGATAGATAAACCCCTAGCCAGACTAACCAGAGGGCACAGAGTCAGGATCCAAATTAACAATATTAGAAATGAAGAGGAAGACATAACAACAGATTCTGAGCCAATTTAAAAAATCATCAGATCCTACCACAAAAGCCTATACTCAACAAAACTGCAGTATCTGGATGAAATGGTCAGTTTTCTAGACAGATACCAAATACCAAAGTTAAATCAAGATCAGATAAACCATCTACAGAGTCCCATAATGCCTAAGGAAACCGAAGCAGTCATTAAAAGTCTCCCAACCAAAAAAAGCCCAGGACCAGATGGATTCATTGCATAATTCTATCAGACCTTCAAAGAAGAACTAATACCAATACTATTCAATCTATTCCACAAAATAGAAACAGAAGAAACACTACCCAATTCCTTCTATGAGGCCACAGTTACACTGATACCAAAACCTCAAAAAGATCCAACAAAGAAAGAAAACTTCATAGCAATTTCCCTTATGAATATCGATGCAAATATACTCAATAAAATTCTTGCACACCGAATCCAAGAACACATCAAAACGATCATTCATCATGATCAAGTAGGCTTCAACCCAGGGATGCAGGTATGGTTCAATACCCGGAAATCCATCAATGTAATCCACTACATAAACAAACTCAAAGAAAAAACCCACATTGTCATTTCATTAGATGCTGAAAAAGCATTTGACAAAATTCAGCATCCCTTCATGATAAAAGTCTTGGAACGATCAGAAATTCAAGTCCAATACCTAAACATAGTAATAGCAATGTACAGTAAACCAGTTGCCAACAGCAAACTAAATGGAGAGAAACTCGAAGCAATCCCACTAAAATCAGGGACTAGGCAAGGCTGCCCTCTCTCTCCCTATCTATTCAATATAGTAATTGAAGTCCTAGATAGAGCAACTAGACAACAAAAGGAGGTAAAACGGATAAAAATTGCAGAGGAAGAAATCAAAATATCACTATTTGCAGATGATATGATCGTATACTTAAGTGACCCGAAAACCTCCACCAGAGAACTGCTGCAGCTGATAAACAACTTCAGCAAAGTGGCCGGATGTAAAATTAACTCAAACAAGTCAGTAGCCTTCCTATACTCGAAGGTTAAACAGGCTGAGAAAGAAATTAGGGAAATGACACCCTTCACAATTGTCACAAACAATATAAAATATCTTGGTGTGACTCTAACCAAACCAGTGAAAGATCTGTATGACAAGAACTTCAAGTCTCTGAAGAAAGAAATCGAAGAAGTTCTCATAAGGTGGAAAGCTCTCCCCTGCTCATGGATTGGCAGGATTAATATAGTAAAAATGGCCATCCTGCCAAAATCAATCTACAGAATTCAATGCAATCCCCACCAAAATTCCAACTCAACTCTTCATAGACTTAGAAAGAGCAATTCTCAAATTCATTTGGAACAACAAAAAACCCAAGATAGCAAAAGCTATTCTCGACAACAAAAAACTTCTGGGGAAATCAGCATTCCTGACCTCAAGCTGTACTACAGAGCAGTAGTGATAAAAATTGCATGGTATTGGTAGAGCAACAGGCAGGTAGATCAATGGAATAGAACTGAGTACCCAGAAATGAACCTACACACATATGGTCACTTGATTTTCGACAAAGGAACTAAAACCACTCAGTGGAAAAAAGACAGCATTTTCAACAAATGGTGCTGGTTCAACTGGCGGTCTACATGCAGAATAATGCAAATTGATCCATTCCTATCTCCCAGTACATAGCTCAAGTCCAGGACCTCCACATAAAACCAGATACACTGAATCTAATAGAAGAGAAAGTGGGGAAAAGCCTCGAACACTTGGGTATGGGGGAAAAGTTCCTGAACAGAACACCAATGGCTTATGCTCTAAGATCAAGAATCGACAAATGGGAGCTCATGAAATTGCAAAGCTTCTGTAAGGCAAAGGACACTGTCAATAGGACAAAGTGGCAACCAACAGATTGGGAAAAGATCTTTACCAATCCTACGTCTGATAGTGG
>CM052718.1:51602826-51630663 GCA_028551405.1 Uromys caudimaculatus | reverse complement strand
ATTATGACTATCCAAATGAGAACTGCCAGTAATGGGAGAAATGAAGTCTCAATTGGCCATCTCTTTTTGCCAGGTACAGCTTATAGTGGTAGGACTTTATGTATTCAATTTAGTTGTTAGCCAAAGGGATACTCTAAAAATTACCAAATAATCCATGCTTTTGCTTAAACAGAAGGCTGTTCCCTACAAACTGACAGCAGGGATCCATTGCTGAGGACAACATACACAAAATTCATTGAACATTGAGAAGGCGTGCTGGTGCCTACATGGAGCCTTCACCTCTATATTCTAGTAATTTTTATGTGGGAAAGTACTCTTCAGGCTACTAAAATAGAAACATGGACACTGACCCAGCTATAAAACCTCTGAACTACAATTTGCTCAACCTATAAAATAGGCTAGGGCAATGGTGACATAGTCCTTGTGGTAGTAGTAAACCAGTATCTGATAAAACTTAAGGCCCATTCCAGGAGATGATATTCATACTTAACACTGCTATAATAACCCAGAACCAGGGATTGGATAACCCAGAAACCTAGGGCAAAATCAAACACTACTGATCATAAACAAAAATATCAATAAAATTACTTCTAATGATACTCTATACTCAATTTTTTATTCAGTGAGAATTAGACATAATTCCTCTTGTAGCAGATGGGAGCAGATGCAGCAATCCATAGCAGACATTAAGTGGAGAGAAATTCTACTTATAGATTTCTATTAAATTTCTCCTTTCAGAGCTCGAGGAATCCTGTTGGAATTATATAAGCCAGAGGGGAAGGAAGGCATCAGGGGAAGAGGCCCTGTGGCCCTTGAGTCAACTGAGCAAATCAAGTAAGAGCTTACAGAGAATAAAGCAGCAAGTTCAGGGCCATCATGGGTTTGTACCCGGTCTTCTCTCTATATATTATATTCATTATTAGCCTAGTGTTTTTTATGGGAATCCTCACATTGAGATTATAAAGGTCTCTGACTCTTGTGTGTGTTCTTGAGACACTTTTCCTTCTGTTATGTTGTCGTGTCCAACTTCAATATGATAGGTTTTATTCATCATATTATATTTTATTTTGTCATATGTTTGGTTGCTATCAATTACTATCCTGCTAATTTTTAAAATTATTTTTTATTGGATATTTTCTTTGTTTACATTTCAAATGTTATCCCTTTTCCTGATTTCACCTCTCCTGGAACCCTCCTATCCCATCCCCCTCCCCCTGCTTCTATGAGAGTGTTCCCCACCCACCCACCCATTCCTGCCTCCCCGCCCTCAATTCTCCTACATTGGGGCATCTATTGAGCCTTCATAGGACCAAAGGCCTCTCCTCCCATTGATGCCTGACAAGACCATTCTCTGCTATATATGTAGTTGAAGGCATGTGTACTTCAGGGTTTGTGGCTTAGTCCCTGGGAGCTCTGGGAGTCTGGTTGGTTGGCATTGTGTTTCTTCCTATGGGGTTGCAAACCACTTCAGCTCCTTCAGTCCGTCAAAGCTCAAGTCCAAGTGGATCAAGGACCTCCATATAAAACCAGATACACTGAAACTTATAGAGGAGAGAGTGTGGAAGAGCCTTGAGCACATGGGCACAGGGGAAATTTTCCTGAACAGAACACCAATGGCTTATGCTCTAAGATCAAAAATCAACAAATGGGACCTCATAAAATTGTGAAGCTTCTGTAAGGCAAAGGACACTATCAATAGGACAAAACAGCAACCAATAGATTGGGAAAAGATCTTTACCAATCCTACATCTGATAGAGGGCTAAGATCCAATATATATATAAAGAACTCAAGCAGTTAGACTTCAGCGAATCAAATAACCCTATTAAAAAGTGGGGTACAGAGCTAAACAAAGAATTTTCAACTGAGGAATATCGAACAGCTGAGAAGCTCCTAAAGAAATGTTCCGCATCCTTAGTCATCAGGGAAATGCAAATCAAAACAAGTCAGAGATTCCACCTCACACCAGTCAGAATGCCTAAGATCAAAAATTCAGGTCACAGCAGATGCTGGCGAGGATATGGAGAAAGAGGAACACTCCTCCATTGTTGGTGGAATTGCAAGCTGGTACAACCACTCTGTAAATCAGTCTGGCAATTCCTCAGAAAATTGGACATCATATTACCTGAAGACACAGCTATACCATTCCTGGGCATATATCCAGAAGATGCTCCATCAAATAACAAGGACACATGCTCTACTACGTTCATCGTAGCCTTATTTATAAATAGTCAGAAGTTAAAAAGAACCCAGATGTCCTTCAACAGAGGAATGGATCAGGCTCTTTTTTAATGAGATAAGAAAGGGAGTGGCTCAAGAGAGAAAGGAAGGGAGGGAGAAATTGGGAAGAGTAGTGGAAAGGTAAACATTGTATTAGAAAGGACATATTTTTAATAAAAGGAAAAAATGGTAAAAAGAAAACAAATTGATACAAGCATACATATCTTGATGGTAAACCATAGGTCTACAAAGGGCTGTTTATGAGAGTGACATCTGTTAACTTCATCAAATACGTGAAGCTGTGAGATCACCAACCTTGTAGGAAAATGTACTACTGCCATTTTACTAAGCCAGCATAATTTATAACGACATTCAAAACATTTATTCTTATATCAACAGTTAAGTATAGATCACACCCAACAAAAATGAAATATCTTTTTGCAACAGATAGGTATTATTATAGATGCACAACCACAATGCATTATAATGCAGAAAACAAATGATCATTTTGTTCCCAGCCACAACTCTTACATTTACCACACAATTTCTACATAAGGGTCAGGGATCATAGCAGAAGAAAGTACAGAAAGATTCTAAGAGCCAAAAGAATAGGATAATTTTATCTGCTTGAAATGTCAGAGAAGTTTCACCAACTTGGTTGCCTAAAACAAGACCGAAACAAATATTGCATAACAGGCATACAGATATGACCAGGGAACTCCGATAGGACCTCAAATCTAGAAGTAGATCAGCTTTCTTAGCATGAATGTGTTGTGAAATTTTCATTTTATTGTTGCTTATTTGCTATTACGGATGATGCTCAGTGCTATTCCTAAGCTATGTTACTTTCCCCATAAACATGAATATTTTATAATTCAGTATTGACGGTACTTTGTAAAGAGAATGTATGCTTCAAAATAATGATATTTTTGTGTTTAATTTTCTGTTCTATATATGTGATATGGTCTCAAGCTGTTACAGTTTACTCTACTTCAGAGTAGCTGAAACTCTAGGTTTGAGCTTTGCAGTGAATTTGAAAGGGCAGAGAATATCTCACAATTACCCTGGAGATATACATTATCAATATCTACACAAATAGAGTCAGAGGAAGGCATTGAAACAACTATTAGAACTGAGAATTGAAGAAAAGTATTCCACAGTGTATGTAAAAGTTTACTGGAAATTGAAAGTAGAAGGGATTTAGCTTACTCTAACAGCGTGTATATGCAGGGAGGTCCTGGTAAAGCCTGAAGGGGAAAAGTTGTCGAACCAATTAGAGTTCAACCTAAGAAACAGAATCCACGAGAGAGGTAGAATAAAATATTTATTAAAAGAAATAAGCGTATGAAATTTGGAGTTGTTTGCAGAAGTTGAAATCTAGCAGACAATCATGAACTGAAAAGGCAGCTCATGCATGTACTGATTTTTTTTCTACAGAGAAGCATAGTTTTGTTCATTGGGCTTATCATTTAATTAAATTAGGTCCGCTCATATTACCTCAAATTATCTCTTATTTAAATTGATTATTATGTACACTAATCACTGGAACAACGGACCTTCATGTGTACTTTTATATTTGTGTTTATTGAATAAATACAAAGTTCTATTCTTCCTAATTTGACTTATGAAACTGGCTGTAACAAGTGTTATAAATTGTAGTATTCTTAAATACATTACAGTAGGTTTCAATTTTTGAAAAAAACATCTTACTGAAGGAGTCACTGCAAGCACAATTCATATAAAAGGGTGATGTGATAATAAAGTTAACCTAAATCTTGATAAAATACAGAGGGACCAAAGCTGTACATTCTGATTAGGGTTTCATTGTACCAAAAAGGAATATATATTTCAAAGCCAGTAGAAAGAATTTAAGAATGTATATATTTAAGAATGTCATTTAACAGAAGTTCTTTCTAAATGCTAAGGGAAGTTAATTTTATGCATAAATGAATTGATTATATTAAGTATTATGTAAAAATATTATTAGAAAAAACTAAAATGTTATAATATCAGAAAATATACACAAAATCATATGGTTTAAGTTTAAAAATAGGGACTTTTGTTATACTTGTGTATATATCATAAAGTTAATGAACCCACTTTTCTTAGTGATTGGTGTGTCTTATTTATTATATGTAGTTCAGCCTATGTTTCTATCTTTCTGAAGAACATTACAATATTATTATATGCTTAGATATAATTTCATCAAAATGTGGTAAATGCATATATAAACAAAAAATCAACATGTTACTGATATTAACAATTCAGTTTATAAAGAATAAGATGGTATATGGATTTTGAAGTAGCAGCATTGGAAAACATAACTTTAATATCGTAAGTACTCATAGATTTAAGAGACAAACTGATCAATGATTTCAGTTTGCACAAAGATTTTGGGAAATGTATTGATATAGTTACTCAGAAGAAAAATAACAACAGAAATTAATCTTTCATAGGTTCAATGCTTGGATTTCAGACAAGGAAATATGATAGGAAGATCATGGCTTGTACAGTTGATGTTTTGGGAAATGAGACTTTTTTTACATTTTATGTGATGAAGATATGAAAAATATGCAAGAGATATGAAAAATGCAAGAAAGACAATTTTAGTGAAGAGGGTAAAATTTGAGACATTAAATTAATGGTAGAGATGTACCTGTTTCTTGATGCATATTTACAGAACAATTAAAGAGTAAGTGTTACAGATTTCATGATACAGTTATGTTATTATTTAAGAATAATAGAAAAAGTACTACATATTCTTATACCAAAATATCTTTGTTCTATCCTATGGTTTGAGATAATTAACATACACAGTTCATTATCAGACCCTTCCTTATTTTCTTATTGTTCAAATAGTGAAAACAAATACTAATTGTTCATAGCATTATCCTATTTGTTAAGGTCAGGTTGGCTATGTTAGGATTTTCTATGGACTTATAATAATTATTCTGTATATAAAGACTAGTTCTTTATATTTCATGACTGATGAATATGAATATGATGGTTTCGTTTGACTACAGCAACACCCCTCACTTCTGCTCAGACATTTGATTACTGATTAGAGCCTCTTTCAGAATATACATAATGTTAATGAAACTAAATGAAAACGAAATAGAGGAGTTTTGCTATTTGTTAATAAATTTATTAAGTCTTTATCTAGAGTAAATCACACAAGTATAATTTGTATTAATTCTAATTCTTTGCCTTAGTTTGGATACTAAAAGCTGTGCTTCCACACCTGAGGGTCCCTGCCCCCAACTGGCTTCAATTGATAATAAAGAATTTCCAGACAGCCAGTAGCTGGGCAGGGAGTCAGGCGGGACTTTTAGATGGCCAGGGCAAGGGACAGAGAGAGGGGAAGAAGACAGGATCGCCATGATGGGGAAGCAGAAAGATAAAACTTAACGGCCTGCCACTGTGTAAGAATCCAGGAAAGAGGCACTAGGCGTCGCTACTCTGGGTCTCAGGTAGCAGAGATGAAATATAGCATTGATAAGATGTTATTATATTGGAGGGGATTGTTTTCTAGCCGTGGGAGGTTTAGAAGTGCCCAGCTATTGAACTAAACAAGACGTATTAAAATTAGTTGGCGCGCATATGCACGTGTGTGCTTGTGTGTGTGTGAGAGAGCTCTTGGATGGCTGCAGTCTACGTGTTAACCTCCGGGAGGCAAAGCAGTTTGCCTAATTCACCGCAATATACAACAGTATTGGATATCATTGGATGCCATTTTTTTTCTACCCTTTTGGTCCAGATACTGGATGAAGAAATTGTTCAAAATAGTAAATCTGTGTTGCTATTTCTGGAATCATAATGGTGGAGGGGTTCAGAAGACATTAACTATCAATTACCATAACTTGTCATGTGATATACAGAAAAGTGACAGAGTAAAGTTATACTCCAATGAAAACAGATCCCTTATATCATTAAAATAATTATTAGCAGGTTCAGAGAATTGTAGTCAATGCTGTAATGTCCTTTAATTTAATTCTATTTAAGAATAAAGGTCTTAAAGTCAACTATCCTTTTCAGAATCAAATAAACAAGCATTTTAAGTCATTTTGTTCATTCTGCAATTATCCAAACTATTCAATTCTGAGAAAATAGTGGAAGATCAAAACAGCTTTGGGTCATAATGAAAACAAGTACGGGATGTACTAATTAATGTTATTATAATGATGTAAATTGTTGTGTTGGAATCTAAATGTAAGATTCTCAGAGCTTCACAAAACACTTAATATTACTATATTAATTTGATAATTTTATTTTAATACATATGATTGTTTATAAAAAGTGAAGGAAGGTGAAACTGGAGGCTTTTTTAATAAAAATTATAAAATGCAATATATATGCTAAAAGGAAATTACAATTAAGTTATTAAGAAAAATATGTTTAGAATACTTTAATGTTACATAGAAAGCAATCAAAGCTAAAAGCACCAGGCAAAAACATGCATTATACAAAATTGTTAAGAATAATTGAAAAAAGTTTGATAATTATTTATTTATTTTGAGGGCTATGTGTGCATGTATGTATGTATTTACGTATGTATGTATGTATGTATGTATGTATGTATGTATGTATGTGAGTGAAGGATGCTTTCACAATGTTTGATTTATTGAGCATTATATTTCTTACATCTATTTGTTTTTTTTCTCATCTCTATTTCTTTGGATGAATTTCTCATACAATTGTGCTGCATGGATTGCAAGTCTCTTGTCATTAGGACCACCTTTATTCTTTAGTCTTACCTGGTGGTTGCAACTTTGAGATCCACTCCACCTGAGTTTGTGAGATCGGTGCTGTGAACTGTTTCTCACTTTTATTTGTGCTGCTTTCCTACTTCCCTATTCATGGTAGCTTTACGATCACTACTCTTTGATTCTTCTTGCTACTCTTCTTTCTCTCTTAAAATAGTTTTTCACTGAATACCAAGACTTTTACCTGAACAGTTGCACAGGAGAAAGGCATTTGCTATGTTATGCAATAAGACCTCACTGCTTTTATTAAATCCTTTCCCCATATCTAATTGAATACACAGAAACTGTGACAATTAATACAATGAACATAGGAGTTCTTGTATCCATCTGAAATCCCAATTCTAGTTCTTTGAGTTGTATACTAAGAAGTGAAATTGTTAGTCATACACCAGTAATAACAATAATCTTTCGAAAAAGTTCTAAATTGTTTTCTATGATAAATTTGCATGTACAAAAGTTCAAAAGTATCCATCTTTTCTTTCATTTTGTTAATAGTTATTGTGAATTTGATGTACATCATTTGGATATTGAGCAGTTCTTGCACTTGGTAGTCAATTGTGTATCTTGATAAACATTGTTTAAATATTCGAAATATTCAAATAATTTACCTTTTTTGCTTTTAAGTTTTAGCTACTGATGATAGGCATTTCAGATATATTTGAAATAACCCATTGCCACGTAAGTGGCAGGAAACTATGTTTTTTTCTAACTTTTCGGTTCTCATTTTCTTTGTATACTCACAGATTCTCTGTGGCTTCTCTTCCTTGTTTCAGAGAAACTCTTTCAAGTAATATCATAATATTTTTATACCCGCTGTAAATCTAGACAATTACCACCTATACAAAATTAAAGAAACTTTCTCCTATTTCCTTCTGAAATTTGACATTTTCAGGCTGTATTTTTTTTTTTTGACTCAGTGTCTCATGTAGTACAAACTCATCTCCAGTTCACCTATAACTATTCTTCTTCTTTTCCTATCTAATGATAGGGGATGAACCTCGGTGAATAAAGGGTGGGAAGAACTGACAAAGTAGCTAAGACCAGATAAAACCAAAGTAGAAACAAGGAGAATGAAATTAGAGTCAGAATCTGAATCTCTTTCTCATCCCTGTGTCCTTTTGCTCCTATATAATGAGAGTAAGTGAAATCTCTGGGTAGATAAAGGATGGAAAAAGAAGGACACACAAAGTAGTCAAGACAAATGAAGTCACAGTGCATCATTATACACAACTAGCTATATTTAAGTTGTAAACTAATGTTAATTTTACTTTTGCATATGGCATAAAATAAGAGTTAAATTTCTATATTGAAATGAATCTATGTGAAACTATGCATTACAAAGCCAGCTACAGTATTTCCATATGCAATTGGACCAAGTGAAGTGAAGAGTGAAGGAGAACAACGTCTTTAAGATTATGTCTGTAGCCTTGGAGAAGGGCAGTTTTTTGTTGTTTTTTTTTTCATCATAAATGTCTACAGATCAAGTTACTGCCACAGAATCCACCTGGGCTACAATGATATCATTATCATTTTAAGACAGATGGTCTTGCTGATCCTCTCATGGTGCTATAGATTTATTCCAAAATGTCTGTGGATATAAACTGATCACCTTAAGAGATAATTCCTACCTGAAATCTTTATAAATGGACTGGATCCAGAATGTTCTCTTGAACAAGTTTGTTCAGAGAATGAAAACCTTCTTGGACTGCAAATAGTAGTCATTGATGAGGCTGAATAGAAGGAGGTGGACTTATGCTTGTCCTACAGGATTCATGGAGAAATATGTCTGATACTTGACGGTTAGGACTAAGAAGAGTATGCAACCATGGCAATCTTAACACAGAAGAATGGTAGACATATGTGTCTTGGATCATGCTGGTCATTTTATAATTGAATCTCACTTAGAACTCCTGAAGGTATCCTAATAATTTGCTTTCTTCCAAGATATTATGAAACTGTTATTATGATTATAAAACTAAAGACATTAAAATAAAAATGCAAAACAATAGCATAACACCTACCAAAAATGCAAAAAGATAGCAGGGAAAAAGAACTAAGTCTGGGAATGAGGTCAAGGGAAAAGAAAGAAAAATGTTGAGATTTGCAATGATTAGATAGAAAATGATAATGCACCAGAGGCTTCTGTTTATAGTAGAAATTTGAGGGGACAGTTCGAGAAGAGGATATTCAAAGACTGAGATTTTGCTTTAATGAAGTGTTAATACTTTCCACAACTTCCTAAGAACCTTTCAAAATGCAAATATTATTCAAAAATATATAAAACTACCTTTAATTCATGTGATTAATGTTTATGTCATGTGTCAGTGAATTTTATGTTTAGTCTTAAGTTCTATAATTGCAGTCTCTTATGTATAAGAAAATATTACAAAAACTGAAAATTTCCCAAATCTGAAACTTTTTGGTTTCTTAAAGTTTCCATATTTCTGCATTTCCTTAGTATAGTACTCACAGATTCTCACAGATTTTCATTCATAGCTATTACACCACCACTATGCTTAGCCAAAACCCTGTCCCCCAGTGATTTTTGGCTGAAAGAAAGTGGCAGGTCTTAAGAGACAGGGATGGTTCATTTTCCCTAGGTGGCTTCAGCAGTGGTAGAACTTGTAAAATCAAATATTTATTCTGTGTAATCAGATTTCACATGAAATTCATTGAAACCATTCACCTTGGTTACATTTGTAGTCAATTAATACCAATATCTGATGTGTGGATGGTAAAGAATGCTGCTCAGATTGTGGAAAGCAGATTTTGCCATGATTCTTTTTTAAGAAGCAAAGATACAAGGGAGAACAAAGCACCAAATACTATAACAGACATTCTGGGGAATAATCATAGCCTATGATGATGGGTGAACAGCAAATTACACTTTTATCAAACTAGGCAGAGATACTAAATCTTCTGGTTGCAGAAACTTTCTATACCATTTATTTAAAGCCAACCCCAGCTCTTTTGCGCAGGAAGTGGTTTTCTGTGCCCATATATGCTTTACTTTATGACTGGTATGTTATTTCTTTAGGCAATTACTCTTTAAATCAAGCTGACTCAGACGGCTCTTGTACTTTTAGAAGACTCACTTCTATCTTCTGAAATCATTATGTATTATTTTTTCTCTGTCTAGAAGAAACAGTGTTTCTTTCTTTGATAATACCAAATTTTTGTCATTTCTTATTATAATTTCTATAGTTAAAAATAATTTTGCACATCTAAGAATACTATATGTTATTTATAGTTATTATTTTACTAAATATATGCATATTTTTCATTTATACCATCTGTATGTTGTTTATCACACCTGATATACACAATTGGTTCTTTATGGAAATTTAGTCATGGTACATGTTTATAAATTGAACACACACTTATATGGAATGTTTATTAATTACCTTTTTAGTGAGTTCATTATTAATATATAGATCTATTATTTTTATGAGTCACTTTTTCTATTCAAACACCAAGTCTAATTCTGGATTAATATAACTCATGTTTCTTAATTTCATTCTGAAAGTGCTGACATTCTTTCTGAAAGTTATTACATTTCATTTTTACTCCCAGGAGTTCACTGGCCACTCTTGAACTCTTCTGATCTATTTCTCATAACTAAGTTTTTATGGCATTTCCTTGCAAATGCTTTTGAAAACTTTCCTCACTTGTAAAGGTATTTCTCTTACTTCATTTCCTGAAGTATTACTAAACCAAGAGTGGTATTTATAATCCACTTTAATGAGTACTTGGAATTTCACAAAATTATAACTAGGAAATAAATATTAGATGTAACTCATCCTAGGATTCTATATCTCTCTGTATTGGTATGACAATAATCTTTCATGATAAATGCACACTTTGGTTCAACATAATTTAGCACATTATAAAATTGTGTCTCTTAATATTTGAGATTCATATGAGTATTATGTTTAATTTTTATCCTTTGCCCTAAGCTTCTCAAACATGCATTATTTTGAGGTTGATTTATCAATGTTCAAGCTTGCCTATGCACATGGAAATTCTAACAGAAGGCCTTTTCATAGTGAAACAGCTTTGTATTCCACACAACAGTTAAAAGAATTTGTTAGCTTTATATTAGGCATATTTAGATCATGGTAAATGTGCACTAACTTAAATACATCCAAGATTTCTTCCAAATATTTCTCCCAGTATAAAATAATTTATTTCTCTAGAATGCTAGAATTAATCCAGTATTACCCCAGAATATTTTTCTTGTCACCCTTTTAGTGATTCCCAGGATCAAATATCCTGCTTCTAAAAATCAAATCTTTATAAATATTCCTCTATTTTAAGAAAAAGATAGCAAAATAAATAGTGCTGAGCAAATTTAATTCTTGTGCTGTAAATATTGCATTATGTGCCAGCATGTCGTGACAATAACTTGTTCACTTTATCTGGAATTATATCATTAACACTACATAGTGTGGAATTTGCAGGGCACAAAAAAGATGGAGAAAGATATTGCTGAAACCACTCTTAACCTTCACTATGATGGATTTCTCATAGATAAACGCGGACACCCAGGAAATTGGAGTATAGTTACCCATTTTGAGGGGTTAATATGTCTACTAATTTATGTAGGAACTGTAGAGTATACTTTGCCATATATGGCATATTAATCAAACAAACACAAATAGAACTTTCTCTAAAACTATTTTATTTTTCTCTTAAGAAATGTTTCTTTTGCTGGATGTATGCAGTATATAGGCAGTCATATTTCTTTGTAAACTACAGACTTAAACTAGAATTTAGAAAAGAGAGCAACTTTTGAATGGGCACATAAATACATATCAAAACTCAAGATTGCTTGAATGGTTTGATTTCAATACACACACACACACACACACACACACACACACACACACACACACACACACATATATAAACCTAAACATACTTATCACTAAATTTTAAGTATAAATTATACCTTTCAATAGTAATTTCAAAAATTTTTTTATGTTTGTTTGAATTTGATCAATATCACTTCAAACAATTATTACACACAAATATTGATATGAATTACCTTTTCAGATTAATGTTGTTTTAGCTAATGCAGTGTCTGAATATAATATATTATTACATTAAAATCTACTCAAAATTCTTAAAGATCTAAAACTACTGAATGTAATGATATTAAATCTCAAAGTAGTTTTAATTTGCATTTGCTTAATTGCTAATAAATTTGAAAACATTTTGAAATAAACTATTATTATTTCTCCCTTTGAGATTATTACGGAAAGCTGCAATGGTCAAAACACAAGATCAACTAAATATGGTGTGTTCAGTATCAATTTATTCATCTATAATACAACTCTTATGACACAGACTCATAACATAGCTGACAGAGGGATGTAATGGCGTAAAAGTAAAAGGATCAGGACACCTGACTTTCTATTTTGTCTTATATATAATAGGAAAGTTTTACTCAGTAAATCTCTACAAAATGGTAGTGCAAAGAAGAGCAAGAAACTGACAACAGTTGATATATCAAAATGGTAGATGAAACTCTCACAAAACTCCTTCCTTACATGAATAATTCCAGGGAATAAGTGATTGTAGAAAGTGATAAAATTAGTCTTCTTGAGTGATGATACCACTGATATATAATCTAATCCCAGGAGGTCAGTCCTAAGAGAGTAAAATACTAAAATAATTCAGCAGGATATATGATATATTTACTTTTTATATTATATTTAGTATTATATGTTAGTAATATGATGGTATAATATTATATAATGATATGAGTTTATATTATATAATTATATGCTGTATAATTATATTATAAAATTACACATATATAATTTTTATGGTATAGGAAGCCATGGATTTGAGGCATGATGAGATGGACATAGCAAGAGCTGGAGGAGGGAGAGAGAAATGGCTGGGAATGATGTGAAATAGTTATTATATATGAATATTTCAAAAAATAAGTAATCAGAGTGTAAAAAAAAGATTTAAAAAAGGAATATATAAAAAATGAAAACTCAAAACAAAAAATTAATTCCAAAAATTTTCCTGGAAATATATGAAACATACATTGAAAAGTAAACCATAAGTTTGTAACACAATAATATGCCGAATCCTGGATATAGTGGCACAAACGTTTCATATCAGTATTTGCGAGGGAGGCAGAGGCAGGTATATACTGGTGAGCATGTGGCCAGACCAATTTATATAACAAGATCCATGTCAATCAAACTACTTAGTAAGATCATGTCTTAAAAACAAAAAGAATTATATTTAACCACATTCAATAAAAATCAAACTCTATAATCATTGAGCATCAAATTGGAACAGATTAGAATGTAATCTGTTGACAATACTGATAGAAGACAGTGTATTTATTGACCTTGTGTAATACCAACAGATATCAAATATTTTATAGTAAAATTTCAAATTTCTTGAAGGGATTTTGTTACATTTTGAACTTAAGCTATGTCTGTGAAATTAATTATCTTAACATTTTAGGACCAATTTAAATGGTCATCTGTACACCAAAGAAATAAATTAATACACATTGTCATAATTGCTGTGACTCTGATTATGTATGGAAGAGAATAATGAATTCCAATAGGCAAAGGAGGAAAATGATATGCATCAAACACAGCAGCACCTAATTTAATAAATGAAAATCTATTAGATTTAGAAAAACAGATTGATCCCAACAGAGAGAAAGTGAGTGACTACAAAATAAAGAACCCAGACATAAACGGACACTTTTATGGCTAATTGTTTATCAAATATTGTGAATCACACATTGAACAAAAAGCAATAGCAAATAGTGCTGGCAAAAGGCATTTTCATATAATCAAAAGGAATTTTAATCCCTCATTCTACATAAAAACATTAAAATTTATCAAAATCCTCAGTGTAAGTTCTGTAATTGTTACAAGAAAACATTGGTGAAGCCATATGACAATGTATGAATAGGCAAGACCTTTCCAAAAAATACTAAAAGAGTTCAGAAAAATAACACTGAGAACTGATAAATTAATTAAATAGAATTAAAAGACTTTTATATAATGACAATATCAATAGATATAATAATGTAGAGAGAAAAGTTTTACTGAGTTCCTTCCCTGGACAACAAACTTACAGCAACAAATGAGTGCTGGAAGGAGAATTAGTCTCTTCCAGGAATGAACTTACTATTGGTCTTCAAACTGTAAGTGACAGCCCTGGATCTATATATCATATACATACAATCAACAACACCACACACACACACACACACACACACACACACACACACACATCCTCATGAGCCAAAGACTAACAAAACTTCCAGTTCTAGGCAGGAAAATTTCATTTTCAAGCTGTTGTTCAATGGAGTCCAAGAGACTCCTTAAAATCATAGGCTTCCCTTCATGCCCTTTGTTGCTTCTCAGAGGTTGAATATAAGTTGCTATTGCTAATGATACCATGGTTTCAGATATACAGTGCATAGGATCTGTGTGAATCTGATCTCAACATTCCCTCTATGTGTACTAAGTTTCATAGTACAAAGTACTGTAAAAACCACCAAGCAACCAACAGTTCTGTCCTGCTGTTTACCCATATGAACCACAACAAGGACCACATGGCAGGATATCAGTAAAAGTGTAGTAGTAGCATTCATATCTTATTGGTAAGTGGTAGATATCCTATAGTACTTAAGACCTGTTTGACAAGAGCAATAGAATTTTAATCTTCCTTAAAGAATAATCAAATTATTTGGTGGCAGAAACATAGATAAAGCTAAAGATCATAGTATTAACCTAAATAAATCAAAGAGACAAATATTGTACGTTTCCCCTCACATATTAATTATATACATAGGCACATGTACAGATAAATATATGTATCTATCTATTTAAACACACATGCATATGTGTATATATATGTATATATATATATATTCTGTGACAGTAATTCATGTACATCATACATACACATATATATGTAATATACATATATATATATATATATATATATATATATATATATATATATGGACGCTATAGTCAATATGATGAAAGTAAATGGTACGTTTAAATGAAAATTAGTGCATAAAATTCAGCACTGTGTACAATGAATAAACATCACTAAAACATATATAATATCTAATTTTAATTATCTAAATTATCCTTGAAAAAATATTGAGTGTGTTCCAACCATAATTTTTACCTAGATGAATCTAATATTGTAGGGACAAAGCTAAAAATTTACTTAGATTTATTTTAAGTATTCTGAGGTTTAAAATAAATCTAAGTAATTTTTTAGTTTTGTCTGTACAATTTTGACATAATTTACAAGACAAAGAAAATGTGAAAAATTTACAAAACAAATATTGTATCAATCTATAACATCAGGATTTCCAAGAATAAGTTTAAAATGAGTTTTATATTTCAATTCAAAATGTCATGATATTTTCACATTGTAGAAATGATCTCTGACAGAGAATATTTGACAAATTGACACAATGAGCATATACTACTGGACATAGTGCCTCTTGAAGTTCCTGCTATCTTTTCCAAACTACACTTGAAACTGACAATTTTTCCACCTTTGTTTGAGGTTACTGCTTTGCCTATTCTGGTAAAAATTTTATCTTCCAAAATAGTTTTTGTGTTGGCCTTCGAATTTTCAACATTTTTCTTGCAATGGGAAATCAAAATGTTAGGAGATCCTCAGTTTTCCTTAGCCAACAATGTATTAAGGATTTTAAGTTTATATTTTATCACAAAACTACTTAGTGTAATAAACAGTTGATTGACATTGTTGGAGGAGCTCAATCAAAACACAGAATTGATTGAAGTTAGCCTTTTTAAGGAATCTTTAAATTTGATAGTAGGATTCAGATACAGATAACATTCTACAAGATTGTATTGGTGATTATTTTGCAGAAAGCTGTATCCTTGAATATTTCCATATTGAAGTCAAAAGCAGTCCATAAGACAAGTCACATCAGAGCACATTGCAAGACTACCCATTAAAGCATGAATAGGTGGTATAGAAATACAAGCATAACAGTAATCTCAGATACCAACATACCAAACTGCTGAATTAAATGAAACTTATAGTGTTAACGGGTACACAGGGAAGATGTAGAAATGGAATAATTAAGAAAAAGTAGACTGTAGCCCAAACTAGCTGCAATAAATACTTTAAAATCTCTCCTTGCTTAAATGAGTAGGATCAGAATAACAAACAATACAAGATTGGAGCACTGTAGAAAACAATTCAGTTGCAGCCCACAGATTTTAATTATGCAATGCCAGAAGGTCCAATGAGTGTAACATATCAAGAAAAAAAAAAAAGCATAGATTCTAGTTGAATGTAGCTACTCTATGAAAGCAAGGACTCCAAATTCTTCTCATAACAATGCCACTAGATGTGTTGCAGTAATATATACTGTTCTACTATCAAATTCATACAAATATAAAACACAAATTAATAAGTTCTTTTTAAAAATGCATGAAGTAGAAAGAAAGATATCACTTTTTTCATTTATTATGGCTTTTGAGTCACTATATTTTGTTTCAACAAGTAATTATGGAACATAAAAATGTTCTAGACAAGAGTTACATTTTTGTAAATAAACCAGGTAAGAGGAACTACAATTGAGTAGGACAAGATGATAAATATTCCCAACTAGTCAGCAGAAGTGTAATAAAAATATGAACATAACATTGATTATATAAGCATTGATTAAATATAATTATGTAAAGGTTATAAATTGAGATAGAAATTATAAATAGAATAAAATGAAAATACCAATATACGAACAAACATAACAGATATCACTTTACGTTCTTGAGAAAACAATGAGAATGCTTTAATAAACTTTAAGATAAATGCAGTATTCAACCTAAAGAAAAAGCAAAGGCAAAAAGCACAAATTTTCATATCCACAAATATTCAGTATTTGAAACTAGAAGAAAGTGAGGCAGAGGACACACACACACACACACACACACACACACAAACACACACACACAGAGAGAGAGAGAGAGAGAGAGAGAGAGAGAGACAGAGAGAGAGAGAGACAGAGAGAAACAGCAAGAGTGACAAAGAAAGATATGCAAATGAAGAATAGAAAAGAGAAATCTAAAAACTGTTGATCCATACATTAAAATATTCAATTTTTCCAGTGTCAAAGCAATTATTGCATGAAACATCATAGAACAAAATAATGATTGAAATAAATGCAAAGTGAAAGTTTTGATGAAAAACAAATATGCTCACATTAGATAGAATTGTTTCATCAATGATATTTTACCTGAAGTGAAGATGACCACAAGGCAATGGGCAGACACATGAAAAGAATTTAAAGACAAGTAATCTCAATCTTACAGGTCTAGAAAAATTTTTCTAAATTTATTAAGGACATTTTAAAATAGGGACAAACGTTATTTGTTGTTAAGAGAGAATTTTATATCATATATTTAACAAGATTGTTAGTCTAAAAATAAACCCACATAGAAATACAGAGCTAACTTTTAACATAATCAGGAATGATAATAAAACAACAATACTACTATTAGATATGAGGAGATTTAAACTACATTTTCTTTACATTTCTCTTGATGTAAAATACATTATGTAAAACATGAAAATGTATATAAAAATGAAAATTAACATTACAAACTTTCCTCATATAAATGGGTTTGTTTTTTTTTTTTTTTGCAATTATCTATTAGCAACAAAAAATTTTACAGGTATAATTGCAGTAATGACAGATGGTGTTTAAAAAAAATTCTTAGCTTATATTTTAGGCTCCACTTAAGAAAGATGCCATATCTAGTATTCAGCTAAAGATAGACTTTGTTAGCTCATTAACCTTACTTAAAAATGGATGTTTAATACTATATTAGCTAGAGACTGTTTCATACAATGGAAACCACTGCAATGTATAATAAATTGGGAAGACAAAAGCATAAAAAGTAAAATTTAGATTAGATAAATGTTATTTTGTCCAAGTAATCAATTGGAAAAACATAACTATAAATCATTTTGATGACAAGAATTAAAATAAGTAAATTACATAAAATTCTCTTTAAGCCACTTTATCTTTATGTGACTATTACTCATATTATGGATAAGGTAATCAGAATGTCCTTGCAGAAACTCAATGTGAGTATATCACACAACTATTCATCAGTGGGAAATGTGCAATTATTATCAGATTAAAGTGATCATTTATAGACACATTTTGTTGATGTCCATTTTACTGAATAAAGTTTAAATTGTATTGATATCTATTGAAGTCTAGTATTTCACTATATAAATAATCTTGAGCACAGGAATTTGTGGATGTTCAAAAAATATAATATTCCTAAAAGCCAGACCACAAAATAAGCAGGGGTATTACAGAGATGGAAAATACAAAGATTAAAAATTTAAGGCACTATGAAATCATAATAATCTATACATAAAAGCTATGTGTTTGTAGTATTATTATAATTTTCTCTTTGTAGTTCATAAGTAACAGCAATACAGATTAAAGTTCTCCATCACAGTAACATTGAGAATCTACTTTTGGGAAAGAAACTAAAATGATAACAAGTAAAACCAATCGCCCTAAACGTTGCATATATATATGCATATACGCATATAATCATATACATATACCTATGCACATACATATATACATAGGTATATAGGAGCATACATACATACACAGACATAGATACAGACACTTTAGGAAGCATGTTAGTACTCCATATCACAGGCAATGGATGGAACTAGAAAATATCATCCTGAGTGAAGTAACCCACCCACAAAAGACCACACATGGTATGTACTCATTGATATGTGGTTATTAGTCAACAAGCTCGAAATACTCACGATACAACTCACAGGCAATATGAAGAAGGTCAAGAAGACCGAAGACACAGTGAGGATGATTCAGTTCTACTTAGAAAGGGGAAAAAATAATCATGGTAAGTAAGGGGTGGAAGGGACTTGGGAAGAAGAGAGAATGGGGAGGGGAAAAATGGGAGCAGGATCAGATATGGGAGGAGACAGGGAGATGTAAAGAGGCTCAGGAAACTGAACAGAGCTGTGTAGCAGTGGGAAATGAGGAACTGGGGATAGACACCGGAAAGTCCCAGATGACAGGAAAGCAAGAGTTTTCCAGGACCCAACAGGGATGACATTAGCTTAAATACCCAACAAAGGGGAGAGAGAACCTGTAAAGACCATATACAGAGGTTAGGCCTGGCCTCTGGTTGTAGGATGGGGCCACCCAACCATCGCCAAAATTTTAACCTAGAATTGCTCCTGTCTAAAGGGAGTACAGGGAAAAAGAGTGGAGCAGAGACTGAAGGAAAGGCCATCCAGAGACTGCCCCAACTAGGAATCCATCCCATCTGTAGAGACCAAACTCAAACACTATTGATGATGCCAAGAAGTGCTTGCTGATAGGAGCCTGTTATAGCTGACTCCTGAGAGGCTCTGCCAGAGCCTGACAAATACAGAGGTGGATGCTCGAGCCACTCATAGGGCTGAGCATGGGGAACCCAATGGAGGAATTAGGGGAAGGACTGAAGACGCTGAAGGGGTTTGCAACTTCATAGGAAGAACAACTATATCAAACAACCAAACAACTATACCAAACAACCAGAACCCCCAGAGCTCCCAGGGATTTAACCAGCAACCAAAGAGTACACATCGATCCAGCTGCATCTGTAGCAGAGGGTCACCTTAACTGGCATCAGTGGGTGGGGAGGCCTTTTGTCCTGTGAAGGCTCGATGCCCCAGTGTTGGGGAATGCTAGGGTGCTGAGTTCGGAATGGGTAGGTGGGTGTTGGACAACCTTCATAGAAGCAGGGGGAGGGAGGATGGGATGGGGATTTGGGGAAGGGAAACCAGGAAAGGGAATAACATTTGAAATTTAAATAAATAAAATAACCAATAAAAGTTTTAAAAAATAAAATTTTAATTCGCTGGTTAAAAAAAAACATCCTTCAGTGTGGGTTGTTTTTCTCAACTGTTTTTTTCCTCTACCCTGCCTTTTCATCCACTGCCTCAGTTTAACTTTTCTGGTCTGCTGTACTTCTTTATTCCTTTATACAATTGTGTTCTTTCCACTCCCGTAAAATAGCCTCACATCCATGACCTCTTACTAAATTCCGATTTTATGCATATTCCAAATGCAACAAACTTTGTCTGAAGATTTAAATATAATATCCACAGATGAGAGGAAACATGAGATATTTGTCTTTCTGTGTATTCTCTAGGTTACTTCACTTACAATATTTTTCATACCTTCATTCATTTACCTCCGAATTACAAATTTTCTTGTTCTTAACAGTTGAATAATATTCTATTATGTCAATGTGCTACAATTTTTTTAAAAAATGTAATCATTCTTCAGCTAATAGATGTCTAGGCTACTTCCATTGCTTTTCTCTTCTAAAGAGATCAGTGAGCAAGGAATAACAACTGTCTCTGTAGGAGATAACAATTCTTTCAGTATTTGCCCCAAAATGAGGTGGCTGGTAAGGTGATGGGACTATTTCCAGTTTTCTTAGGATAACTCACACCAATTTCCTAGTCATTTAAAGACATGTTTAGATCAAGTTGTTTTTCAAGTATGGAATTTTCTTTAAAAGTAATCATTAATTTTTCAATTCATTCTGATTCATATCCCACATGCTTATTTTCATTTCTTTTTATATTTAGATATCTTTTCATTTACTCTTAGTACATGCTAGGACTAGAAGGGAAGACTCCTAGCACACGCTAGGAGTGCCAATATTAAAACATGAATGTATATTCACAAATATACACACAAATGCATGACAAAAACCCACAACCTTCCATAACATTAAAGGGTTAAGCCATTTTGTTTTTGGACAATGGTGTCCCATAAACTCCTAGCATTATAGGTTCTTGCTAGTAATCTAAGCTACATTCTAAATTTGACGCTGAAAGCCTAGTTTTGAATATATAACATATTTAATCACAGAACATGGAACAATAAAACTGGTACTTAACTAGAAACTTCATTCTTAAACTTTCAGAATGTTGCAACAATAGCCAATAACAAATGGGACTCCCCCATATGTATATATATGTGTGTGTGTGTGTGTGTGTGTGTGTGTGTGTGTGTATGTGTATATGTATATATCACTAGTCTTAGAATGCTATATTAATATATATATAATAAATGTGTACTTATGTATGCATACATATGTGTGTAAAAGTAATAATAACTAAAGAAGAGATCATAAGGTTGAAGGGGAGGGAGACAGGAGAGAGTAGAGGGGGAAGATGTTGAAATTGATGCAATACAGTGCTCATCCTCAAAATTTTCAAATAAAGAAAAAAAGTGTAAAAAGAAAGAAAGAAATTCACCACATACCTCTGAATCCTGCAAGACAATATATGCCTCTCGTTCAATGGTGACATGAATGTTTTAAGATATAATTAATTCTAATTAGATCAGAACTCTACTATGTCAGATAGAACCCTTAACTGGCACTGTTAATAGGGCCTAGAATCTGTGGCTATGAAGCTTATAGAATTTATAGGATGGCTTAACACTAGTATTCTATTAATTCTCATCAAAGAAGTTCAGAGATCCTCAAATAGTCAACACACAGAATTAAAAATTCTCAACCCTAAATAGAAAAAGCATATCATCTCCCTCTCCACAGGCTCAAGGATATTCTTGTAAGAGGGAGTACAAAGGTTGTAAGGGACAGATTTCAGAAAATATCAACAAAAGAGTGTTTTATGGAAAGAATAGCAAAGATAAACATATGAACTCACCAAACTTGTAACAACATGCACAAGGCATTCCAAAGTTCAAGCCAAAGAAAATTCCAGCTTGGATAGGGAAAAGTAGGTTCAAATCCCATCCCCAGTTAATGAGCTATTGGCATTTGATTGCTGTTGAGAGAGGAAGAGTCAGTTTTCTTTAAGGATGTGAAACTGGTAAGTTGAACAGACTGCAGGGCATGCCCCATTCCCAAATATGGACAAAGAACGTAAACTGGACACAACAAGAAATAAAAACTGAATACAAATTCTCAAAATTTAGTGTGTAGGCAGGAAAGAGTGAAGCAGATGCATATGAAAGAAATTGGGGTTTGCAGTGATTTAAATATATTTTACGGAATTATCAATAAATTAGTACACGTATTTAAAGTGTTAGGGAGCTAGCTTAGTGCTGTTTTACTGGCAGAGGACCTGGGTTCAGTTTTTAGTACCCCTATGATGTCTTCTAACTCTCTGTACTTTTAGCTATATACGATCTGCTTTCTCTTAGCCTCTATGGGCATTGCTCACATGTAGTGTGTATATATGCATATAGGCAAACATTCATACAATTTAGAAAACATTTCCTGTGATGCACAGGGATTTGTATGTATTGAATTGTTCTTAATATTCCTCATAACTTGAAGAGACACATGTAATATCCAGGCCTTGTCTTGCAAATAAAATTGAGGAGGACATCCTCATGTTCATTGATTCAAGAACTTAGGTAGCTCCTTCACTTTCTGTGGAAACAATATACCTACAAAAGAAAAAAATAATAGCATTCATTCATTGAAGAGTAAAGCTGAGTGCAGCGCCAGTCATTGTAGCCTTGAGAATCTTGCTGATCTCAGCATCTTCTACTCTAGAAATATGTTTGCAAAGCTATGCCATAGTTTGATGATGCCAATGGAGCTGCTCTAACTTCTGGCTATTTCACTTCTAGAATCTTTAAAAACAAGATTCAAGTAGTCTTCAGATACCTATATCTTCTGGTAGTGATTTATCATTTTCTTTGTTTTAATTTTTATTGGTTATTTTATTTATTTACATTTCAGATTATCCCCCTTTCTAGGTTCCCTTACACATAGGCCAGTCCTTCCCCTAACTCTTCCATTGTGGTCCCTGTGCTCAGTCTGATGGCTCAATCTGCATCTGTATTGGGAAGGTTCTAGCAGAGCCTCTCAGGAGACATCCATATCAGGCTCCTTTCAGCAAGCATTTCTTAGCATCAGCAATAGTGACTGGGTTTGGTGTTCTGTATATGGGATGGATTCCTAGGAGTTACAGTCTCTGAATGACCTTTCCTTCAGTCTCTGCTCTACTCTTTTCCCCTGTATTTCCTTTAGACAGGAGCAATTCCAGGTTAAAATTTTTGAGAAGGATGGGCAGCCCCATCCCACAACTGGGGGCTGTGCCTAACCTCTGAATGTGGTCTCTATAGGTTCATTTCTATAGAAAAGTTTCATTTACTTTAACTTGTTTATAGAAAAATAATACACCATACCTCTAAATAATGCCAAACACCAAATAGTAAATGTTTACTGTTACTCATGAGGTATGAGTTGTATGGATTTTTGCTGGCCTTCGCTGATTTTATCTAGACTCTTTTCTACTTATGGAAAGGTTGTTCTGACTTGCTTCTTCCCTATGTGTTCTCATGTAATTGATTAGCTGAAGTGCATTTTTATCATGGGGATAAAAAATGGAGAATAGTACCTCAGTTAGGCAGATATGTGTGCTCTTGGCTTGGGATTGTCTTACTTACTACTTTACATTGACCAAGAAATGTCACGTAATTATTCACAGTTGTATGAGATGGTAATTGTTTTGAACTACTACTAAGAGTTCCTTTAAAAAAATCACACTGTCAAAGACAAGAACAGAGGACTCCTCGACATTTGTACTAAAATGATTAGGAAATGTATCTTATCTACTTTTACATGTTTTGTATGTGTTTACTTAATGAAAATGTGTGGTAAAAATTATCAAACTGGATGAAATATGTTCCTCAACCTTAAAATGTGTGACAGAGAAAGATATTTGGAAGGTTAGAGAACATGGGAGTTAGGGGGAAGTGTAAAGATGATTTTTAAGTTGCAATTAAGTCTGAATATTAAGGCCTAGTGTTCAGTGTCACAGTAGCTAAAAGCATAATTCAAAATGATTTCTTACATATTTTATTAGCAACTACAAGACTTAAGGTCAAGTGTTAGCAGTGGTTATGGAGAGGAATTTGATCAATATCTATTTTGTAAATACATTGAATTATCACACTGTACGTCATAAATAAGAAAAATACTATGCAAATTGAAACAAAGACTTTCTATGCAAATTTGGTAAAAAGCAAAGGCAAACAATGTACTAAATGAAAAACAGAATTCCATGCTGGCTTTTTCCTCTTGGTTTCAGGTTTTATAGTGGCCATTTACAGTTATTTTATTCAAAGACAATAAAGAAAGTGATTAACTTTAAGAAGATAAAATGATATTTAGGTATCACATATTTTGAATCATCCTTGCATCCTTGGGATGAAGCCTACTTGATCTTGATGAAAGATCTTTTTCACGTGGTCCTGGATTCAGTTTGAAAGTATTTTATTGAGTATTTTTGCACTGAAGTCCCTAAGAGAATCAGTCTGGAGTTCTCTTTATTTGTTAAGTTCTTAGGTAGTTTAGGTATGAGGATGACTGTGGCCACATGGATTGAGTTTGGCAGTGTTCCTTCTGTTTCTATTTTGTGGAATGGTTTAGGAGGGTTGGTTTTAGCTCTTCTTTGAAAGTCTCATAGATTCTGCACTAAAACCATAGCCCTGGCCTTTTTGGGGGGTGGGGAATTAGGAGACTTTTAATGATTGCTTCTATTCCTATAGGGTTTGCAGGCTACTTAAAAAGTTTACCCAATCTTGATTTAACTTTGGTAAGTGGGTGTATCTCTCAAAAATCACCCATTTCATTGAGATCTTCCAATTGTCTGGAGTACAGGCTTTTGATATTACATCCAGTGATTCTTTGAATTTCCTTTGTGTCTGTTATGTCTCGTTTTTCATTACTGATTTTATTTGGATACTGTCTGTCTCTTGGTTAGTTTGGCTAAGGGTTTGTCTATCTTGTTGATTTTCTCAGATAACCAGCTCTTAGTTTTGTTGTAGATTTGTATTGTTTTCTTTGTTTCTAACTGATTAATTTCACCCCTGATTTTGATTATTTCCTGCCTTCTACTCTTTTTTGGTGTGCTTGCATTTTTTCTAGAACTTTCAGATGTACTTTTAAATTGCTGGTATGGGAACTTTCTAATTTGTTTATGGAATCGCTTAGTCCTGTAGATTTTTCTCTTAGCATTGCTTTCATTCTATCCCATAAATTTGTGTATATTGTGTGTTCATTTTCATTGAATTCTAGAAAGTCACCAGAGATCATTGAACACAGAGCTGTTCAATTTCCATGAGAGTATAGGTTTTCTGATGTTTCTGTCCTTAAAGCACAGGTTTAATTCATGGTGATCTGATAAGATATAAGGTAATGATAAAATTTTTATGTATCTGTTAAGGCTTGCTTTGTGACTGACTATTGAAAGACCCCTGAGCCGGGGAGACCCTCACTCAAGTCTCGGGACTGCGCGACCCCCCAAGAACTCATGAAAGACAGTCCTTGCTGCAATCACACGAGGTTTATTCAGGGGCGGTGGGAGGACCAGTGCACTGGGGTCAAACTCATAACCTACGCAGAGGCAGAGGGGTTCGGCCCCGAGCAGCTGAAGTCAGGGGTATTTAAAGGAAAAAAAAAAAAAACCCAAAGCAAGGAAAGAACCACAAAGCAGGAAAAAGACCACAAAACAAGGAAAAAACCATAAAGCAAGGGGTGGGGGAATGGAAAGAATTTGCATTATGGGGAAGTACAGATTGTTCTAAGTTATTCACAAGTCAGTTGCACAAACATTTCTAGTTCCTGAAACATTGTGCCTCTGGCCCTGAGGTCAGGTCAAAGTCACCCATTTCTTAAGGGAAAGAATGTAGCTGGGTGGGATTTTTTTGCCCAGGCATGTCTGGTCTCGGCTCTAAGTTTGCTAGATTTCTAACCTTCCTCATAAGGGGGTCATGTCTTTCATTCCCCACTTCTTCTAGTGGTTAGTTCTAATCTTAGAACTATATTTCTGTGTCATCATAGACTTGATCGTCTTTGTCCCCCAGGGCTTGGTACTGTTGTCTTAACATAAGAACCTGGACAGCGCTTATTCATTCCTTGACAAAGGTTATCAATCTATTAGTTAAGCAGGGTCCAATAGTGAGCAAAAGGAATAAAATCAGCAGGGGTCCTGATAAGGCAGAAAACAGAGTTATCATCCAAGGTGACTTGTTGAACCATCCTTCCAACCATCCCTGGCTAGCTTCTCTTTCCCTCCTGCGTTTGTCTAATCTTTCTCTCAGCTTATTCATAGAGTCCTTGATAGCTCCTGAATGACCAACATAAAAGCAACATTCTTCTTTTAAGGCTGCACATAATCCTCCTTCTTTTAGGAATCCAGTACTGCATATCCACCATTTGTTATATCCTGGCAAGCGGTTCAAAATATAGGGGCCAAAAGTCAATACTAGGAGAACAATTAAGGTCTTAACAAGGTAAATATGAGAGCTGTTAGCTAAGGTGTTAAACCAAGACTTGAACCAGCCCTGACTCTGTTTCCTCTCTCTTAACAAGGTGAATATGAGAGCTGTTAGCTAAGGTGTTAAACCAAGACTTAAACCAGCCCTGACTCTGTTTCCTCTCTCTCTCTTCCACTTGGCTAACCCTACTTACTCTCACCTTGGCAACTGAATCTTTAACAACCCCAGAATGGTCTATACAGAAGCAACATTCTTCAGCTAAGATAGCACATAGCCCTCCTTGCTGGAGGAAAAGTCTAATCTCCTCCAATTCTATAGTATTACTTATGACTGATGGTTTTTTCTTTGTAAGACCAAAACTGAAGTCTTGGTGATTGCCCCAGCCACCCCAGTCACAACAGAAGGGAGACAGTGAGTGCCGTCTAAAGGTACTACAAACAGTCATGATAAAGGTCAAGAGATCCTGAGCATGAGCAGATTGTCCATCTTCTGTACCGTCTAGTGGGGGTCTCTGGGGAGCAGGGCATCTGCAGATTTCACACGAGAAGTGTACACTCAGGTTTCAATACCGTCTACCTTGAGGGCTGTGGGAGTAACCAGCAGTGTCAGGAAGGGTCTCTTTTATCTGCGTTCCAGCGACTGTGTCTGATGTCTCTTTACATAGATCCTGTCACCAGTCTGAAAGTGGTGAGGCATCTCTGGCTCCCCTGGAGCACTTAAGGCAGACAGTTTGGGTTAGATCTCATGCTGTGGGATACCTCTTGGGAGAGCTCAGTGTACACCAAGGGAGTTGGGGTACCACACAGGATCTCAAAAAGGGTCAGGTTAAAATGGTAGGGGGTGTTCCGAACTCGGAACAGGGCCAAGGGGAGGGGCACCACCCAGTCCGAGCCAGCCTCCAAGGTCAATTTAGTTAAGGTCTCTCTACCTGCCCTGAGCTTTGGGGATGGTACTCACAATGAAGTTTCCAATCTGTCCCGAGTACTTTTGCCACACCCTGGTTTACCTGACAAAAGCAGAACCATTATCTTATCCACTTGCCTTGGGCACTCTAAACCTTCTTCTTGGAAACCATGGCAGCTGCTTCCTGCCTGGTGGGGAATGTTTCAGCCCATCTAGAGAAAGTAGCTATGAACACCTGAAGGTATTTGTAACCACATTTTCCTGGCTTAACTTCTGTAAAATCGATCTCTCAATATACTCTAAGCCGTTCCCCCTAGGTCTTTTGTCCTGTTTATTCTTGGCTGCATAAGCACTCACTTGTCAGCATATCTTACACTGTCCTACTATCTTTCTGACCCAGAACCTGAGTCCTATATACTCTAGGTCCCTTAACTGCTTGGGCGTGGACAAGCTTTTTATCCCATAAATGAGTCCATCTGTGCATTTGGCCTAGTAAGTCTTTTGCTTGCTTGCTTTCTTCCTGATGTCCTGGGCGTGAATATACTCATGGTTATTGGCTTCATTGGGACATCTAAGAG
>CM052718.1:51582475-51602726 GCA_028551405.1 Uromys caudimaculatus | reverse complement strand
ATCCGTATAGATGTTGATTTTCTTGCAGGTTCCAAGTTCTAAGTCCTTGGTGGGGGCAGTTAGCTCCACTTCCTGTGTTGATGTGTCAGGGGGTAGAGTTTCCGCCCAGATGACGATTGTGCTGTCCACCACAGCAGCACCTGCTTGTCTCTGTCCTTCATGGAGAAAACTGCTCCCGTCTGTAAACTAGGTAGCCTCGGGTTTTGGTAGGGTTCAGTCAGAGAGGTCTCTCCTTTTGGGCCAGCTTATTGTGGCCCATTGGACAGGAAATGTATCTGGACCCCTATTTTGGAGAGTATGTCTCATCCCAATAGAGGATAGGGACAGTCTAGGGTAACCTTAAATGAATGGGATACCCAGCCCATCACTAGGTCCACTGTTCTTCGGGTAGTCCATGAATACATTTTGGTGCCAATGGCTTCTTGGACCAAAGATCTTTTCTTGAAATGGGGCCATCAGCTTGGAGGATGAGTGTTGAGCCCCTGTGTCCACCAAGAATTGAGTGGGTTTCTCCTCCACTCTCAGAGTTACCCTGGGTTCGGGGAGAACGTCTCCCTTAATCACTGTCTTCACTCAGGGCTAACACCTTTTGCTGCTTGTGGGCACTTTTCTCAAAGCCTGGGATTTCTTGCTCCTGACTTCTGTTAGGACACTCTTAGGCCCAAAGGCCTCAGTCAGATCTGAGACTGAAGGCAGGTATATATATATTTTTTCCAATCTGCTTTTATACCATTTAAATTACATGCAAACAATGAGGTCAGTTCTAGGTTGCAATACAATAAATGCAAATAGCCAAGGAATGAGCAAGGCAATAAGCAAAAGTCCTTCTCCTGTCTCCCTGCCATCGCAGACCTTCTTTCCCTGTCATCGCAGACCTTCTCTACCTGCCATCGCAGACCTTCTCAGCAACTTGCACTAACTCTCTTGACAGCCCACTCTGTCTTTCTAGCCTCTGAAGCTTTTCTGTTACCTCAAGCTATTCCCCTGAGACCTGCCAACGGAGTCTGGCGATGGACCTTCAGATTAGATGCCCCTTACCTTCTGCCACAGTCAGGAAAAACCAGATGTAGATGACGGTCTGGTCAATCGATGGTGTCTGAGGGGGCATTCCTTTGGCCCCCTTAGAACCTCCCGCTCTTCCCTCCAATAGAGGAGGAGAATCTTGGAGCAACAGGTCCACTGTTGAAGGTACTTGGAGGATCGATTTCTTCTCAGGTCTGGATCTTCCCTCCCGGGCTTCTTTTTTTTCTGATGGCCAGCACCTGTGAAACAGGTCTTGGGAAAAGAAAGGCCTTTATCTAGGGGAGGGGGGGTACCTCTACTTGTCCATCTCTGTCACCACTCTAAAACTCCAAATCACAGACCTTATCTTTCACCTGCCCTCACCTGCCTATAGACAGCTCCTTTTTGTCCAATTAAAAGATTCTTTTCTCTCAGATATAAATTGAGTGCAACTATTAACATTCTGTAATTTATAAGGTATAAGATACACCTAACACCCAGTGCAACTGCCACCTAACTTAAAAGGACTTATAGTTCCACACCTGTTATGTCCTGGTTTAGCTTGTATACTACCTGAAAACCATCCTCTCAGGTCGATATCATCTTTCTTAATATTGAACAGCATGGGTTGGCTATGAGACAATAATCAGTCTTTAACCCCATCAGAATTCTGAGCATATTCTGTGGATTTCTGACATTATTGAAATCTCTCTATCTATGCACAGCGATCTACACTGTTGTCTTTTAATTATTCCCAGCTATTTTTAATTAAATTATCTTGAGAACATCCTAACAATTAACTCAGAGCTATGAATTTGCTATCTGGTCCTTAGCTCGTATGCCTAATAATCTAGAATCAGTTTGTAAGGGCAGTCTCTTTTTTATGAGCCAATTTTAGCAATAACCAATAAATCTTTATTTGTGCCATGTGAAGAGTGACACAAAGAATGTTTACTATTTATTTATTTTTTCCTCTCTTGAATCTAGTTCTTTAGGGGGTCTCCCTCTATCAAATCTGATTCAGAACTCTGGGAGATGTGTAGAGTCTAATCACCTTTTTTTTTTTTTTTTTTTTTTTTTTTTAAACCACAAAGACAAAGCTTTTTTCTCAAATCAGCATGTCCTTTAATCATTAACTCAGAAAACTTTTAGCTTGACCTCTCTCCCAGAAGAATAATAAAAGAATCACAAAACTTAGAATCATACTCATTTTGATAATTAAAACAATTTAAAACAAATGAAGTAAACTACACATATACTGCATGGACTTATTTCTAGGCATTTTCTAATTTGTCATGCCAGCATATTAACTCAAAATTCCCATGGAGCCCATTCAAATCATATGAGATATCTTGCAGGACTTTATTTTGCCAGTCTTTAAAATTCTGTCCTATGATTACCTGCTTGTAGGAAGCAGGCAGCTTTTACTGTCCGGCATTTTGCCTCTGGGCAATCATCTTGTCTTGTTCACAGCAGGGGACCACAGAGTCATGGTTGAGCCCCCATGACTCCTCCTCCTGCTGAGCAATAGCCGGTCCCCACCTTTTTTTCCCTAACTTTTTCCATGATTAACTGGATGAATCTGATGTCCAAAACAAACAAACAAACAAACAAAAAATTCTTCATTATTCAGTTTCAGTCTTAAGAGCACAGAACACAAAACAGAACAGAAGACAACAGTTCACCCCAGCTCGCACCTGCCACGGGTGGCCAGCACATACAACCAACAACCAATACACAGCTCGTCCCTGTCATGGAAGCAGAACAGATTTGTCCCTTCTATGGGTGTTGAACACATCCCCAGCCAGTTGCAGCTGCGCTGGGTTACAGACAACTCAGATCCTGCCACAGGTGGCGGGTATAACCAGAGTTTGTCCCTTCCACAGACTCAGAAACCAGGTGGCCCTGCCACATCACAGAAGCCAGATACTCAGGCAAACTGAGGGTCCAAGGTGTCCCTCGGTCCCTTCGTGGCCAAGGCATTCAGGTATGTCTACCTGCCCTGAACACCACTAGACAGGTGGCACAAAAAGTGCCCAGACAGGCAGCCCAGAAGCCTACAGTTGGCACCGAAGTGCCCAGAGGCTTGCAAACAAAACCTTAAGTAGGCGCCACAAAAGAGGAGGACAGAAAACAGACAAAGAGGAAGACAAACAATACCTGCTTGAGCATAAAGTCAAACTTAGGGGAGTAGATATCGTCTATCCCATTGTCAAAGTCGCAAACAAGACAAAACAGATGCTGAAAATACACAGACAAAGACTGACAAGGGCCTGTTTCCACTGAGACAAACAAAACCAATGCAGAAAACCAGACGGCTGGGAGGACTGCGTCCTCTCTGGCACCCCGACGGGAATCTCCCAGGCGTCCCTGGGGTCCCTCCAAACCTCCTGGGACATCTCCCAGGGCAACAGTCAGTGATCCCCCTAGCCTGTAGGCCAATCAAGCCCCCAGCCTCTACCAGAGACTGGGAGATCATCGGCCCCTCACGAGGCCGCGAGCAACTGCAAACCAGACTGCGTACGCAAACCAAAAATACAGATTCAGACTTCAGCTGGCACAGACGAACAAGAACACAAACAGAATCTCACCTCCAAGTAGGTTTTCGGAGACGAGGGTGGTCGCAAATCCCGGACAAGCCCCCAAATGAGAGACCCCCGAGCCGGGGAGACCCTCACTCAAGTCTCAGGACGGCATGATCCCCCAAGAACTCACGAAAGATCGTCCTTGCTGCAATCACACGAGGCTTATTCGGGGGTGGTGGGAAGACCAGTGCACTGGGGTCGAACTCATAACCTACGCAGAGGCAGAGGGGTTTGGCCCCGAGCAGCTGAAGTCAGGGGTATTTAAAGGAAAAAAAACCCCAAAGCAAGGAAAGAACCACAAAGCAGGAAAAAGACCACAAAGCAAGGAAAAAACCATAAAGCAAGGGGTGGGGGATGGAAAGAATTTGCATTATGGGGAAGTACAGATTGTTCTAAGTTATTTATAAGTCAGTTGCACAAACATTTCTAGTTCCTGAAACATTGTGCCTCTGGCCCTGAGGTCAGGTCAAAGCCACCCATTTCTTAGGGGAAAGAATGTAGCTGGGTGGGGTTTATTTGCCCGGGCATGTCTAGTCTGGGCTCTAAGTTTGCTAGAGGTCTAACCTTCCTCATAAGGGGTCAGGTCTTTCACTATATGGTCAGTTTTGGAGAAGGCTCCATGAGATGCTGAGAAGAAGAAAGTATGTTCTTTTGTGTTTAGGTGGAATACTCTAGGTTCACTATTTCTCTGTTTATTTTTTGTCTGGATGACACGACAATAGGTGAGGGTGGGGTGTTGAAGTCTCCCAGTATTGATTTGTGGGGTTCCATGTGCCATTTAAGCTTTCACAATGTTTCTTTTACAAATGTGGATGCCCTTATGTTTGGGGCATAGATGATGAGAATTGAGATACTATTTTGGCAGATTTTGCCCTTGATGAGTTTGAAGTGTCCTTCCCTCTCTCTTTTGATTAAGTTTGGTTGAAAGTCTATTTTACTAGATATTAAAATGTATAATCCAGCTTTCTTCTTAGGTCCAATTGCTTGGAATACTTTTTTCCACCCCTTTACTCTGAGATAGTATCTATCTTTTTTACGGAGGTGTGTTTCTTATATGCATCAGAATGGTGGATTCTGTTTTTGCATTCATTCTCTTAGCTCATGTCATTTCATTGGGCAATTGAGTCCATTGATGTTGAGAAGTATTAATGACCAATGATTATATTTCCTGTTATTTTGATGTTGGTAGTATTAATATGCATGTGTGTGTAGGTGTGTGAATTTTTTTTCATGCGCACGTGTGCATCTGTATGTACTCTCCTTGTTTTTGCTGGTATTGCCTGTGTTTTCTTGGATGTTGTTATCCTTCTTGGGATAGAGTTTTCCTTCTAATATTTTTTTTTGTAGGGCTAGACTTGTGAATAGATAAGTTTTGCACTTGGATTTGTCTTAAAATATCTTGTTTCCTCTATCTATGGTGATTGAGAGTTTTGCTGGTTATAGTAGTCTATTTTGATGCCTGTTTTTTTTTTAGAGTTAACAAGATATCTGTCTAGGCCCCTCTATCTTTTAGATTCTCTCTTGAGAAGTTGAGTATAATTCTGATAGATCCTACCTTTGTTTTCTACCTGGCCTTTCTCTCTTGCTGATTTTTAACATTCTTTCTTTGCTCTGTAGATTTTGATTGTGTGTTTATTATGTGCCAGGAGGATTTTCCTTTCCGGTCCAGTCTAATTGGTGTTCTCTAAGCTTCTCGTATGATTATAGGCTTCACTTTCTTTAGGTCGGTAAAGATTTTTCTATGATTTTTTTGAGAATATTTTCTAGGACTTGGAGCCGGGACTGTTCTGTTGTGTTCTTTATTCCTATTATTCTTAGAGTAGGTCTTATCATGGTATTCCAGATTTTCTGGATGTTTTATGTTATATATATATATATATATATATATATATATATATATATATATATATTACATTTAACATTTTCTTTGACTAATGTATCAATTTCTTCTATCGTGTATTCTACTCCTGAGATTCTCTTTTCCATCTCTTGTATTCTTTTAGTGATGATTGCATCTGATGTTCCTGTTCTGTTCCCTAGGTTTTGGATCTCCAGGATTGCCTCAGTTTGTATTTTCTTTATTGCACATATTTCTACTTTAAGGTCTTTCACAGTTTACATATTTCCATTACCCTTCAAATTGTATTTTCGTGTAAGTCTTTACGGGATTTGCTTTCTCTTTAAAGAAAATTATTTTCCTGTATTTCTTTAATAGATTTATTTTTTTCTTTAGAGACTTTTATAATATTAATAGGATTGGATTTAAGATCATTTTCTTGAGGTTTGGTTGTATTAGGATATCCAGGGCTTGCTGTAGTAGGGTAGTTGTGTGTTTGAGGTACCATATTGCCTAGACTTTTGTTGATTGTATTCTTCATAATGCCTTTAGCCACCTGGATAGTTTTGGTCCCTGGATGTTCATGTTGGTTGTAGGTATTTGGAAGGAGGTGAATCTTGATGTTCCTTCTGGGGCAGACCTCTGAAATCCAAATAGATACGTATTTATCATCCTTCACAAAATTCAAATCCAAGTGGATCAAGGAATCTAACATAAAAACAGATACACAAAATCTCATAGAAGAGAAAGTGGAAAACATCCTTGAATGTGTTGGTATAGGAGACAATTTCTTGAACATAACACCAATGTGTCAGGCTTTGAGATCAATGATTGATAAATGGGACCTCATGAAACTGTAAAGCTTTTGTAAGGCAAAGGACACCATCAATAGGACAGATTAACAGACTAAAGATTAGGTAGAAATCTTCAGATTAGGTATATCTGACAGAGGGGTTAATATCCAAAATTAACAGCAAAACTCAAGAACCCAAATTATTCAAATGAAAACAAAATAGGGTGTAGAGCTAAACGGAGAATTCTCAACAAAGGAATCTCGAATGGCTGTGAAGCTCTTAATGAAATGTTCAAAGTCCTTAGTCATCAGGGAAATGTACATAAAAACAGCTCTGAGGTTCCATCTTATACCCATCAGAATGGATAAGATCAATAACTCAAGAGATAACACAAGCCTGCAAGAATGTAGATCATGTGGAACATTTCGTCATTGCTGATGGGAGTGCGAATTTGTGTAACCACTTTGGAAATCAATTTTGCAATTTCTCAGAAAAGTGGGAATAATTCTGCCTCAAGATCCAGATATACCACTCCTTGTCATATACCCAAAATATTTCCCACAATCCAACAGAGACATTTGCTTGGCTATGTTCATAGCTGCTTTATTCATAACAGCCAGAAACTAGAAACAACCTATATGTCCTTCAACTGAAGAATCAATAAAGAAAATGCAGTGCATCCATACAATGGGCTACTATTCAGCTATTTAAAAAGAAGACATCATGTACTTTGCAGGCAAATGAATAGAAATTCAGAATATTACCCTGAATGAGTGGGATATGTTCTTCTACCTGGGATGCCTTGTATGGCCTCAGTGGGAGAGGAAGTGCCTAGACTTGAAGAGAAGGGTCAGGGTATGGGGGATACCAAGGTGGAGGGGGAACGCAGGTACTCAGAGGAGAAGGGGAGGGGGTGGGGGAACTATTGTGGAATGGAATGACAGGGAGAGACAGTGACCAGAATGTAAAGTGAATAAGCAAAAAACTTAAGTTAAAAAAAGAAATAGCATATTTTAAAAAGTCATGGCACACAAAAGCAAATATATGTTAAAGTGATGTATTTCAAATGGAAAAGACAAGTAATATTACATGATCAGAAATCAAGTACAACCTGGTGTATTTTGTCCTAAATTTGCATTTAGTGTTTCTGTATTTTTCTATGTCTTCAAGTCAACAAAAGTTTAATTTATAAGGTAAAGCACAATGACAACTTTTCTTATATTGTAGCAGTATAGTTTAAGCAACACAGAAATATCTTGGTTGATAAATATTTTTATAAAGGAAATGAAATCACTATAATTTAATGTGTTTGTCCCATACCAATTTCCCGTTTTGAAATCAAATATATCAGCTTCAATTTTGCTGAAAGTTTATTCTAATATTTTACTAGTGACAGGAAGCTATTATTACATAACTCAAACTAAACAGTGACAATCTTTCTCTTTTCCCCTCACATGTCAGAAGTTCATAAATAAAATACTATATTTATTGAAATAGGCAAATTCTATATAAATAAATTGGACTGAAAATATAATAAAATTTCTAGAGGAAACGATTTGCTTCTATAAATCAGTGATTGATTTAATATTTTCTCACCCTAGTTTAGAAACATATTTTTGAGAGATATATTAAGAAAGTGTCTTCATACTGTATTACCATCATATTGCTAGCATAGATTTTTCTCACCTAAAACTGCTAACCTGTCAAAGATTTTTAACTTTGTATGTAAGTTTATTCTCTGAGAATGATTCACCCAAAGTATAATATAGTCTGCTCCATTTATTCACATACGTGTTGAAAAGTATTTAGGTAAAAATCAAGAGGTCACTATAAGAATTATATCCATAAATGACATGCAATTTATATATTAATATAAATTACAGCAATTACAGAAACCTTTTAAGAGAAATAATTGATGGTGAATTAAAACAGAAATGATGCTTTCTGGAGTGCCCTGACCATTATGTAATACTTAAATAGTAACTGGGGATTAGAATTGCACCTTGGTTTTGTAAGAACATTAAGAGATTTTAAGGATTAAGGTATCTGGGAATGACTTGATAGCTATTAAAATAATTTGTTCATAAATATTTAAAATTACTAATATGAAAATGACCAATTGTTATACATCACATTTTCTTAAAAATTCCAATCATATTTGTTATCATTCTCATTTTATGTCTCACAAGATAATTTAGACTCTGTTCAAATAATATTTTCATCAATCTTTTATGCATAACTGATCTCCATGATCCTAAATTTCATCAACAATGCTAGACATTGTTTTTTTTTTTTTTTTTTTTTTTTTTGGTTTGGTTGCTTTTTGCTTTGTTTAGCTGGGTTTTAAGCCCATGGTCCTGTGCATGCTATGCATACTTTACCATTGTGCAACATTCTCTCAAGCTCTATGGCTATTATTTCAAAATAAACAAAGAAAAACAAAACAAAATTGTTCGTGCTGTTGAAGATGTTTTTTAAAAACAAATTATGACCACATTGGTAGATGATATGTGAAATGGTCGAATCTCCACAGAAACATCATGCGACTCAGCTTTTGCATTATTATGTACTTCCCACATCTAAACACATGTATGGAATGCGGGAAGAAGGGCTGTGAGGGATTGGCCAAGGAAGTGAATATTATCTTACATCAGTGATTTCTCAGTGTATAGAGTTGTAGCAGATAGATCTGTGAGGAAGTGGTCATGGGACTGAATATTATCAAAATTCCATGTATGACTTTCTTATATAACTAATAAAATTATTTTAAGGGAAAACAAAAATCAAAACAAAATACTTATTTAAATTAAATTAAAAACAAAAATTAAAATATGAACAACAAAGATCTTAATCTCTATATAGTCAATGAGTGAATACAAACCAAAAATTGGATAGATAAAATGATTATGAGATGAATTTCATATGATGTAAATTTGGAGGCTATCAATCAACTGTATGAAATAAAAGTGTTTTGATTGCTACAACTCACCTTTAAAATTTATTTATTTATTTATTTATTTATTTATTTATTTATTTATTTATACCTTAAATGTTGTCTCCCTTCCGGTCCCCCATAGCACAGTCCCCCATTCCACTCATATCTGAAAGAATGCCTACCCATTGTCTCCCAAACATGGTGCATCAAATATTTCTGCAAAGTTAGGCACATCCTTTCCCACAGAGGCTAGATATGGCAGCCCTCTGCAATATATGTGCCAGACCTCCATTCTGCCCATATATGGTCTTTGATTGATGGTTCAGTCTCTGGGAGCTCCCATGGGTCCATGTTAGTTGAAAATGTTGGCATTCTATGGGGTTGCCATCACTTTGAAGACCTTCAATACTTCCCCTAACTCTTCCGCAGTGGTGGGAGCACTATATTGACTTCTAGCTGCCATTTTTATATGTATTAGGGTTAAAATTATGCTTGGGATTGAAGTGTTAATGATAACATATTGAAAATACCTGCACATTATTTTTGTGTCTCTTATTCTATGTAAGTAAAATGAAAAAGTCATTGCATAACAGGAAATACTAATGTCACAGATCTGTTCATACTCATTGATCTTGCCCTGCTAACTTGCACTGCTTTTGAAAGTAGTCCAGAGTTTATAAATATATTTTTAAAATATTTTCAGAGGTGGACGCTTGCACCCAACCATTGGACTGAGTGTGGGATGCCCGGTGGAGGAGCTGAGGGGGTTCGCAGCCCCATGGGGGGAGCAACAGTGTCAACCAGCCAGACCCCCCCGGAGCTCCCAAGGACTGGACCAGTAATCAAAGAATACACATGGAGGGAATCATGGCTCCAGCTGCATATGTGACAGAGGTTGGCCTTGTTGAGCATCAGTGGGAGGAATGGTCCTTGGTCCTGTGGGGGTTCAATACTACAGTGTAGGGGAATGCTAGGGTGGGAAGGCCAGAGTGGGTGGGGGAGCACCCTCATAGAGTCAGGTGGAGAGGGGATGGGATTGGGGGCTTCCAGAGGAGAAACCTGGAAAAGGGATAACATTTGAAAGGAAAATATCCAGTAAAAGAAAAAAAGTAAAAAAAAAAAAAAAAAAAAAGAAAAGAAAAGAAAAGTTTTCATAGAACTTTTGGGTCATTGTGATTAGAGAGAATAATCTGGCACATTTTGTTCTCTTATTCTCACAGTCAACACTTGGTAATATTTTTATTAATATATCCAATTGAACAATTCTTCTTGCACTCTAGTTTCCAATTGGGTCAGCACATCATCTCAGAAATGTCTTATTTTATACTATCTCATCCTTTGTTTCCATTGTACTGACTTAGATCACATTGACTGCAATTACTACAGAATATGAACTATGAATGTTTGAATTCTGAACATTAAAGGTATTTCTCCCACATAATCCTGTCATGTACTAACACTATGAACTTGTATTCTTTAAGGAAAATATGCTGCATCATTCTTTACTAATTTCCCTTCCATCTGCTCTCACTACAACCGTTTTTGTACATATAAATTATATACTCATTTGTTCCCTGCTTCCAGAATCCGTCAACTCTATTAATACAACTCCAAAATATACAAGTAAAAGGAAATAAAAAAAAATCATGTTAATCCTAATTACTCTATAAACCATTTCCATGTAGACCATTTCAACACTTTTTTTTTGAATGTGAGAAATCAGGGAAACAACTCAAAAGAAATGTTTCTTACCTCTGTATTTATAGTGACCCTATTTTATTGTAAACTATTACATATATTTCACAATTTTATAAGAACACCTCTGTCTTTGTCAGATTCATTGCCTTGCACTGTTATAAAAAATTAGTCAATCCTTTTACACCCATGCCCCAAATCACTCATTCATTGGATTGTATCATTTTATCACATCAAAATATTTGACTTCTCTAATTAATACTTTTGCCCATATACCATCATACCCCACATTTACTGGGGACACTCTTATTAATCATTATATATAAATTCAACATTATCATTTTTGTTTAAAAGAAAGCATGTTCAACAAATTATGCTGGTTTAAATGGATGTCTGCATGTAGAAGAATACAAATAGATCCGTATTCATCATCCTGCATAAAATTCAAGTATAGTGAATAAACGACCTCGACAACAGCAACAACAACGACAAGAATAAAAAGAAACAAAAAGTATTTATATACTTATATGTATATTTTTAGGGTTGATGATTTGGTGTTAATACTCAATTTAGGTGCTCCCCTGTGGAACACTGTATCTCTTGCTCTCAGCATTTTTTATATGCTTGTAGTTCTTTGTGTTTTGTTGAGACCTTGTGAGCCTTGCCCCATCCACTTTACCATATTTCTTTTTTTGTTCTATATTCTAAGGAGGGAGGAACAGAGAGAGAGAGAGAGAGACACACACACACACACACACACACACGTAGAGAGAGAGAGAGAGAGAGAGAGAGAGAGAGAGAGAGAGAGAGAAGAAAATTAAGATTCTTGAAAATAATCATTTATGCATTCAATAGTAGTATTAGATTAGCTCATAATACTTCTGGGAGTTCATTTGCATCGTTCCTAACTTTTTTTTTATAATGATTAATTTCTGAGCCACAGTGTGTAGACATGATCATGGGCAAGTAAAATCCTTGGCATTGTTTGGATTTGAGCACATGAAATACGAACCATTGCTTCAAAAGTCTTAGATATGAGACTAATATGGAGGATCAATAAGATTAAGATTATTATTTATTTTTCTTTGTTCTCAAAATAATTGATGAAATAATAAATTTTTAATCCAATTTAATGTAGCTCTAATTTTAAAATTACTTTTTGTACACATTTTTTCTTGCTTCTTCTTTTCTTTCTTCTTTTTAGATTTTGTTTTATTTATTCTCTAATCTGTTTTAGCAGGCCAGACTTTATACCCATCCCTGTCCACCCTTTGACCATTCCACATCTCATAACTCCTATCTCCATCTCCAAGAGGGTGTCTTCACCTCCTCCACTCCACTGGACCTCTCTGCTCCCTGGGGCCCCAAGTATCTCAGGGGTTAGTTGCATCTTCTTTGACTGAGTCCAGACTGAGCAGTTCTTTGCTGTATATTAGTTGGGGGCCTCATATCAGCTGGTGTGTGCTGCCTTGTTGGTGATCCAGTGTCTGAGAGATCTCGGGCGCCATGTTAGTTGGGACTGTTGGTCTTCCTATAATGTCTCCCTCCTCGTCAGTTTCTTTCAGCTTTTCCCTAATTCAACCCCTGGGGTTAGCAACTTCTGTCCATGGGTTGGGAGGAAATATCTGCATCTGACTCTTTCAGCTGCTTGTTGGGCCTTTCAGAGATGCTGTCATGATAGACCCCTGTTTGTAAGCAGACCAGTAATAATTTTAGGCCTTGGGGCCTCCCTGTAAGATGGATCCCAAGAAGCCACTTATTCTTTCTCTTTTGTTCTTTCACTGGACCTTCTTTTCCTCCATTTCCATCTCTGCAGTTATTTCAGACAGGAACAATTATGGGTCAGAGTTTTGACTGTAGGATAGCAATCCAACTCCTCACTCGTTGCCTTGTATTTCTGCTGGAGGTGGGCTCAAAAAGTTCCCTCTTCCCACTGTAGGACATTTCATCTAGGGTCACTCCCTTTGAGTTCTGATAGTCTCTCACTTCCAAGGTCTCTGGTAGATTATGGAGGGTTCCCCCACATTCTAACTCCAGAGGTTGTCTGTTTCCATTTTTTCTTCTGGCCCTCAGGGCTTCAGTCCTTTTCCCCCATCCAATACCAGATCATGTTCCCTCTACTCTCTTTTCCCTTTCTTTCCCAAGTCCCTCCCTCTCTCCCCCCCTTGTGGTTGCTTTCTTCTACCTCCAAAATGGGACTGAGGCAGTCTCCCTTGGGCCCTTCAGCTTATTGACGTTTAGCAGTTCTGTGGACTCTATCTTGGGTATTCTGCATATTTTTTTTGTGTTCTAATATCGACTTATTAGTGAATACATTCCATGCATGTCATTTTGGGTCTAAATTATCTCACTCAGGATGATATTTTTTCTAGTTCCACTCATTTGTCTTCAAAACTTAAGATACCGTCATTCTTAATAGCTGAGTAGTATTTCATTGTGTAAATGAACCACATTTTCTGTAGTCACTCTTCTGTTTTGGGAAGTCTGGGTTGTTTCTGACTTCAGGCTATCACAAATAAGGCTGCTGTGAACAGAGTGGAACATGTGCCCCTAATTTTTCTTTTGATTTTGAAATGATTCTGGTATTCTATTAGTTCAAATAATGATACTACAGTTGCTGCAAATTTAGTGTCACATATCTAGTATGCTAAGTAATAAGGAGGGCTCACTAGGAGAATGCATAATTTTCCCTGGGAATGGGAAATAGAATAAATATCTCAGTTGGTTTGGGAAAAGGTAGAGAGAGAAACAGGAGGAATCAGGTAGAGGGAAGATGGAGGGAGAGACAATTGGAATTTAGGGGCTGTTTTGGGCCAAGGTAGAAAACTAGTGTAATGGAAACTCCCAGGAATCTACAAGGATGATCCTAACTAAGAACCCTAGTAATGGAGGATACAGAACTTGAACTGGTCATCTTGTGTAAGGTGTACCCTGGAGGGATTTGGACAACAACCCAGCCAAGATACCTTCAACCTACAATTTGTATTATTAGCAAGATGTGTGGGGGTAAAGGAGGCACAGAAATTGTGGGAGTGGCCAGCCAATGACTAATCCATCTTGAGACCTATGTCAGGTAAGGGAACAGAACCCTGACACTACCTAGACAGCTGGGAACCAGAGAGTGTATAGCCCAGAGATCCAGGATAGAACCAAACAAAACTTGCAAATAAAAAAAAGTCAATGAAGTCACTCTTAGTGATATCCTTCTATACTCATAGATAGATATCTAGCCCAAACATCATCAGAGAAGCTTCATACGGAAGTTGTTGGGAGCAGATGGAGAGCCCTACCATCAAACATTAGGTATAGATAACCAAAATTGGAGATCTCCATCTGACCTCTACCTCTGGAGCCCCAGGAACCAAGCAGAAGTGGAGAAATAATTAGATCCAGAAGGGTTGAGGACACCAGGAGAACATGGCCCACAGAATCAACAAAACAGGACTCATGGAGGCACACAAAGACTGAAGTGAAAATCAGGGAGCCTGCATGTGTTTGACCTATAGGTTATGTGTTGTGATTGTATAGCTAAGTCTTTCTGTGAGACTCCTAACAGTTGAGGCTGGGACTGTCTCTGACTGCTTTTCCTCCTTTCAAAACCCTTTGACTCCTATTGGATTGCCTCCTTCAGCCTTAATAGAAGGGGAGAAACTTACTCTTTTTGCAGTTTGATATGCCATGTTTTGTTGGTATCCCAAAAGACCTGCCCTTTGCTGAAAGGATAAGGATGAAAAGCAAACTGGGGATGGGGATAGGCAGGAAGAGGGACTAGGAGAAGAGAGGTTTGTTTCATATGAAATAATCCATTTAATATAAAATAAAATTCTGGTGATAATGATGGATGCAATAGAACTGAATACCTCATATAGTTTTTAAGTAATTATTGCTTTCAGCAAAATAAATCTTTAAAATTGGTAATGTGTACATAATATGTAAAATGTTTTAACATATTTTATAATACCAAATGTAATTAAAAATAATGCTATTAATGATTAGATGTGTTAGTTCCCAAGATTTATTATTTAAAAGTTTCATGCCCAGTCTTTAACATTAATGAAAATATGTTAGATAACTAGAATATGCTCAAAAAGGAAAACTGAGACCTTAGGCAGACTTTTCTTTCTCTTTCTCATCCTGGATATATTCAGGAAAAGAGATTTTGATAGTACACATCTGTCATAATATGCTTTGCTTCCATAGTGCCAAATACTTTCATTGTGAGCTGAAATCATGAACGGAAATAAATCTTTCTTTTTATCAAGTTCATTATTTCCACTATTTCTTGAAGTACTAGAAATGTGATACAGATGTTTTAGATTGAGTTGTTTTCCTAAAATGCTTTTTATGAATGCTCAGTCCCAGCTATTAAGAAAACCTCCCAAGAGTGCTGACACACAGGCTTACAGTAGGGATAAGCCACAGTCGGAGAGAGCAAGACCAGTTAACAGCAGAGATAGACAGATGGTGAGATGAAAGGGCAAGGACATAATCAAGGGAAAACAAGGCTACTTGGCATGATCAGAACCCTGTTCTCCCAATACAGCAAGCCCTGGATACCCCCAAGACACCAGAAAAGCAAGACTCTGATTTAAAATCGTATCTCATGATGATGATAGAGGACCTTTAAAAGAGCACAAATAACTCCCTTAAAGAAATACAGGATAACACAGGTAAACAGGTAGAAGACCTTAAAGAGGAAACACAAAAATTCCTTAAAGAATTACAGAAAAACATAATCAAACAGGTGAAGGAAGTGAAAAAAAATCCAGTATCTAAAAAAGGAAATGGAAACAATAAAGAAATCACAAAGGAAGGCAATCGTGGAGATAGAAAATCTAGGAAAGAGATCAGGAGTCATAGATGCAAGCATCACCAACAGAATACAAGAGATAGAAGAGAGAATCTCAGGTGCAGAAGATATCATAGAAAACATTGACCCAACAGTCTAAAAAATGCAAAATGCACAAAGCTCAAAACCCAAAGCATCCAGGAAATCCAGGACACAATGAGAAAACCAAGTATAGAGGAGAGTGAAGATTCCCAACTAAAAAGGCCAGTACATATCTTCAATAAAATCATAGAAGAAAACTTCCCTAACCTAAATAAAGAGATGAAAACAAACATTCAAAAAGCCCACAGAACTCCAAATAAATTGGACCAGAAAAGAAATCTCTCCTTTCACATAAATGTCAAAACACCAAATGCACAAAACAAAGAAATAATATTAAAAGCATTAAAGGAAAAAGGTCAAGTAGCATATAGAGGCAGACCTATCAGAATTATACCAGACATCTCACCAGAGTCTATGATAGCTAAAAGATCCAGGGCAGGAGTCATAAAGACTCCAAGAAAACACAAGTACTAGCCCAGGCTACTCTACCCATCAAAACTCTCAGTTACCTTAGATGGAGAAACCAAGATATTCCATGGCAAAAAACAAATTTACACAATATCTTACCACAAATCCAGCCATACAAAGAACAATAGTTGGAAAACTCAAGCATAAGGAGGGAAACTACACTCTAGAAAAAGCAATAAATTAATCTTCTTTCAATAAACCCATAAGAAGATAGCCACACAAAAATAATTCCTCCTCTAATAACAGAAATAACAGGAAGCAACAATCACTTTTCCTTAATATCCCTTAACACCAATGGACCCAATTCACCAATAAAAAGACATAGACTAACAGACTGGATAAATAAACTGGACCCAACATTTTGCTGCATAGAGGAAACACACCTCAGTGGCAAAGACAGTTACTACCTCAGAGTAAAAGGCTGAAAAAAATTTTCTAAGCAAATGGTCTCAAGAAAAAAGCTGGAGTAGTCATTTGAATATTGAATAAAATCAACTTTCAACCAAAAGTTATAAAAAAAAAATCATACTCATTAAAGAAAAATCTACCAAGATGAACTTTTAATTCTGAATATCTATACTCTGACATACCTCACTCAGGATGATATTTTCAAGTTCCATCCATTTGCCTGCAAATTTCATGAAGTCGTTGTTTTTAATAGCTGAGTAGTATTCCACTGTGTTAATGTACCATTTTCTGTATCCATTCCTCTGTTGAGGGACATCTAGGTTCTTTCCAGCTTCTGGCTATTATAAATATGGCTACAATGAACATAGTGTCCTTGTTACATGTTGGAAAATCTTCTGGATATTTGCCCAGGTGGTATAGCTGGGTCCTCATGTAGTACCATGTCCAATTTTCTGAGGATCTGCCAAACTGAATTCCAGAGTGGTTGTATCAGCTTGCATTCCCACCAGCAATGGAGGAGTGTGCCTCTTTCTCTACATCCTCACCAGCATCTGCTATTACCTGCCCTCTCTTTCCCTATTTGTTCAATATAATACTTGAAGTTCTAGCTAGAAGAATTAGACAACAAAAACAGGTCAAAGTGATACAAATTGGAAAAAATAAAAGTATCACTATTTGCAGATGATATGATCATATACTTAAGTGACTCCAAAACTCCTGCAGAGAACTCCTACAGCTGATAAACAACTTCAGCAAAGTGGCCAGATATAAAATTAACTCAAACAAATTAGCCTTCCTATACCCAAAGGATAAACAGGCTGAGAAAAAAATTAGAGAAACAACACCTTTCACAATAGTCACAAACAATCAAAAGTATCTTGGTGTGACTCTAACCAAACAACTGAAAGATCTGTATGAAAAGAACTTAAGTTCTCTGAAGAAAGAAATCGAAGAAGACCTCAGAAGATTGAAAGATCATCCATGCTCCTGGATTGGCAGGATTAATATAGTAAAAATGTTCATCTTGCCATAAGCAATGTACAGATCCAATGTAATCCCACCAAATTCCAACTCAATTCTTCATAGAGTTAGAAAGAGCAATTTGCAAATTCATTTGGAATCACAAAAAACACAGGATAGCAAAAGCTATTCTCAACAATAAAGAACTTCTGGAGGGATCAGTATCCCTGACCTCAAGCAGTACTCTAGAGCAATAGTGATAAAAACTGCATGGTATTGGTGCAGTGATAGGTAGGTAGATCAATGGAATAGAATTGAAGACCCAGAAATTAACCCCCAGACCTAAGGTCATTTAATCTTTGACACAGGAGCTAAAACCATGGGGCATCATAAAATTGCAAAGCTTATGTAAGGCAAAGGACACAGTAATTAGGATAATATGACACCAACAGATTGGGAAAAGATTTTTACCAATACTCTATCGAATAGAGGGCTAATATCTAATATATACAAAGAATTCAAGAAGTTAGACTCCTGAGAACCAAATAACCCTATTAAAAATGGGGAACAGAGGTAAACCGAGAATTCTCAACTGAGGAAACTTGAAGGCTTGAGAAGCACCTAAAGAAATGTTCAACAACCTTTGTCATCAAGGAAATGCAAATCAAAACAACTCTGAGATTCCACCTCACACCAGTCAGAATGGCTAAGTCCTTCCTCCATTTTTTTTTATTGTTGATTTGTTATTAAAATCTTATGTAACACAGTGGACTTACAATTTGTTTTTTAATTTTATTCTTAAAGTGAAACTGAGAGCAGACATTTATGAATATCTGTCACCAAAATAATTTAGAATCTCCTTCTTTCTAGCTGTGACACTCCATGCCCATCTCTCTATTTCTCTTCAGTGACTTAGTACCAATATTCATGTATTCCCATATAAATTACAGGTCTATTTACCAAAGAACCAAAAATGAATCTTTTTTGGTTCAGGAAACAAAAGCAATAGCATCACACTATTCAACATTCTGAGAAGAATATGGTTGTTTGCTAACCTGAAGTCAAATTAAACTTAACCAGCAATTAAAGAAAATGGCCTTTGTTGTAAAAGTTGTTTGTAAGGAGAGTAGTAGTATTATAGTTTCTTATAATTTGATAAATGTGTATACAATTAAAGGGTTCTGAGTTCAAATAAAGAACATATTATTTTGTGATTGTTGTTGTTTTGCTGATGAATTCATTTTAAGTGTAGAATAAGAGACAAAATATTTTTACTATCTTGTGCAAATTGTGAGGAATAAAGACAGTTAACCACTTAGGAAAGTCAGGGTCTTTATTAAAATGAAGAAAAGGATTGCCTAGGAATGCCGGGATCTTTCTTTTAGGTACCTCAGTTTTCTGTTATTATGATAGTTTTCTAGTATAATAAATATTCCTGATTCTTTACACTATACTGCATTCAACTGCAAGAACAAATAAACTTCTTCTGGAAACAAAATATGTTATACAATTGGAAAGGAATGTTAAAACAAGCATTAATGTCCTCAGGGGAGAAAATGACCCAGTTTATAGAATTGACATAAACCTGGAATTTTAAAGTTTTAACAAATATCATTGAAAGAAAGTGTCATCAATACTCTAAATTTCTCGAGCAATATGCCAATGAAATAATAATATTCAATTTAAACATTTCATGGCCACTAAAAATCTGTTAGAAAATAATATTCCCAGCAAGAATGAGGCATTTAAATATGTAGAAGGCAACTCTGTGGTATTTTAATATACTTTATTATATTAAATATTAAATAATTGAGGCACTGAAAATGTGTGCAATGGACATTATAAGGTGTACCCTTTGTAATGTGTAATAATGAAATGCCTGAATGATAAAAGGAGAAAGATCAGAGAAATAATATTAAATCCTGATCATAATATAATAAGCTACATGAGAATCCTATGAAAAGATAATGTTTTAGTAAAGCAACTCCACTCCATGCTCATCTTGAAGCAAGAAATCTGAGTCAAGTATAATTTAAATTTATATATTAGGTTTATGTTGGAGACCAAGGCCTTGGCCTCTTGCATATCTGCTGGACAAAGATCCCAGGTTTGTCTAAGTCTGCTAGCCACAGTGTCTCGGATCACTCAGCAGGTGCCTCCTCTAGGCCCTGACTTTTAGGCTGGGCTTGATTAGCATTTCAAGGTGTTCCGGCTCTAGCAGGCCTCTCCTTGTTTCCTCCCCATTGTTACTGCCCCCAGGTAGGGATTAAACGTCTGGCCCTTAGCTCAGGTACAACTATGTCATAATTGATGTCTGGTCACATTATGGATTCTCCCCGCCCCTGCCATTTCCCGCCCTAATGTGTTTAAAACATTGTACCATTAAAGATTTCTTTTGAGCTTGATCGGATTCCATCTTGCTCCAACACATTCCTTTGTTTCCTGCTTCTTTCCATTATCAATGGCTTCCTTCCACAGCATTTCCACAGCAAGGAGTACCCGCTGGCAGGAACTTCGAAACTAGTAACAGTTACAGTTGGCGCCCGACGTGGACTGTGGACCGGGAGAGTGCACACCGTTGATTGTCACGACACGAAAAAGGCCTGGCCAGGTGAGAATTAATCAGTGGAAGACGCTCTCGGAGTGACCCGACCGAGAAGTGGACTTCGGGAGAAG
>CM052718.1:51549311-51581975 GCA_028551405.1 Uromys caudimaculatus | reverse complement strand
TGTTTCCTATGCCCCAAAGGTTCTGTAAAGGTCTCTCTTGATCCAGAAGTGGTGGTTTTGCCTGTGCTCAAAGGCGTGTCAGCACTTCTGGGATTCTCTGTTCACATGGAGCCTTGTGGCCCAGGCTGAGGTCCCCAGGCACCGGTGTAAATCGGAAAGTTCACAGTTTTTCTGTCCCTGGGTTCTCAGGCCCCGGATCCCTGCAGATCCGGGCGGGTCTGGGCGAGAGGTGCTGCTCCCCTCAACCCCACTCACGGCCCTTCCAAGTTCCTGTGAAGTTACCTTTCTACGGCAATCGTTGGCTACCGACTCCTGGCGTCCCAGGCAAAGGTTTCCCCTTTCTAAGGTGCTCGTTGGCTACCGACTCCTGGTGTCCCAGGCAGAGGTTTCCCCCTTTCTAGGGTGCTCGTTGGCTACCGACTCCTGGTGTCGACTGGATATGATATTAACTCAAACAAACCAGTAGCTTTTCTCTATTCAAACAATAAACAGGATGAGAAAGAAATTAGTGAAATGATACCCTTCACAATAGTCACAAATATTATTAAATACCTTTGTGTGACTCTAATCAAGCAAGTGAAAGATCTGTATGATAAGATCTTCAAGTCTCTGAAAAAAGAACTCGAAGATCTTAGAAGATGGAAAGATCTCCCATGCTCATGGAATGGCAGAATTAATATAGTAAAAATGCTTTTCTTGCAAAAAGCAATCTACAGATTCAATGTAATCCTCCTCAAAACTCCAACCCAGTTCTTCATAGAGTTATGAGGAGCAATTTACATTCATTTGGAATAACAAAAAGCCTAGGAGAGCAAAAACTATTCTCAACAATAAAAGGACTTCTAGGGGAATCAAGCAGTATTACAGAGCAGTAGTGATAAAAACTGCAAAGTATTTGTACCAGGACAGGCAGGTAAAACAATGGAACAGAAATGAAGACCCAGAAATGAACCCTCACACCAGTGGTCACTTGATCTTTGACAAAGGAACTAGAGCCATCCAGTAGAAAAAAGACAGCAATTTCAACAAATGGTGAGGGTTTAACTGGAGGTCAGCATATAGAAGAATGCAAATACATCCATTCTTATCTCCTTGTACAAGATCAAGTCCTAGTGGATTAAGGACCTCCACATAAAACCAGATACACTGAAACCAGTAGAGGAAAAAGTGGGGTAGAGCCTCGAACACATGGGCACGGGGAAAGATCAACAATCAACAAATGGGACCTCATAAAATTGCAAGGTTTCTTTAAGTCAAAGGACAATATAAATAGGACAAAATGGCAACCAACAGATTGGGAAAAGATCTTTACCAAGCCTACATCTGATAGAGGGCTAATATCCAATATATACAAAGAACTCAAAAAGTTAGACTACAGTGAACCAAATAACCCTATTAAAATTGGGGTACAGGGCTAAACAAACAATTCGCAACTGAGGAATACCAAATATGTGAGAAAAACCTAAAGAAATGTTCAACATCCTTAGACATCACAGAAATTCAAATCAAAACAACCCTGAGATTCCACCTCACAGAAATAAGAATGGCTAAGATCAAAAACTCAGGTGACAGCAGATACTTGGGAGGACGTGGAGAAAGAGCAAGATTCCTCCATTGTTAGTGAGATTGCAAGCCGATACAACCACTATGGAAATCAGACTGGTGGTTCCTCAGAAATTGGACATAGTACTACCTTAGGACCCACCTATACCACTCCTGAGCATATATCTAAAAAATGATCCAACATATAAAAAGGACACATGCTCCCCTATGTTCATCGCTGCTTTATCTATAATAGCCAGAACCTAGAAATAACTCAGAAGTCCTTCAACAGAGGAATGGATACAGAAAATGGGGTACATTTACATAATGGTGTACTACTCAGCTATTAAAATCAATGACTTCATGAAATTCTTAGGCAAATGGATGGAAATTGAAAATATCATCCTGAGTGATGTAATCCAGTCATAAAAGAATCTACATGTTATACACTCTTTGATAAGTGGACATTAGCGTAAAAGCTCAGAACACCCTAGATACAATTCACAGATCACGTGAAGCTCAAGAAGAAGGAAAAAAAAACAAAGTATGGATACTTCAGTCCTTCTTAGAAGGGGGAACTAAATGGTCACAGGAGGAAATATGGAGACAAAGACTCAAGCAGAGATTTAAGGAAAGACCATCCAGATACTGCTCTATTTGCGGATCCATCATACACACACACACACACACACACACACACACACACACACACACACACATATATATACCAAACCCAGACACTATTGTTGCTTCCTGACAGGAGCTTGATATAGCTGTTTCCTGAGAGGTTCTTGCAGAGCTTGGCAAATACAGAGGCAGATGCTTTCAGCCAATCATTGGACTCAGCATGGGGTCCATAATGGAGGAGTTAGAGAAAGGACTGAAGGAGCTGAATGGGTTTGTGTCCTATAGGAAGAACAACAATATTAACCAACCAGAACTCCCAGAGCTCCCAGGAAATAAACTACCAACCAAAAACTACACATGGACGGCCCCATGTCTTCAGCAGCATATATAGCAAAGGATGGCCTTGTTGGACATCAGTGGGATGAGAAGCCCTTGGTCCTGCGAAGGTTCCATGTATCAGTGAAGGGGAATTCCAGGGCGGGGTGGCAGGAGTGGGTGGGTGGGTAGATAAGCACCCTCATAGAAGTAGGTGGAGGGTGGATATGGCAGAGGGTTTCCATGGCAGAAACTGTGAAGGAGGATAACATTTGAAATGTAAATAAATAAAATATCCAATAAAAAAAAAGAAAAAGAAATCTAGTAATTAAAAAGCAAACCTAATAGAAAATACTCAGTATCTTCTAAGTAGACAACCAATTTTGTTTTTGAATGGAGGTTTGGTCAAGTCATATATTCCTCAGTAATATCAGATTATAATTATATCATTTCTCTCTTCCTTTTACTCCCTCCAAATTCTCAAATATATCCTTACTTTTCTTCTTTCAAGTTCATAACGTATATTTATTAATTGCTATTATGTATGAAGATACATTTTTATGCATATACATTCCTACACATAGCCTTTTCCAATTGTAAGATATTACTTGTGCACTTTATACACATTTCATACACACAACAAATGTTTTCATATACATCATTTTTAAGATTTTGAAACAAGATGCTAGAGATAAAACACATATATTATCACACATACTTTTAAGTTGTGTAACCCATTCTTTAAACAATGTGGAACCTCTGCTACTTGCTAACAGAAGCATTTTTTGTTGAATTTTCAATGTCAAAAATTAAATTCATTTTTATTAATGACCATTCTATTTTACTTTTAGCATATGGCTGTGTGAATAGTTTAAGTTTTATATTGGGTGGCCCTAGATGAAGAGCCACAGATTATCAATGGATGCTGAGAGAAAGAATTAGTTTCTCCTAGAGATGATCTACTGTACAAAAAATTAAATTCCAAACCCTGTACATACATATATGAATAACACTAAATGGACTCAGTTGGTTGTTTACACATATACATTTGTGCTTGGATGTTGTATATGTTATACACTGTTAAGTAGAGCAAAAAATAATAAATTTTAAAGTATAGCAGCAAAACTTGAAAGCAGGAAAAGGAGTGATAGAGTTACAGTTGTCATTTTTTGTTATTAAAATAAGTTTTTAAATACTTTTTTTATTTTAAAGGTTGTTTAAAGGAAATGTATAGATTTAATGACATATATGGAAAAAGTTAGGAAAATATCAGAGAAGAATAGAATGTATGAGGAGGTATAGGTTTACAAACAAGGAAGTAACAAGAATACATGTTACCATAAGAATACTGAAACACAGAACAAAAGTTAATAAATTTTGGTTTTGTTTTTTAGAATTTAATTTTACTTTATGTAGTTCTGGATTTTTTTTTCTTTTCTTTTTTAGTTTGGGAGCAAGATGGTAATCCGATCAAACCTCAAAGAACTTTCTTTCAGAGCCATATATGAAGCACTTAAGACGGGAAGTAACAGGGTTGGGGAAGTTCCAGAAGGTCAACGTTCCTGCCAGATGTCATGTATTGTTGCAAAAACATGATAACAGGATATCACAAGATCTCCCTAAATCCACAGGCAGGGGCAAACGGAATGTCTCTAAAACCGCAGGCTGGTCACCTGATTTTTGAGAAGCCTGAGGCACCGGGTCTGGGAAACTGAAAGTCAGGCCAAAGCCTGTTGGTTCCCGACATCTCCTCCCTTTTTATTTATTTGTTGAACCGAGTAGTAAGGAACCTGTTTAGAAACAGGGGGACCTTAATCAGAAGGGGGGAATAAGGACTCGATCCTCTTCATTACACGGTGTCTTTTTCATGAGGAGAGAATTAAAGTTCACCTGTTGGGTGATGCCTTCTTGACACCAACCTCTATGCAATCAGGTTTGCTCCTCAGGGGCCTCAGAAGCAGCGCATAGTGTCTTCCCCTTGCCGTGCTTAGCCTAGCACCCCTGCTGATGCCCACACCACTTGCAAACAGGCATGCATAAATCTGAGTTTTATGTAGCTGTTAAAGGAGTATAATCGACTTCAGGCACCGTAATTCCACAATCAATTAGATCGAGAAGGTGATAGTGAATTTGTAAGGGTCGGGATGTTACAGAGTCAATCTGCTGTTCTAAATGCCAATCTAAATCCTCTGAATACTCAGAACATTAGTAACATTTTTTGCTAAACGATTAACAAAGGTAGCTGATTATTTTTTATTTTATTTTTTGACTCTCAGATTTCTGGAGCCATGGATCCCTCCATGTATACTCTCTGGTTGGTAGTTTAGTCCTTTGGAGCTTTGGCGGGTCTGGTTGGTTGATATTGTTGTTGTTCCTACGGGGTTGCAAACCCCTTGAGCTCATTCAGTCCTTCCTCTAACTCTTCCATTGATGTCCCTGACTCTGTCCCATGGTTGGATATTATTAATTAAGTGCTAGCAGAGCCTCTCAGGGAACAGCCATACTAGGCGCCTGTCAGTTGGCTTAATTTTTAAATAAATCACAAACTTGTATAGATTATGGAGATGTTAATCATTCTCATCCTGATATTGAGATGTACTTAACATTATGAAGAGTCCTCTTTTATGGTAGTGAATAGAGTATTTATCTTAAAGTTACACATAATATTAAAGTAGTTTTAATATTTCATTATATTGTATAAAAGTTTTCTTACTCTTATTTTAATATAAATGGAATTTTTATGCATTATCAACATCTCCTTAGTCTTTTCTTTAACATCCTCAGTTGTTGATAAATATCATTCCACTTAATAATCTTTATAAATTAAAAAACTTAAAACTAAGCATATGAGTCTGAAATTTCAAATTCTCAAAGAGGAATAAATGAAAATTTAATGATAAGAAAAATTATTAGTTTTTAAATATGTATTATATATGAATGGCTGAGAAAATAATATATAAATAGTACTATAGTACTAATATATTGAATATGTAAAACATTACAAGAACATATACTCATATAAAAGTAACCAATAACATTGCATTAAATGTGTCTTATATTTTAGATTGTGCCATTTTAAATTACATACAAAGTGTATGTTAGAAAAAGAACATGGAAATTTAATATGGAATAGTAGAATTATAGTCATTAGTATCAAAGAAATAATGACCACTAAATATAATTTGATAAAGTAACTACCATTATATGACAGCCTAGTAGGTTGGCTATGATCCACTATAACTATTTCACATTTTATTGATAAATAGAAGAGAGGAATTCAAAAGTGTCAAAAAACTTAAGAACAAGAAATGGAAATATTAATTATTCCAGTGTTATAATGAACATAAGATACTCCATAAATAACATAAAAATATTGAATAATGTTTAAAGGGAAGGTAAGCTATTTCTATATTTGCTGTAGAAGACACCAGTAACGGTCAATATTAGTAGATATTCTTACATATATTTCAAACATTGCATTAGGCATTTTAGACAGAATATATCAATCAATGCTCAGAAATGTGACAGATGCTTATTGCTATTACTGTTTTAAAGTAGAACAAAATGTTGATTCAGAAAAAAATAATCTAATAAAATTCTCCAAGTAAAATAGATTAAAACTGGAAAACCTAAAAATCAAATCCAAGCACAGTATGTCTTCAGAGTTGAGACCCTGCAATCATTCTCATTTGACGATAGGATATTTTCTGGGTCACATATTAGTTTAACATATGCACTTTGATTTTGGAAACCCGTTTTATAATACCACGTAATTGGATCCCAAACTTTATATTGATGTCATAAGGACTGAGCTTGCATTTATGTTGGAAACTTATCAAAGTATATTGTGAAATCTGTGCCTGTTCCAAAATTTATTTTAGTGAAACCCAATATATATAGCCTTTATTAAGACTATTTAGATATGTTTGCCAGAATTTGAATATTGTTGGAGTATGATCAGCAAACGTTTGAAAGCTGGAAGTTTGTTTACCAGTAGATTGTATTTGGATAGTGTGATAGTTAGGTAATAGAGATCCATGGAAATTCATGACATTAGATAAGCTCAGAACAAAACAGTACAGACTAAGTTCCCTAAAGAATGAGTGTTAGGGGAGAGCTAGGGGCTTCTTTGAATTCCTCTGCTGTATAGAATGCTCACTTCTGTCAAACATTTTCTTACAATTGTTAGTACCAATCTCCACAAGGGCCTAACAGTAAACATATATTTGAGCAATCTGATTTTTATGAACACTTCTATGATAATAAAAACAGATTTTCTGTATCAAGTAGTCAGATGTAAGTATTTTGTAAAATCATTGCAAAATTATTTAAAACATGAATCAACTAACGTTATTTAATTTAGATAAGAAAACAAAATTATCCCTTTCTTCAGATGACACCAAGGTGATCTGTCCATTTAAGAAAGCTGAGGCCACATTCAGATGAGGTCCTTGGTTTATCTGGTGATTAGCCCCAGACTGGCAGCTGGCATCATAGCCCCTGTCTCTGAGCTCGCTTGTATCTACACTGTCTACATCCTGTACAACAATTAGGTGATAGTTACAGAGGATAAGATCAATGCCTTCATTAAAACAGCTTGTGTCATTGTTGAACCTTTCTGTCCTGGTTAGTTTGCAAAGGCCTCTGATTATCTGCAATGTAGGGGCTGGTGTGGCCTTTGCTTTGCTTTGGATACAGTCTTACATATTGTAGATGGTCTCATCCTTCTCATGCTGCTACAAAGACTCTACTTTTCTTCAAGGTGATTGAATGTCCAGCACGTTCCACCATGAACACAAGAAAATACTTTTTGTTTAAAACTAATAACATTTCATCAAAAGTCTTAATACTCAGTTAAAACTCACATTCATAAGCCATAGAGAGCAATGTGAAGCACGTGGAAAGTTATGTTGAGACAGATCTTACAAAGGATTCTAAAATAGAGTGCTTATATAGGAGTGTAAAAAATATGTTAAATTTTAGTGTTGAGACAAAACAACTGATAAAATTAACACAAAGGAAGAAAGAACCAGTTTGCCTCACAGCTTCAGGGACTTCAGTCTATAGTATATAGGAAGAAACAGCTTGGTCATGGAAGAGAGACAGGGGCAAAATCATGGAAGTCAGGAAGGAGAAGGGGATGGGGAGGAATATGCTTATAATCTCACATTAGTAACAATTTCCCTAGCAGCTCCTTTTTTTACTTTCTACCTAATATCAATAATGTCATAAAATTATTAGCACCTTCTATTATTTAAATCATAGTCTCATGATCCAGTCATTGCCCAAGTGCTCATTCTCTGAACACTGCATTATAGAGGAAGATGTAACAAAGGCATATCAGGGATATTGTATACCCAAACATTAACATCCCAAGTAGATAATATATTTTCCTTTGATTTATTTGTTTTTAGTGAATCTCATAAACATTAACATGTTAGAGATTTGGTCTTTAGTGTGGCAGTACTCAGAGACAGTAAAGTATTAAGATATGGTAGGCATAGAGGAAATTTGTGCCTTCTGAGACAAGCAAATGCTATCATGAATTCAGTAGCATTATTTATGCAAAAGGTTATCTCAACTGGCATGTTTGATGTGTTTCCACTCACTAATAGAGGCTCTAGTGTAGTGTACCATATAGTTATGATACTTGCTTAAGTATTCATTTGTTTCTTACTGTCTCACATACTTAAAAAGTGGATCCACATATATGGGTACTGAAATAGCCTTCATACATATTGGTAAGGCTTTCCAGGTGCAGTTGTGTGGAGAGGAGTGCCTACATCTATGTATGTAAACACTATCTAAACTTTAAAAGGAACTCAATATATTCATTGAGTTTTAGAATGGACTTTGGTGGATTGGTCTCTCAGTTTGCCTTCAAACCCTTGGAGAAAGACTAAATACTGCTTTATTTCTCCCCCTAGGGAGAGAGTGTAATTACCTGAAAGCCCTCAAGTTATAACCATGCTCCCATAAAAATAAATTCTTTTTCCAGAAATGCCCAAAGCTACACCTATAGAGTCTTACTAACATAACTACTTAAGCATGAGATAAACAAGAATAACAAAAATAAACATGTTAACATGGTTTGGGATGCAGAGGAGCCAAAGAAGTTCAACACTACATAAAGAACTAAAGACAACAAAGAGATATTGAGATAAGGAGAAACAGTCTTCCCCATGGAAGGACATACAAATTGGTTATCCAATGAATTTGAAAGACAGGAAGGATTGGTTGTGTTGGAAGTCTTGGAGACAGGAACAGAAAGGGGGATATTATTTAGTCATAATGATTTTTGGAGGCTTTATATTTATTTACTTATTTTTTGTTTTGTGTGCATTGTTGTTATGCCTGAAAGCATGCCTGTGCTAAGGTGACAGATCTCCGGGTACTGGAATTGCAGACAGTTGTAAGCTGCCATGTGATGAAAACTAAATACGGGTCTTTTGGAAAAACAAGCAGTGTTCTTCCCTGTTGAGTCATCTCTCCAGTTCCTATATTATAATCTTAATGAAATAAAATTAAAATATATCAAGTAGTTGTCACTGAACCATGATTATTTCTTCAACTTGAGTTGGTATAGATTAAGCCTTTCGCATATACTTTTCTCCCTTTGGACATGGGAGAATTCATTTACAGTTTTCTGCATATTTTAGTAAGGAAAAAGGGTAGTAGGCAGAGACCTCTTAGGGTATTGTAGCAACAATGTGATGTATTTATATAGCAAGAAATAATAGACTAATACATAATAAATGAATAAATATTTAGAGTGTATGTATACATACATTTCTCTAAAGATTTGGGGTGGTTTACAAGGTATATGTAAATTAATCTCAAGAGAAGTCATTATTTTTCCTTCATATGTAAAGAAATTTGATTTCACAATTTGATAAGATTTACACAATAAAAAACAAGTGATATTTATTATTCTCCAAAATTTTCTGTTAGTGTCTACACTCTTACCAAACTCAGACATCTCTCAGATATGTACTATCTTTCAGGTCTTATATGAAAATTGTACTTTTCACATGAATCAAACAAATGATATAATTTTTGGAGTCTTACTTTACATGTATGTGTGTTATTAGCATATTGTGGTTTCTATCTATATTACCAGATTACATAAACCTATCCACCACATTAAAAGAATGTATATTTAACAGGAGTGTGGAAATGCCTATGTCATTAAGAATGCTAAGCACTGTTGAAGAGGAAATCAGTTTAGTTTCCCACACTAGGTTGGGTACAACTTACCTCCCTGTATCTATAGCTTCAGAGGTTGGAATACACTCATGGCTTCATCCCCACACATATAAATGCTAAAAAATGTAATAGATATATCTTTCATTTTAGAATTATAAAGGTTAAAGCATATACAATACCATTATAAGAATGACAAATGTTTATATATCAGTTTAAAATAAGCCTTTTACTCTCTATTAGTTAACAGTAGCCCAGTGGAAGATATAGATACAGATAAATATGCATAGACCAGTGTACAGCACAATGAAAGGATTTTGAAAGTGTTTTGAAAGACAACATTTTATAATCACAGTAATTAGAATTTATAACATTAATTTTATTCCTCATATGCTTTAGTAGTCAGAAAGGAGCTTGTTCTCATTACTCTGGAAATTGGTCTCTCAAACTAATATTATATTGAGAAATATTGCAGAGTGAATGAGTTCTTCTCTGATGTTATAGAGAATTAGTCAAATATGTAACTGTAATTTCTTTCCCACACAATTACTTCTGTGGATTGCAAAAGCAGTAAATAGAATACCAAATCATGGAAATATATTCTATTGTGTGTTATTTATATTTTCTGATGCATTCCATGGTATTCTAATGTTATATGAAATGATAGATGCCAAATAAGTTAATGAAAATATAACAAAAGCAAAATATGATATGTTCTCCATACATATAAAACTATTGGTGAACTTAAAATAATTTTACATTCATTAAGGTATTTTTTATTCTCTAGTGAGAACACATTAAATTGCTAGCAAAAAATCTTTAACATGCCTATTTTGCTCCTATTATATTTATTATCATTCTAAAACTACAGAGTAGCATAAGAACTCAAAGCAATTTTTTAAATGAAAATAGAGTCTTTTCTATTTTAGGAATCAATTTACTGATTTATTTTTCTATCATAGATCTCTGGATTATCTAGTGTCCAGTTCTTGGTCATGCAGACACTGTCAGGCATGGGCTGCCTCCCCTGAGGTCGCCACAAATTAGAATAATTATTGGTCTCCATTGCCCCAGCATAACTTGAAGGCAGCACATATTGTAAGTGCAAGGTTTTGTGGCTGGGTTTGTGCCCCAGTCTCACCACTAGAAGCCATATCTGGTTAGAAAGGATGACTGAATCAGATTCCAAATCCTCCTTTACCAGGAGTCCTTGCTAGGATCAACCTTTTAGACACCTGGTAGTTCCTACTTCAGTAGATTTCCACATCAGCTTCCCACCACCCCAAATTCCCTCTAATTCCAGTTATATCTTCTCATACTCTCTTCCTCTATTCTTTTACCTGATTCTTCCTCTTTCCATTTCTGCTAGCCCCCAATCCACTCACAATATTATTCTATTTCCTCTTTCCAAAGGAATAAATGTATCCTTTTTAAGCCCTCCTTGTTACTTAACTTTCCTGAGTCTGTGTATTGTAGCATAATTATCTTTTATGTAATAGATGATGTCCACTTACAACTTGAGTGCATGCCTTGTTTTTCTTTCTAGGTCCAGGTTAACTATTTCAGGCTTATTTTTTTCTTGTTCCATCCATTCATCTGCAATTTCATGATGTCATTTATTTTTAACAGTTGAGTAATACTTCATTGTGTAAAGGTGCCACATCTTTTTTTACTCATTATTCAGTTGAGAGACATGTAACTTCTTAAAATTATTCCTAATTATATTCTTATCTACTCATAGATTGGTGTCTAGTCTAATAGCCAGCAGGGATGCTTTCTCCTGTAGCTTATAAAAGCAGATATAGAGACCGATATTAAACATTGGCAAGAGAGGGTGAGAGAGAGAGGGTGAGAGAGAGAGAGAGAGAGAGAGAGAGAGAGAGAGAGAGAGAGAGAGAGAGAGCACACAGAAATGGAGATCCCCATTAGGGCCTTTCCCATGGAGCAAGGTGAACCCTGCAGAAAAGGGAGAGAAACAACTGTAGGAGCCAGAGGGTATGAGAACGCCAGGAAAACAGATACTATTTAGGACTTATGGAGACTGAAATGACTCATGGAATATACATGAGTCCAAGTCACATTATCATTTACATTTACATTATGGAACTCATGCAGTGGGAGTGGAGATATCTCTGACTATTTAGATTGCACTCCAGACTCTTTTCCTGCTACTGCGTTGCCTCACCCAGCGTTAATATGTGGGTTTGTGGATCTCTACATCTATTTCTATCTGATGGCAGAGAAAACATCTCTGATGATGACTGGTTAAGACACTGATCTATGATTATAGCATAATGCCATTAAAAATATTTTATTTTTTTGTTGTTATTGTTTTGTTTGTTTGCTTGCTTTTGACCAGTCCTCTAGGTCTTTCAGCTATGTAATCTCTGGTCCTTAGTTACCTAAGCAATGACAGGTATGAGTTTCTTCTTATCAAGTAGGCCTTAGAGCAAATCAGACATTTGTTGGCTACTTCCAGAAGTTCTGTGCCATCATTGTCCCAGCATATTTTTCAAGCAAGACAGATTGCACGTTAAAGGTTTTGAGGCACTGCTGGTGCCCACATTTCTCTTTTAGTAGCCTGTAGAATACCTTTCCACTCTAAAGATACTAGAACGAAAGGGTGATTCGTCTTGCCCCCATCTCCAATTGACCCCAGTTTAATATTAAAAATCTATTCCTTCCAGGAAGAACCAAGATTCTTTCTAGACCCATCATTTTTTTGTGTGTGCTTTTAACTTCTTTCTTTGCTTTTGTTTTTGTTTTTATTTTTTATTTTTATTTATTTATTTATTTATTTATTTATTTATTTATTTATTTATTTATTTATTTATTTATTTTGATGCTTTATTTACATTTCCAATGTTTCCCCCTTTCTAGGTCTCCTCTTTGGAAACCACCTATCTCCTCCCCATCCCCCATCTTTATGAGGGAATTCCACCTTCCACCCACCCACCTGCCCACTCCCATATTTCCACCTTGGCATTCCCCTTTACTGGGGCCTCTAACACCCTCAGGCCCAAGGGCCTCTCCTCCCCCTGATGGCCAACAAGGCCCTCCTCTGCCACATATGTGGTCCGAACCATGGGTCCCTCCATGTGTATTCTTTGGTTGGTGGTCCAGCCTCTTTGAGGACCGGGGGGTCAGGCCAGTTGACACTGTTGCTTCCTCCATGGGACTGCAGACTTCCTCAGCTCCTTCAGGCCCTTCTCCAACTCCTCCATCTGGGACCTCACTCTGAGTCCAACAGTTATTGGAAAGTGAAACTTGGGTATTCCAAATGTTTCAGCTAATATCCACTTATCAGTGAGTACATACCATGTTCGTTCTTTTGTGACTGAGTTATCTCGCTCAAGATGATATTTTCAAGTTCCATCCATTTCCCTGCAAATTCCATTAAATCATTGTTTTTAATAGCTGAGTAGTACTCCATTGTATAAATGTGTAGCACATTTTCTGTATCCATTCTTCTGATGAGGGACATCTGGGTTGTTTCCAGGTTCTGGCTATTATAAATATGGCTGTTATGAACATAGTGGAGCATGTCTTTATTACATGTTGGAGCATCTTCTGGGTATATGCCCAGGAGAGGTATAGCTGGATCCTCAGGTAGTATTATGTCCATTTTTCTGAGGGTCCGCCAAACTGATTTCCAGAGTGGTTGTACCAGCTTGCAATCACACCAACAATGGAGGAGTGTTCCTCTTTCTCCACATCCTCGCCAGCATCTGCTGTCACCTGAGTTTTTGATCTTGGCCATTCTGACTGGTGTGAGGTGGAATCTCAGGGTTATTTTGATTTGCATTTCCCTGATGACTAAGGATGTGGAGCATTTCTTTAGGTGCTTCTCAGCCCTGCAAATTTCCTCAGTTGAGAATTCTCTGTTTAGTTCTGTTCCCCATTTTTTGATGGGGTTATTTGGTTTTCTGGAGTCTACCTTCTTGAGTTCGTTGTTTATGTTGGGTATTAGCACTCTATCAGACGTAGGATTGGTAAAGATCTTTTCCCAATCTGTTGGTTGCCGTTTTGTCCTATTGACAGTGTCCTTTGCCTTACAGAAGCTTTGCAATTTCATGAGGTACCATTTGTAGATTCTTGATCTTAGGGCATAAGCCACTGGTGTTCTGTTCAGGAACTTTTCCCCTGTACCCATGTGGTCGAGGCTTTTCCCCACTTTCTCTTCTACTAGATTCAGTGTATCTGGTTTTATGTGGAGGTCCTTGATACACTTGGACTTGAGCTTTGTACAGGGAGATAGGAATGGATCAATTCGCATTCTTCTGCATGTAGACCGCCAGTTGAACCAGCACCATTTGTTGAAAATGCTGTCTTTTTTCCACTGGACGGTTTTAGCTCCTTTATCAAAAATCAAGTCACCTTAAGTGTGTGGGTTCATTTCTGGGTCTTCAGTTCTATTCCATTGATCTACCTGCCTGTCGCTGTACCAACACCATGCAGTTTTTATCACTACTGCTCTGTAGTACAGCTTGAGTAGACCCATCATTTTATTAGCATCTCTGTGTCTACAGATTTAAACTGGGTTATCATTAGCTTAATTACTAATAACTCAGTCTATATCATATATATATATATTTATTTATTTATGCAAATAATTATTATGACATACATATATATTATATTTTATAATTTAATTTCATCCATTTGCCTTCTAATTTCATGATGTCCTATCAACTGAGAAATACTCAATTCCATAAATGTACCCTTCAATTGTGGGACATCTACATTGTTTGTACTTTCTGGCAATTATTAACAAAGCTCTAATGAACATGGGTTCAAAATTGTCCTAGTGGTAGGATTCTTTTGGTATATGTCTAAGAGTTATATAGCTGGGTCTTGAGGTAGTTCTAATCCCAATATTCTGAGGACTTTTCATATTGATATCCATAATTTCTGGACAAATTTGCAATCCCACTAGCAATGGAGGAGTGTTCCCCTTGCTTCACTTACTCACAAAATGAGCTGTTGCCTGTGTTATCGATCTTAGCCATTCTGAGCACGTTAGTTGGAATCTTAAAGTAGTTTTGATTTGCATTTCCTTGATGGCTAAGATACTGAACATTTTTAAAGTTTTTCTTATATCCCTATGGTGAGAATTTTCTGCTTAGCTTTGTACACCATTTTTGAATTGGAATGTTTTGTTTGTTAGTGTCTATATATTTTGTTCTTTTTATATTTGTATATGAGCCCTCTATTTGATTTGGAGTTCAGGAAAATCTTTTCCCATTCTGAAGTCTGCAGGTTTGTCCTACTAATGGTGTCCTTTGTCTTACAGAATGTTTTTACTTTCAGGAGGTTCCATTTATTATTTATTCATTATAGTGCCTGTGCTCTTGATGTCCTGTTTAGGATTTTTTGTGCTTTCTGTTCAAGATATTAACTACTTCATGTTCAGTGTATCTGGATTTATGTAGATATCGTTGATGCACATTTACCAGAGTTTTGTGCAGGGTGATAGATATGGATTTATTTGCATTCTTCTATATGCTGATATCAAGTTTGAACACTGCCATTTGTTGAAGATAACTTCTTTATTCCCGTGTCTATTCCTGGCTTCTTTATTGAAAATCACCTGTCCAAATATGTATGTGGTTTTATATCTTGGTCTTGAATTAGAATCCAGTGATTAACATGTCTGTCTTTGTGCCAAAAGCATACAAGGTTTTTTTTTTTAATTGAAATTGTTTGTTTCATTGATTGATTTTGGCTTTATATAATTCTTCAGTACAAGAATACAACTTGAAATTGGGCATAGTGAAACTCCAGGAATACAGCATCTCTTTTCATATTTTAATATTGTTTGAGCTATCCTTTTTGTAGTTTATGCTGTTGTTCTCTCATGTGTGTATGTGTGTGTGTGTGTGTGTGTGTGTGTGTGTGTGTGTGTGTGAGTGAGTATTTTGAATGATTTCTTATGAAGCAAAAAACTTTTCCTTACATGGTTTGTGAAGAATTGTGTTGGAATTTTGATGAGAATTGTGTTGAATCTGTAGATTGCTTTTGGCAAGCCTGTCATTTTACTATGTTATTCCTATCAATCCATAAGCAAGGGGCATCTTTGCATATCCTGATATCTTCTTCAAAATTTTTAATCACTGTCTTTTCATTGCTTGGTTAGAGTTAGTTGAAGGAATTCTATTACTTGTGGCTATTATGAAATCAATATTCTTGATTTCATTCTCAGTCCATTTGTCAGGAGAGCTACTTATTTATTATTATTATTATTATTATTATTATTATTAATTTTTCTTTATATATATTTTACACTCCAGATTTTATTCTCCTCCTGGACCACTGTCCAACTGCTGCACATCCCATCCCTCCTCCCCGCCCCTCTGTCTCCATGTGGGTGTCTTCCCACATCCCACTAGACCTCTAAATTCCCTGGGTCCTCCAGTCTTTTGTGGCTTAGGTACATCTTCTCTGACTGAACCCAGGTCACTGCTGTATATGTGTTGGGGGCCTCATATCAGTTGGTGTATGATGCCTGGTTGGTGGTTCAGTGTCTGAGAGATCTTGGGGGTCCAGGTTAATTGAGACTGCTGGCCCTCTTATAAGGTTGAGGAGGGCTACTTATTTTTGATAGCTTTATATCCAACTACTTTGCTACAAAATGTTTATCAGGTATAGTAGTCTCTGGATGTAATTTATTTATACTATCTTCTCACTTATGAATAAATGTATTTTGACTTCTTTCTTTTTAATTTGTGTCTGTCTTGGTCTTCCTCAGTTGTCTCATTGCTTTAGCTAGATCTTCAGTCACTACATTGAAGAGGTATTGGTGGAGTTTTTATAATAGGATAAAGCATAAATTTAGAAAGGAGACTTGTGGCTCCTTTGACACACTTAGCTGTTAATAGAAACTTAGCTGTGTACTTATTTCTGGAGGCCTTATTATATACAGTAGAGGGACTCAATACACAATCAGTGTTGACTTCAGCCGGGCTTGTTGCATATCCTTTCTGCTATGGGTCCCTCTTGAAGCTTCTTGACAGGATTTCCACAGATGGCTGGCTTGCTACCCTAGGAAAGTCCAACTTCACAGGAAAGCCCAAAGGGAGAACCTTGCTAAAGGAGTCATTCTGATGACACAGGAAATTGATGGTGGATTATATGAATGAATATTCAGGTAGCAGCAGAAATGCAAGGAAGGAGAATCAAGCATAAAAACACTACTTAGAGTAAAGGGGTTTCAGTTTTTGTTCCTCTAAATGAAAACTGTAAATAATTAAAAAAAACTATTTAACTAATGATAGCCCTATAAGTAAGAATATATAACAACAAACATATAAATTATCTTTCAATGGAATTAAAAGATAATCATATTACAGAAATGAGTTCTACACAGTGGATAAGATTAGTGACTTTTTGTGTCAATCCATCCTATGTTAGTATGGAAACAAATGATATAAATAACAGTATCATAGTGAGTAATATTAAGTCCAGGGCTAAAAAACCAAACCAAACCAAAATGAAACAAACAAACAGAAAATAGCATTTGGTAATGAATAACCTATTAGAGATTTCACACCCATAGAAGGGGAATATTTCTTCCTGTATCATTAGCCCTTATTTACCTACAGTTCTTTGTATAGGTCTGGGACTGCATGAGATTTTCCATCTGCAAATTTCCGTTAGCAGATCAGTGTCCTAGTTGTTGGGGTTTTGCCTCTGAATGCATATTGTTAAGTTGTAATGAGTATAACTTCCTTGTCATTTCTTAGAGACAATCTAACAACAGACATCCTGGTTCTCTGACTCTTACAATCTCCCAATAGCATGCAATTTTGCAATTCTCTCTGAACCTTAGGTGCAAGAGTTGTGTTTCATATATATATATTTTGGGCTGATCATCAGGGTGTATTTTTTATTGTTGTTGTAATTTCTTTTGAAAATAAGTTATTATCTGGTAGAGAACAGTAACTATGGTGAGAATTTATGCTGATTAGGTGAAAATAATGCTATTTACCATTTCTTTTGGACTAAATTACATATGAATTCAGTTTCTTTTAGTAACATGAAAGAATAATTTTCTTTGTAAGTGAAGCAAGAAACAACATAATCTTCATACATTTTAAAATGGTGACTTGCCCATTAGCCATAATGGCAAACAACTCTGTTTCTTGCTAGGAGACTAAGACAATTTCTCAGAACTATGTGTTTGGAATTGGAATTGTCCCTCATGAGAAGGAGTTATTCACTCTCTGCTACTGAACTCAAAGCTACCATGAGTTCGTGAAACACCCAGACATTTTTTCTTAGCATTGTCTGTTCATGTAAAGCTGTGATTCACTGTAGTTTTCAAACTTTGTACTCTTAGGAACATCACTTTGTCATAGACTCCAAAATGTGTAAAAAGAGTTGCTGTTTTTTAATTTGTTTACTATTTTTATTTGTATAAGGTTAGGAATAATATCTTATAAGTATTTTATGTACCCTTCCAGAATCTGGAAAAACTAAAAATATATTTAAATAATGCTTCTGAATATAAAGTAGTTTATAAATGTCAAATTATTTTAAAAATCAACATCTGATCAAAGTCTGTACCCAGAAGTAAATATCACACCTCACAGCTGTACTAGGAAAGTTCTTACAGTCTGACTTTAGCACTCATGCAATGGATTGTATGGTAAATTTATATTCAAAGCTATGGGACAATGATTTTAAATTTCCTCAGTATAAAATCTATTATCACCACAGCAGGTGTCAGATAAGAAAATTTACTTTTCAATGGCACTGTGTTGCATGTGGTGAGGAATTGTATTAAACCAGTTAATATGAACCTGCCTACTCCTAAGAAAAGGAGAGTCAAAATCTTTCTTCTCACATTCAAACAAGAGTATTTTAAGACATAGAATTTGAAAATGTACGCTCTCTGTATGCAATATAATAAAATATATTATATAATATGTATAATGGAGTTGAAAACTTTAAAATAATATATGTCACATGAATTTACAAAAGAATTATTATGTGATACTATAATGGTGATATTTAAAAACATAATTTATGTTTGAACTTAAATGGTATCTTTTGGCTAGAAAGAAAGTGAAGGTGATCTGACGTAATTTATAAAGAAGTTAGGGTAGATCTGAGATGGCAATATTGACAGGGAGCAGCTTCAGGCACAGAAAAGCAGTTGGAATACCTAAGGGAAGAATAATTTAGCAGTTATGTTCTAAGAATCTTTAAAAGACATTTCTCATCTCATGTGAAATATTATCATTTATCTCTCTAAAATGTCTGTAACTCTATTAATTGGAGATTTACTTTGGTTTATAATACAATAGACTAGAATATGTAAAATTTTTGTGTGCTCATCATATCACCAAACCCCATAGCTAAAAACAAATAACATTTGACTAAACTAACTTATTTTGAGAAAATATAATTACTAATTTGAAGGCTGGTAGTATTTTTTCATTGGAAGTTTTCATATATTCATCACTCAAAAAATTATTTTAAAGCATTCAAACTCTGTGGGAATACTAGAATTTGAAAATGAATGAGTAAGTTTCAGGAATTCAATCACCATCATAAATGCCTAATGCCTAAGTTATCATTTATTGTTACTCTCTGATCAAAATCACAGCTGTGATCACCATACACCAATCATATTTACAACTTTTGATAAGACCTCAAAGAGGGCATGAAAGGATTGAACAAGTCAGAGGTAATAGATGAATGAAGAAAGTGTTTTCTGGACATTGTGGCACAACTGGACATATAACTTCACAGTACATAAGACCATGTTTACTCTTGTGTCTTGGAGGCCGGGTCTTTTCTGAAGAGCAAACAAGGGGAAGTGGATCTGAAGGAGATGAAAGATATGGGAGGGCTGAGAGGAGTAGATGGAAGGGAAAGTTTGGTCAGGATGTATTACAAGAAAGAATAATCTATTTTCAGTAAGAGAGAGACAGGAGATAGAGATAAAGATAAAGGTAGAATGAGAGATAGAAATTGAAGTAGAGATAGAAATAAAGAGATACCTAGAGATAGAGAGAGACAGACAGAGAGGGAAGAGAGACAGAGACAGAGAGACAGAGACAGAGACTGGATGGAGAAGAAATGCGCAGCCTAATCCAAAAGATATTCCAGCATGAAGAGCAGAGGTGAGCTTATAGTTCCACCCTCAGCTAGGGATCTGACAATTTATAGGAGGAGAGTTTTCATGAAGAGTAAAGAGCCATTTGAGTTAACCATCCTCCTATCAAGGATATACATCCAAGAGTATATGGGTAACATAAATTGGGCTTGGTGGGTTAAAAAATGATATAATTATTTAAATTAGAAAACTGAAGTAGATTTAGGAAGAATATGGCTAAGGTAATACAATGGTCAATATATATTGTATGGAATTCTCAATAACTAATAAAAATGATAAATTGAGAAATTGTGTTATGACATAGTCTCATTACTTAAAAGTATGTCTTTTTAAATTAATTATTTTATTTATTTACATATCAAATGGTGCCCCCTATTTCAGTCCCCCCTTGCAGAGTTCTTCCCCTCATTCCTTCTTCACTTTGCCGCTGAGAGGGTGACCTCCCTCAGTCATCCCCCTTCTCTGCAGCATCAAGTCTCTACATGATTAATCCCATCCTCTCCCACAGAGGCTCAACAAGGCAGTCCTCTGATAAATATGTACCAGGTACCACAGAAGAGCCCATGTATGCTCCTTGGTTGATGGTTCCTCTCATTTCCTTCAATTCTACCCCTAATTCTTTCATAAGACTCCCTGATCTCAGTCCAGTCCAATGCTTGTGTGAGTATCTTCATTTGTCTCACTCAGCTGCTAGTAGAACCTCTCCAAAGACAGCCATACTAGGGTCTTGTCATGCATAATTTTAGGTCTGGGTTACCTCATTCAGGATAATATTTTCTATCCATTTGCCTGTAAAATTCATGATGTCCTTACTTTTAATAGCTGAATAGTATTTAATTGTATAAATGAACCATATTTTCTGTATACATTCTTTGGTTGAGGAAAATCTGATTTGCTTCCAGTTTCTGGTTAATAGAAATAAGGTTTCTGTGGAGAACATGTCATTGTGATATTAAGGAGTATCTTTTGGATATATGCCCATGAACATTGTAGCTGGGTCTTCAAGTAGAACTATTTCTAATTTTCTGAGAAACCACCAGATGAATTTCCAGAGTGATTGTACCAGTTTACAATCCCAGCAACTTTGGAGGAGTGTTCCTCTTTTTCTGAATGATGTCAGAAATTATTCAGAATAGAAGCTCCAGTGTTCACTTCCTCACAGAAATGGAAACACCTAAAAAAAAAAAATCTATCAACACCAAAGCCTTACAAAACCTTGCAAAAGTACTTGTGAAGTTACCATACAAAGTCTCACATAAAGTAGTCAAAACATCCATTTGATCTCAGATGTGTTAAACCTTCTATCGAGGCCAAAGGCTTTAATCATAAGGCAAAGAAGAATTCATGACAATTTCCTTCTGATGAAAAGGGAAGAGTGAAATGCATATCTAATCTTCTAGTTCAGATGGTGGGGCTAAGGTATTTATTTGTAATCTGAAATACAGTTATTTTATCTTACTGAGAACAATGATGGCAAAGTAATATTCTCTGGATTTTTCTGTCAGTTGAGAATAAAAGACAGTTCTTTGTAGCCATATTGGAGAATTTGTTCATTTTACTGTAATAAGACACTAGAGGGGGAATGAGACTGAAAAATTCTTTAAAGGAACCTGAAACATTACTTAACTAAGGTATTGCCTTCTAGGTCCAAGGACATGGTATTTCCATGGTAGTGTTCTCAGGCTCCTAGATTTCTACTTGACTGGTTTCCAAAAATATTTTATTGTATGAAACTAGAAGACAAGGTCTATAAGGAAAGGATCCTTTTTCAAATCCAAGATTATAAAAGAAACAAATAAATAAATAGGAAAATGGAGATATTGCAGTCAAACAAAGAAATAATAAGATTATAATCAATTTCCAAACATTATTGGAAATGATTGAAGATTTATATAACATATGAAATAAAATCTAAGGTAATCATTGAGAGTCTCTGGTGGTTTGAATGAGATATATCTCCCTCAGTCTTATGTAGTTGAGCACGTAATCCTAAGATGTAGTTGAGCACATAAGCATAAAGTTGTGTTGTATTGTTTGGGGAATTATGGAACTTTTAGGAGATTCTTTCTGGATACAGCAAGTATATCAGTGAGGGTGGGCTTTGAAAGTTTATGTTCCTGAACACTTGTAGGTCACTCTCTTTGTTTTCTCTCTGTGTTTAGAGATACCACCTTTCAGCTTGCCTATACAGATTCCTGTCATCATGCCTCCCTCAGGAATCATAAAGCAAAATAAACGATTTCTTCAATAACTTTTTTCTAGTCAGAGTATCTTATCAGAATAACAGAAAAGTATCAATTACAGAAACTAAGTGTATAGTAAGATAATTCAAGACTACAGCTGAATATGGTCAGAAAAATTATACATTTACAATATAAAGTATCAAACCAATGTATAATAGCTATAAAATAGTCAGAGATTTTATTAAGGTTAAGAATACTATTAGTAAAATAAAAACTTCACTAAGTGAGGTTGAGATAAAATTTGGTCCTGTAGAACAAACTGTAGAATTCAAATAAAAGTCATTATAAAAATTATGGAATAAAAACCCCAAAACAACCCATTTATTTATAAGGCATCATCAGGTTGACTAACATATACACTAGTATAAACTAGGAAAAGCTATAAGCAGGAAAGTCAACAGAAAGACCTCATCAAAGAAATAACCAATGACTTCCAAATGTAAGGGGGAACTGGATATCTCATCTCAAAAAGCCTAGATGATTAATTCAAACTCCCCCAATGTGGACAAATTATGACCATTCTAGAAATCCAAAGACCAAATTTTAGGAATCAAAAGAGAAAAACTATTCATCATATATCATGAAGATTCAGAGAAATTATGAACAGATCTTTCAAAACAAACAACTAAGACAGATAGCATGAGCTAAAATATCAAAAATACTGAGAAGAAAAAAAGCACAAAAGTCCAAGTGGAATTACAACTAGTACACCAAGAATAGAAAGTGGACAAAGGCTATGTTTAAAGATTTAAGGCAGCCAAACAAGGTGGCACAAATAAGAGATGACAAAACCAACATTGGCATCTCTGAGAGCCTTGGACTAGCCTGAGCAAACCATAGTAACTTTCAGACTTCCTGTGTTTCAGAATGAGACATGATTTCAAGAAAATAAAGGGGTGATGAGAGATGCCCCAGAGTCATGTTCATGGACCCTTTAGCTCTCATGTGGCATCTGGAATTCTGAAACTTTGTGGAGACTGCCAGTCATCATCACATCTCTGAATGTGCAGGTCCTCTTACGAGACATAGATGCTGATGGAGGATGTGTCTAGAATAAGTTACCCAGCACCAACAGCCTCCTAAAGTATGGGAAATGTACACTCACACTCAGAAGAACTCTGCTCAGCACATGAGGGCTCACAAATTTAAAGGTTAACTAGCAGTAGTAAAGTTAGCCTTCACATAGATTCTTCTCTGAAAATCAAATGGCAGCAAGTATAAGTATAGAACTGCTTGTTTCAAAGTTTATTTTTTGAAAAATGTAAACATGGTTCATTTCTACTAATATCAAATGACAATTATATCTGTAACAAAAGTTTTTATAAATATATTTATTGACATGACAGCAGCCAGTCTCTTGCCACTCTCTCTATCATTCTCAATTCTCACTTTAAACTATGTAAGTTATGAGTTCTTTAACAGCAAATGAGTAAAGGATTCTCCCTGCTCTCTATAAGCAAGACAGGGATGGTGATGTGAGAACAATGTGATGCATCCTCTTTTAGATTTGCCAGCTCTTAAACAGGAAAAACCACTTTCTCTATTGAAATATATTTAGTTCTTACAGTGAAAAAACAATAATATTAAATTTCTGAATACGTAGTAACACTATTAGTGTTTAATTTACTACAGACAGATATGAGGTTCTCATTATGTACTTAAAATTGTTGTATATATAAAACGATTAAAGCAGAAGAACTCTTTCAAAGGATGAGGCAGAAGTTAGAAGGGCAAAGGAATGATAACTGGTAATGGCAGAGTGAATGTCTGCAAATGGTAGGGCAGTGAATGCGGACAATGATGTGCAATGTGAAAATATTAAAAGTTAAACATTTTACATTCCTATTAAAATTTCACAAGATACAAATTTAAAGCTATTTAATATCTTATACTAACTACTAAACATTATATTATAATTTGATAAATTCATAGGTTATGTTTTACTTCAAATGGAAGTACCACAGAATTACAGATTTCCATAAAAGCATATATCTCTCACCTATTGTATTTTCTCATTTTACAATGCTCTTATGATATGGCTTCTAACTGGTTGCATCAAGATCCAAGAGCACCAGGGATAACTTAACCAGAAAATCTGTGAAGTAGTGTGCCATGGCAAGATAGTGCTAGTGCAGAGGTTTCTCCATCTTGTATTATTCCTGAGGCCATTTCAGGCTTAGGTAGAAATTAATATCCTTGATAGAAAATCCCCTGGAAAATTACCCAACCCTATTCTAGGAAACAAAGGTCAGGATGTCCTAGCTATGCTATCTTACTTCTGTTAAACTGATTGTCGTAAACTGCTTATTTCAGCAAAGCTTCCCGAGGCTGCCAAGCGAGATGCCAGGGTGTAGTTTCTGTCTTTAAAAACCCCATGTTCTGGACACTTGAGAGTATACCTAGGTCTCAAAATACTTAGGTATCATTCCAGACAATTGGAATAATGACTTTCAATTGACAAAATATATATTATGGTGATATATATTGATATAGTCACTAAATGTAATTGACCATTTTAAGTTAGGCTTTGATAAATATTTTTTCCTATTGATATTGATGTAGTTGTTATTATTATTGTTTTGTTGTTGTTCTAACTCCTTATGAAACTCTTGCTATTTCTAATATCTGTACATTTAGTTTTAGTGCTTAATACCATATGAGTTATGAGCTTAAAGGAACAGTAAACAACTGAAGAATTCTTCCTGGTCTCAATAAACAAAAGAGTAAGTATGCTGCTACAAGAGCATCATGCATCTTCTCTCAGATTCTACAGCAGTTAAACAGGGAAAGCCATTAACTTTACTGAAGAAAAAAACTGTTACACAGACTAAAGTTTAGAAGGTGTATAATGATTCATGTACTACCTATTACGGGAAGTCGGTTTATCTTGTTAGTTACATTCTTTTCAGATTCTTATCCTAATGGTTATTAGAAAGCAATGTGACATTATGAAATTTGTTTTAGAAGTAAGATCCAACTGGAAGGAACAATGATAAGGAATGTTTCAAGTGACTGATGTCATGGAGTTGATTTAGAATCCAATTAGTAATGATGATAAAGTAGACACAACTCTCTGGGCCAAGTATTCCATGAACAAAATTAGGTAAAAAATTTTCAAAATCTGCGCTAGACGGGTAGTCTATTATTAATTATATGACAATAAAACAAATCACAAGGAGGTTAGCCATCATTCTTAGATGACAATATAAGGGGTTAATACTAGGCTCAATTCTGAACTGTTCTTTTAAGAACATAATAGAAAAGATGATTGCATGCTTGATGACAGGGCACAAATCACTGCTGTGCTTGTTGAATACGCTTTGTATGCAAATTCTTTTTGTATACCATTCATTTAAACACTATCAAAATGAAAAAATGCACTATTATGATTAATTCTTTTCAGATTTTTAGAGAATTAGAAACTGAAAGAAAATAAGTATTTTGTTCAACAGTTAACTAATGTATGAAGTCAGTGGTTGAAACCTAAACAATCTTGTGAGTGTGTGTGTGTGTGTGTGTGTGTGTGTGTGTGTGTGTGTGTTTGTGTGTGTACTCGTGTGTGTACTCAAAGTCTATTCTTCTCTAAGACACAATAGATTCATTCTAACAATTGTCATATAAACACTTCTAGTATAATGCTTGTATTACATGGGCAATCTATAGTTCCTTCTAGATAAATGGATAGATACATAAATGACACATAATTAGATAAACCACTTGATAGAGAGACAATAAAAACATTCCAGAGAGATACAAGTATTTTACAAAACCCTTGTATCACTGACATCATTTCATCTAAAAGTAGTTGGAAAATTAGTACCCTGGAAACAGTATAAGGATATAGTAGAATGAATATTAACTCTATCAGTGATATAAATAGATAAAATAAATTTGAAACTAGGATCAAAGAGGATTTTAAAACTAAGAAGCAGGACTGAGAATCTGTAAGCTACATTGAATAATTTCTTTTTTTGAAATTTATTATTTATTATACTCATTCCACTGGAATATGTTCACATGAATATTACATATAACATAGAATATATATAATTAAAGAATAATATTAGTCATATTAATAATGATTACATCACAAAATAGTCATGTTATGAGTTTAAAATAATATTGCAAGTTAGGAAAATATTCTCACATAATGAGAAGTAACTATGCATTGTTGACTTAAAGGGCCTTCCATTAGAAGTTTTCAGATCTCTAAACACATAATTTCACTCATTTACTGTAGAGTACTACTGTTATAAAATTCCTTGTCCATAGTATTTTATGCTAAAAGATCACTTCTTTAAAATCATCAAACAGTGAATAAATTTACAATGAACATAATGAACAATATAATTGAGGAAGGTATTTGTATTTAGAAACAGCAAGTGAGAAAAGGGCATGATCATCCTTTTAAACTTGAATCTTCAAATAAACTTGGATTTCCTTTATGTAAACAGTTTAAAACCATAGTATTTTAAAATTTGACAGATTTTTCTTTTATTGTGACTATTTGCAAGTACATGTATCTTAGAGGAAGAATCTAATTATATAAATAAACTATGTTTAAATTTCAAACGTACATTATAATAATAGCCTAAAGGTAATTTTATATATTGTTTTAAGTAGATCTGTAGTTTGACTGTAATCCATCTCAAGAGGTCTGGGATGGAATTTTCTTCTAGCAATTGCCTTATCCAGCTTTGACATGCTGCTATGTACCTGGTCTTACTGTAACTTTAAAAGCCTTGTTTTGTTAATGTACCTCAGAGGCCTGTCCTTTTTTGAGCACAGTCAGAGGGGTTGGATCTGGGCAGAAAGGAAGTGGGAATGAAGTGACTGGAGGTACTGGAGGGAGGGGAAGCTGTAGCTGAGAAGTAATATATGAGAGAAGAATTTATAAAAAGAAGAAACAATTTATAGATGCAACATTTAATAAAGTACATGCTAGTGATTTAGAAATATATTTTATATATAATTGCAAAGAAAACTTTCTTTCCCATGGTATAATTTCTTGTTTATTTTTTTTAATTAATTGGTTATTTTGTTTATTTACATTTCAAATGATGTGCTCCTTCCTGGTCTTGCCTTCCCAAATCCCATCTCATCCCTTCTCCCCTTTGCCTCTAAGAGGGTACTCTCCTACCCAGTTCCGCCTCATCCCTCCAGCATCACCCTACTCTAGGGCAACAAGCCTCCACAGGACCAAGGGCCTCCCTCCCATTATGCCAGATAAGGTAATCCTTTGCTACGTATGTATCTGGAGCCATGGATCCATCTATATAGTCCCTGGAAATTCTAGGAGGTGGTCCAGTTATTTAATAATTTTGTTCTTCCTAAAGGGTTGCAATCCACTTCAGCTCCTTCACAACCTTCCTCTAACTCTTCCATTGTGAACACCAGGGTGAGACCAAGGGTTGGCTATGAGTATTTGCATGTGCCTTAGTCAGATGGTGGCAGAGACTCTCAGAGGACATCCATACTAGGCTCCTGTCTGAGAGCACTTCTTGGCATCAGCAATAGTGTCGGGGTTTGGTGTCTGTAGATGGATGGATCCCAAGGTGGGGAGGTCTCTGGCTGGCCTTTTCTTCAGTCTCTGATCGATTTTTTTTGTCCCTACATTTCATTTAGACAGAAAGAATTCTGGGTTAAAAAATTGATATGGGTGGATTGCCCTATCCCTTAACAAGGGGACATGCTTACCTACTGGAGATAGTCTCTTCATGTTCTATCGCCACTTTGTTGGGTATTTTGGCCAATGTCATCCCCCTTGGGTCCTAGGAATCTCTCACTTCCCTGGCAGCTGGGACTCTAGTGTTTGCTGTCCCTGTTTCCCACCCCCAGCTGCTACATATTCACTCTCCAAGTACTCTGGACTTCTTTCCTGTCTCTTCCCGTACCTGATCCTCCTACCTATTTCCTCTCCCCCTCCTCTGTTCCTCCCATGTCCTTTCCTCCCACTACCTCCTGTGATTATTTGGTTCTCCCTTCAAAGTATGATTGAAGCATCCACACTTTGGTCTTCCTTGTTGTTAAGCTACATATGGTCTGTGAGTTGTATATTGTGTATTCTGAGCTCTTGGGCAAATACCCACTTATCAGTAAGTACATACCATGTGTGTACTTTGGGGTCTTAGTTACCTCACTCAGGATGATATTTTTGAGTTCTATTCATCAGTTTCCAAAATACATGAAGTCGTCACTTTTAATAGCTAAGTGGTACTCTATAGTGAAAATGTGCCACATTTTCTGTATCCATTGTTCCATTGAAGGATATCTGGGTTGTTTCCATCTTCTAGCTATTATAAATAAGTCTGTCATGAATTTAGTGAAGTACATGTCCTTGTTATATGTTGCAGCATCTTTTGGGTATATTTCCAGGAGTGGTATAACTGGATTTTCAGGTACAACTATTTCTATTTTGGTGAGGAACAGCCAGATTGTTTTCCAAAATGGTTGTACCAGTTTGAAATCCCACCACCAGTGAAGGAATATTTCTGTTTCTCCACATCCTCACTAGCGTCTGATGTTGCCTGAGTTTTTTATTTTAGCCATTCTGATTGGTGTGAGGTAGAATCTCAGGGTTTTTTTAATTTGTATTTCCCTGATGACTAAAGATGTCAAACATTCCTTTAGGTGCTTTTTGGTCATTCAAGATTCCTTAGTTGAGAATTCTTTGTTTAGATATATTCTGACACTTCTTGTATTTGCAATAAAATATTCAAAAAGTCTTTGAACTTATCCTACCTTTATATAAACTAAAAACTCATGAATTTTTTGTTTGATAATTAGCTTTAAGTAATGGTCTGAAAATTGTTTGAAGTATTGGAAGTTTTAATTCAGAGTTTGGTACTGAATCTATTTTTCATAATCTATAATTATTATTTATCACATAGAGATTCTAATTTTTTATTCTTGTATGTCACTGTAAAGACTCCCCGGATACAAAGTATCTCTTACTTGTATTTGTTTGCTTGCCTGCTTTTGAGACAGGATCTCTTTATAGTACTGACTGTCCTAGAACTCACTATGTAGGACCAGGTTGGTCTGTACCTCACAGAGATTGCCTATCTCTGCCTCCCTTTTGCTTTGAGAAAGGCATTTGCCACCATGCCCTGCCATGTATCTCTTACTTTTGAAATACAGATGGATATATAGATAAATTGAGACAATATTAAGAAATATGTAATATATTTAAATAGGAAGTCACTTTTATGAGTCTAAAATAACAAAAGAATAGAAGCTGAATTAAAAGTTGACTTTTTAGAGTGAATTAAGTAAATATTTTAGGTCAAAGTTTCTTGGCATAATAAATCTAATAAATAAAAAATTATATAAGTAGAATTTGTCAATGTTTGTTCAACAAACAGTGCAAATTTTTGTTTTTAAGTGAATATATTGTTTAGAAACTAAGGTGCCGGTTTGGTATTATCTTTGGTCAGTTAGGTATTTTGATGTGTAGATGGTCTGGTTATTAGGCAGAGCCTTAGATTTGGTTGGTTAGTTAAAAGTCTAGCTTACCAAAATAGGTATACAGGTGTGTAAGTTAGTAAAACTATGGTGAGAAATACACAGATATTGTTAAAAAACAGAAAAACAAAACAAAAACTCAAAATTCAAGGCTGGAAAGATGGCTTAGTAGTTAAGAGAACTTACTGCTCTTTGTAAAAGTCCTGTGTATGGTTACTAGCACCCATGTCATTCAGTTCACAAATACTTGTATATAAGATCCAACATCCTCTGTTGACTTTTTCTGTTATCTGGAAGCATGCTATGCACATACATTCATTCAGGCAAACATATTCACTTAAATAAATTTGTTAAGTAAAAAATAAACAAATGAAACTAAGAACAGAATTACCAGATAATGCTGTAAGTCCAAGGAAAAATGATTCTGGCATGTAAGAAAGACTGTTGCTTTACCTTTTTATTGTACCATTAACCATAATATCTCAGAAATGGAAGCAATTTAAGTATATGTCAGGAAACAGATGGATATATGTAACATAACAAAATGAAAATTTCAGTGCTGTGAAGCCATGGAACAGAATGGAATCCTGTCATTTATAGCAACAAAGTAGAAAACAGAGAGCATCATCTTAAGTGAAGTACTGTATGCACACAGGGAAAACACTGGATTGTCTCACACATGAAATTTAAAAAATGATTTCATACAAGTGGAAAGAGTATTGGGCATTATAGTGTCAGGAATAGGGATTTGTAGGATAGGTAGACATTGGTCAGCCTTAAATATGTTTCTATAGAAAATAATAAGCTCTAATATTCTATGACACATAATTGTCAATGGAGATAACAATAATGCATCATGCATATAATAACTTGATGAAAGAATATGAATGTGTCCACAGGAATAAATGGTAAGTTTAACCTCATTATGAAAATCGCATTAATTTGATCATTACTCAAGGATCACATGAACTAATTACATTTTAATTCATAAAATCCATAAGTCATTCTCAAATAAAAAAATCTCTTTTAAGAAAAGAAAATGTAACCTGACAGTTCAAAAAAAAAAAAAAAAAAAAAAAAACAGTTGAAAAGGATGCTGTTCTAAAGATAATTGTTTTGAACTTGTACCTATTCTTTTAAACTATTGTTTTATTATAAAAAAGCATACTTTGCTGTTAATTTAGAGAAAAGATAAATCCACAGTGTTATTAATGCACATAATAGAAGCAATGATTGCTAGAATAGTACCAAATGCTATATCATGTTCCTGATGAAAATATTTTATGAGCCTTTAATTTCTATTTGAGTGACTTTTAGCATAATATTAATGAATTTCTATTTTGCTTTTAAATGTTATTCATCTCTTTGTAAGACCCTAGTTAACCTGTGTCATCAAGATAACAAAGGAAACAAAGAATCAGAAAATATTTGGTTATCCTTTCCTTCTCGAATAAGCAGAATTTTGCAGACAACTCACCGTAATTGGTTCTTTCCTTCCATAGTATGAGTTCCCTCTGTGAAACAGAGTGTCAGGCTTAATGGCCTAAATATCCTAGTGTGTTCACTAGCCTCCAACACTTTTTATAAATTGTTCTAGCTCTAAATTGAGTGTTAAAATATTTTACTAACTTTATATATATATATATGTATATATTACATATTATTAAATTAAATATATTCATATTTACATATACTACATTTTATCTAAATATACTATTCTACTTAATTGTTGATGATTCATGCCCCAGAGAAATATATTGTCAGTATGGACAAAAGAAACAATGAAAAAGACACATTTAGATGTCACATATCAAAACTGTATATAGAAAAGAAAAAAGAAACTCTTCAGGAGGTTGTTTTTTGCTCCTGATGTGTAAACACACCCTTGCATTGTCTGTTTGTAGTGTCAAGAAATATTGCCAGTTATACAGTGAAAACCTGCAACCTGATAGTCTGTTGTTATACTGTACAGCTCTGACACATGCTGTTGATAAAGCAATTACCCTCTTTTTACTATAGACTGTCACTTTTAATATTTGGCATCAACAGAATTCTCCAGAAAATACAAAGAGTCATAGTGAAAGAAGTTAAAGTTTCAGAAAATCATGTGTAACATATGAATTAAAAGGGAAAAACAATAATAGCATCTGATGGTTAGTGTATTTTTACTTCACAGTTCAGACTACAGCAGGAAACATTGCTTTTAAAAAACTGGTGTTATTTGGTATGATTGGAAACTGCTCTACAACATGGCTTTTTAAATGTATCCTTTATCGAGGAAATTTTGCACAATTGCCTGTATGTAACTTTTTTTTTTACTTCTTTTTTTTTATTATTATTTATTTTTGATACTTTATTTACATTTCCAATGTCTCCTCTTCGAAAATCCCCTATCCCTTCCCCCTCCCCACCTTTATGAGGGAATTCCACCTCCCACCCACCCGCCCACCCATTCCCATATTCCCACCTTGACATTCCACTTTACTCGGGTCTCTGATACCCTCAGGCCCAAGGGCCTCTCTTCTCTCTGTGATGGCCATCGAGGCCATCCTCTGCCACATATGTGGTCCGAACCATGGGTCCATAGATGTGAATTCTTTGGTTGGTGGTCCTAACTCCAGGATGACCAGAGGGGGGTTAGGCCCATTGAAACTGGTGCTCCATCCTTGGGGCTACAAACTCGCTCAGCTCCTTCAGACCTTTCTCCAACTCCTCCATCTGGGAACTCACTCTCAGTCCAGCTGTTATTGTAAAGTGAAACTTGGGCATTCTGAACTTTTGGACTAATATCCGCTTATCAGTGAGTACATACCATGTTCGTTCTTTTGTGACTGAGTTACCTCGCTCAGGATGATATTTTTAAGTTCCATTCATTTGCCTGCAAATTTCATGAAGTCATTGTTTTTAATAGCTGAGTAGTACTCTATTGTGTAAATGTACCACATTTTCTGTATCCATTCCTCTGATGAGGGACATCTGGGTTGTTTCCAGCTTCTGGCTATTATAAATATGGCTGCTATGAACATAGTGGAGCATGTGTCTTTATTACATGTTGGGGCATCTTCTGGGTATATGCCCAGGAGTGGTATAGCTGGGTCCTCAGGTAATATTATGGCCATTTTTCTGAGAGTCTGCCACACTGATTTC
>CM052718.1:51500714-51548811 GCA_028551405.1 Uromys caudimaculatus | reverse complement strand
TATATATATATATATATATATATATATATATATATATATCTCATAATGTTTTAGTTTGCCCTGGATTCCTTTTGTTTTGTATTGTTGGATATATATGTCATCTATCATATATATATGAGGTATATTATATATATGAGATAGAAAATATGTATGTATATCATTTATAAATATTAATCAAAAGTGATGCTAGCATCAAAATTCTATATTTTATTTACAACTACTACTTATATGATTCCTTCAATTTACTAAATGTTGAGAAGATTGGATGCCTAAAGATTTATTTATTTATTTTTCTTTTATTTATTCAATTTATTTATTTATTTTTATATTGCTTTTATAATAACAGGAGGAATAATGCTTGGACTTAGCCTGTGAAAATGTATCTATTCTATTCTAACTGAGCAAACTCAAATTAACCTAGAAGGAATCTTCTTAAATTTTAATAACAAAAACATGTATTTTACATGCTCCTTAGTCCATTCCTGTTAATGTAGAGTACTGATAACTTTGAAAATGATACACTAGGGGCTAGGTTTGACACACTTATAAGCAGACTTGACTAAGTTATTTAAATCTGGATGCCTGGACATTCCTCAATGTGCATTCATTTCTATAGATGAGCAAATTCATTTATTCTTTTCCACTTTTGAGATCACAAAATGAGTCTACCTGCAAGAGTGTAGCAATAATGACTGTTATATTCAGGGTGGGTTATCATTAAAGGAGTGCTATGTGTTTTATTGCTATATAGTGATATAAAATATTCAAAGACAGCATCACATTTGCCACCAAGTTTGAGCTAAAGAGAATACTCATATGATCAAGATCACATAAAATATCTCAATCACGGAACTAGGAAAACGATATCAATAAAGTACTTGGATTGCATGTGTAGAAGCCTGAGTTCTGTCCTCAGAACCCACATAACCCTTTTTGATGGGCACTAGAGAGGTGGGGACTGAACAACCTCTCCTATGCTACCCATCCTATCCAATCATTTTAGTAAATTAAGAATTCAGTGAGAGACTTTTGTCTCCATAAATAAGGTGGAGAAGAGTTTAGAAGGATTTCTGATATAAATGACAACCACCATGTACAATACACACACACACACACACACACACACACACACACACACACACACACCCCTCCACACATTTCTAAAATGCCAATGAATACATATATTCTATAGCTTCTTGCTTTTTCATATGTTCTCTTTTTTCTCAGTAAGCATTTAAATCTAGATGACCATGAGAAAAGTATTTTGATGCCCTTTAAAGTATCTATCCATGGTAATAAAACAGCGACCTTATTTGTGATAGCCAGAAGCTGGAAACCACCCAAATATCCCACAACGGAAGAATGGATACCTTTTATTCAATTTAAAAATCTTATTATAAAAGCCATTGAAAAAGTCTATCTTGTAAAGAAATATAAAAAAACAATAATTAATGACTTTAATTTCAGAGTGGTTTGTATTATTAGTATTCCAAAAGCAATGACCTCACTGTAATTGTATTTTTCTAATAATTAATACATTTTCAGATAGGTGAAATTTAAGTTCTTTTTTAATTTTAAAATCCAAATAAGTATGTATGATAAAAATAATATATGTCTTAATTTTTTATGTGTCATTATTGTTAAAATAGGCTAGGACTAACACTGTAGGTTATTTGTTCTTTGAAAACACCAAAAATTTAATAATGTGAAAGGGACTAACTACAAGCAGCTTACACAGAAATGAGAACCAGGGCATAGTACGTTGCTTGGCAACCTAACAAAACCAAAGGAAAAAGTAAATTCCAGAAAAGAATTGTTTTAGAAAAATTTTAGACAATTTTTAGAAAAGATAATTTTTTAAAAAACACAAAACAAAGAAAAAAGCAAATAAAATATCATATTTCTAGTTCATTTAAAATGTAAGATTACAGGGATTTTACAAAAGATATCCACATCCAAGTATCAGTAGTAAATGGAGTGCATGGCATATGTGGCTCCATGAATTTGATTATGAAAAAAAGAATTAGTACTTCTGCTTTACTACATTCCTCTTAAGTATTATATTAAGTATTATTATCAAATGGTTGAATGCTAATAGAGTTATTATCAGATAAATGCTCAATACAATATTATGTATACTTAATATATTTGATCATTTTTATTTCTTCTCTTCCAAATTTTTGAAGCATAATTTTGCTTAAGGAATGAATAAACAAAGAGTTAAAGATGATAATAAAGGTCCAACAGTAAAGATGATAATAAAGAGATTATGTTCAGCTTTTAACATTTACATATGTAGTCAAGAAGCAGGGAGATGTTGCTACAATTTTTTAAGAAGTATGAGTTTAAATCATATTTACTACTTGACATTCTAAAAATAAGAATTACAATCTTTAACAAAAAATAAACCCTAATTTTAAAAACAAGGATAATATTCATTTTTCTGACAGAGGAACACACAATTAGTTGTGCAATGACAAATAGTCATCCCTGAAAATAAATATACATTATATAGACTGATGAGGGTATTTTTGTTATGATAAATTTATACATATATATGCAGGATTATTTTGTGCCTTTTTATTATTATTTTGCTTGTACACTTTATATACATCTCAATGCCTCTCTCTCAGGCAGTCCCTCCCAAAATGTTTCTGCCATTCCCCTTCCTTTTCTCCTCTGAGAAGGTGGCACATTTCTATGATGGTGGGCACATCCTCTCCCACTGAGGTCAGACAAGGGAGCACAGGTAGAAGAACCTATCCCACATACAGGGACAAGCTTTTGGGATAGTCTCAGCTCCAGTTGTTGAGGACCAGCATGAAACCAACCTATGCTTCTACTATATATGTACAGGGAGGCTCACAACATGCCTGAGTATGTTCTTTAGTTCGTGGTTCAATTCTCTGTGCACCTATGCTCTGCAGATGGAAAACATTAGACAGTTTTATTATTTTAAAACTAGTCATATAGTACAATTGCTGGGTTTTTATTGGCTAACCTATTTCAGCCAACCGCCCATGGTGGAGACCATTGGTTCAAGTTGCCCTAAGACCTTACAAGGCTGTTGCCTCATACATTCCAAAGCCTGGCCAAAACCCTCCCCTTTCTCTGCATCTCTTCTCTTTCTCCGGGGACCAGGATGTCCAAAGTTTTTCCTTTTGCCCAGCAATTGGATTCTGCCCTTTTTATTGATACAATCAAGAAGCAATTAAGGAATCAACACCTCTCTCTACATTTTTCTATGAGATTTAGTGTGTTTGGTTTAGTTTTGAGGTCCTTGATCCACTTGGAATTGAATTTTGTGTAGGGTGATAAATAAGGATCTATTTTCATTCTTTTACATGTACACATCCTGTTAAACTAGCACCATTTGTTGAAGATGATTTCTTTTTATACCATATGGATTTAGATTGTCTATCAAAAATCAAGTGACTATAGGTATGTGTCTTTGATTTGATTTCATCGATCAACATATTTGTTTCTGTACCAATACCATACAGTTTGTTTTTTCTTTATCAGAATTGCTCTGTAAAACAGCTTGTGGTTAAGGATGGTGATTCCTCCTGAAGTCCTTTATAGTTCAGAAGTGTTTTGGCTCTCATTGTTTTGTAACTTCCATATGAAGTTAAGAATTGCTTTTTCAATGTATACAAAAATTGTATTGGGAATTTGATGTAAATTGCATTGAATATGTAGATTGCTTTTGTTAAAGTGGCCACTTTACTATGTCAGTCCTACTGATCCATATGCATGGGAGATCTTTCCATATTCTGAGGTCTTCTTCGATTTCTTTCTTCAGGGACTTGAAGATCTTGTCATACAGATCTTTCATTTGCTTGGTTAGAGTTAGACTGAAATACTTTATATTATTCCTGGCTGTTGTAAAGGGTCTTATTTCCATAATTTCCTTCTCCCCCCATTTATACTATTTTATAAAACAGAGCTACTAATTTATTTGAGTTAATCTTGTATCTATCCACTTTAGAAGTTGTTCATCAGCTGCAGGAGTTCTCTCATAGAATTTGGGGTGGGGGTGCTTATGTATACTATCATATCATCCACAAAAGCAGTATTTTCACTTATTTTTCACTTTTAATCCCCTTTACTTCTTTTACTGTTCTGGCTAGAACTTCAAGTACTGTTTTCAATAGATAGGGAAAGTGTGTGTTTGTCACTGATTTTGAGGAATTGCTTTAAGTTTCTCTGAATTTAACTTGATGCTGACTATTGTCTTACTATATCTTGGTTTGATTATGTTTAGGTATGTGCCTTGTATCCTTGTCCTCTGTAATACTTTCAAGATGAAGGGGTGTTGGATTTTATCAAAGGCATTTTAAGAATCTAGTGAGATGATCGTGTCATTTTTTTCTTTTAGTTTGTTTAAATGGTGGACTGTTTTGATGGATTTATATATATTGAACCATCCCTGCATCCATGAGATGAAACATACTTTATCACAATTGATGTTTTTGATTTGTTCCTGGATTCCGTTTGAAGATTATTATTGCTATGCCAGTCTCCTGTCAGTGAGCACTTCTTAGCATCAGCAACAGTGTTTGGGTTTAGTCTTTGCAGATGGGATGGACCCTAGGTGAAGAAGTCTCTGGATGGCCTTTCCTTTGGTCTCTGTTCCACTCATTGTCCCTGCCATTTCATTTAGACAGGAACAATTCTGGGATAATAATTTTGAGATGGGTGGGTAGTCCCATCTGTCAACCAGGGGCAGTGCCTAACCATTGGATAAGTTTTCTACAGGTTTTATCACTCCTTTGTTGGGTATTTTGGCTAATGCCATGCCCATTGGGTCCTGGGAAACTCTTGCATCCCTGGCATCTGGGACTTTCTAGTGGCTACCCCCAGTTCCCCATCCCCCACTGCTACATAATTTTATTTGATTCTGTAACCCTCTGTACTTCGTCTCCTGCCATACCTGATACTGCCCCTCATTTCCCTCCCCTTCCTCTCCCCCCGCATAGATCCCTCCCTCTACCTCCCATGATTATTTTGCTCCCCTTTAGGATTAATACAGATGTGGATGCTCACAGCCAACCATTGGACTGAGTGTAGGGACCACAATGGAGGAGTGTAGGGAAGGACGAAAAGAGCTGAAGGGATTTGCAACCCCATAGGAAGAACAACAATATCAATCAACCAGACCCCCCAGAACTCCCAGGGACTAAACCACCAACCAAACAATACACATGGAGGGACCCACGGCTCCAGCTGCATATGGAGCAGAGGATTTCCTTATCTGGCATCAATGGGAGGGGAGACAGTTGGTCCTATGGAGGCTGTATGACTCAATGTAGGGGAATGCTAGGGTGGTAAGGTGGGAGTGGCTGGGTGGATGTGGGAGGACCCACATAGAAGCAGGGAAGGAGGGGATGGGATAGGGGATTTGTGGAGAGGAAACTGGGAAGAGGGATATATTTGAAATGTAAATAAATAAAATAACCAATAAAAAATAATCCTGGATTATAAAAGCAAAAGAGAGGAGAACACAAGCTTAGTATTAGTATGCAAGCAATAATGCATTATGTTCTATTTCTGACTATGGATGAAATGTGACTAATTCAAGTTTTTAATAACTTGACTTTCCAAAACTGATACACTTTTACATTAAACTGTGAGCCAAATAAAACATTTCATGCTTAAAAAAGAATATTATTGCATATTTTTGCATCAATGTTCATGAGAGAAACTGGTCTGAAGTTCTTTTTTGTGTGGTATAGGTATCAGGATGACTGACTTCACAGAGTGAGTTTGGCAGTATTCCTTCTGTTTCTGTTTTTTTGTTTCTTTTGAATTGTTTGAGGAGTGTTGGTATTGGCTCTTCTTTCAAAGTCTGGTAGAATTCTGCACTAAAACCATCTGGTTTTTGTTTGTTTGCTTGTTTGTTTGTTGCTTTGTTTTGTTTTTGCTTTTGTTGTTTGCTTGGGAGAATTTTAATGACTTTTTTTTATATCTTTAGGGGCTATATGGCTGTTAAAACTGTTCTCCTGATCCTGTCTTAACTTTAGTAAGCAGTGTCCATCTAGAAAACTGTTAAGATTTTGTTTTAATTTTGGTAAGATTTTACATTTTTGTGGTGTATAAGCTTTAGAAGTAAGACCTAATCATCCTTAGAATGTTCTCAGTTACTATTGTTATGCGTCCTTTTACATTTCTGATTTTGTCTATTTGGAAAATCTTTCTCTGTCTCTACATTAGTTTGACTAAGGGTTTGTCCATCTTGTTAAATTTCTTAAAGAATCAACTGTTTGTTTCATTGATACTTAGTACTGTTTTCTTGGATTCTAACTGATTGATTTTAGCCCTGATTTTTATTATTTCCTGCTTTCTACTCCTCTTTGATGTGTTTGCTTCTTTTCTTTGTAAAACTTCCATGTGTACTATTAAATTGTTGTTATGAGATATCCCTAACTTTTTTATGGATGCACTTAGTGCTATGAACTTTCGGAGAAGTCCTTTCATTGTGTTCAATATATTTTGGTATATTGTGCCTTCATTTTAATTGAATTCTAGAGAGTCTTTAAATTCTTTCCTTCTTTCTTCCTTCCTTCCTTCCTTCCTTCCTTCCTTCCTTCCTTCCTTCCTTCCTTCCTTCCTTCCTTCCTTCCTTCCTTCCTTTCTTTCTTTCTTTCTTTCTTTCTTTCTTTCTTTCTTTCTTTCTTTCTTTCTTTCTTTCTTTCTTTCTTTCTTTCTTCCCTGACCCAGAGATCACTGAATAGATAGTTGTTCGATTTCCATAAGTTTATAGGATTTCTGGTGTTTGTGTTATTGTTGAACTCCAGTTTTAGTCCATGGTGGTCTGATAAGATACTAGATGTTATTTCAAATTTCTTATATCTGTTGAGTCGTGCTTTGTGACTAACTATATGGACAGTTTTGGAGAAGGATCCACTAGGTTCTGAGGAAGGGTGTATCCTTTTTGTGTTTGGGTGAATTATTTTATCTATAAGGTAGATATCTATAAGATCTATTTGATTCATAAATTTTTTTAGTTTTTTTTTTTTTCTTTTTGTTTTTTTTTTTGTATGAGATGTCATTTGTTGAGAGTGGGGTATTGATATCTCCTACTATTAATGTGTGGAGTGCGATATATGATTTAAACTTTAGCAATGTTCTTTAAAAATGTGAGTAACCTACTGTTTGGAATACAGAATTTGAGAATTGACATATCATCTTGGTAGATTTTTCCTTGAGGAGTATAACGTGTCTTTCCCTGTCTCTTTTGATTAATTTTATTAGATATCAGAGTGGTTATTCTAGGTTGCTTCTTGGGTCCAATTGCTTGGAAAACTTTTTTCAAGTCCTTTACTCTGAGATGTCTATCTTTATTGCTGAGGTGTGTTTCTTGTATGCAGCAGAATGATTATTCCTAGTTTTGCATTCATTTTGTTAGCCCAAGTCTTTTTATTGGGGAATTGATTCCATTGATACTGAGATAATTTTTAGATTTAACATTTTCTCTGTTTATCAATTATTTCTGTTATATCTTCTAAACCTGAGATTCTCTTTTCAATCTCCTGTATTCTGTTAGTGATGCTTGCATCTGATATTCCTGTTTTCTTCCCTAGGTTTTCCATTTCCAGGATTCCCTTAGTTTGTGTTTCCTTTACTGCTTCTATTTCCACTTTCAGGTCTTGCAAAGTTTTATTTATTTCCTTCAGCTGTTTAATTGCATTTTCCAGTATATCTTTAAGGGATTTATTTTTCTGTTCTTTAAAGACCTCTATCTGTTTGGTTGCATTTTTCTCTATTTCATTAATGGATTTATTTATTTACTCTTTAAAGGCCTCTATCATATTGATGAGTGATTTTAAGGTCATATATAATTTTTACTTCAATTGTGTTAGGATATACAGGATTTGCTGTTCTAGAGTAATTCTGTCTTGAAAGTGTTATATGGCCCTGGCTTTTGTTGAATGTGATTTTTCAAGGGCCTTTAGCCATCTTGATGACTGGTCCCTGGATGTTCCTGTATGATTCATGATCCACAGGTCTGCTGATAGTGGGAGGAGAAGTGACAAGAGAGTTGAGCTCCTACTGGTATAGCGGGCTGCTAAGGGCAGCTCAGATTGCTCCAGATATCTCCACAAAAATTATTTTTTGAAATGGCCATAAATTTGAGGAATAACCTGGAGGGCTATAAGGAAGTATATGAAGGGAAGAAAGTGAAAAAGGAAAAATAATGTAACATCAAAAATATGATAAATAATTTAAAAATCTGTTTAACTTCTTAGGTACAATGTCAAATGTTCCTTTTAGAGAATAACTTTGTATTTCTCCTATTAGCGACACTTGTAACTCTACCATACCTTATAGGCAAAATTTTAAAAATTGTAGATGATCATGTATTTTACCTATTCACAATAAGTCCTTTGAATTTCCTGCTAACTGAATGCATTCTCTAGAGTTATTTCATATCAATTTGGAGAATATTTTCTTATTTTATGTAGCTAATTACAGCATACATTTAGAGAATAAATTACTAATAATTATTATAGCTATCAGTCATTGTCCATAGTCTAAAATAAGCTGATCATGATAATTTTTTCTACTGAAATATGTTAGCTCTATCAAATTCATTGATAGTCCATGAATCTATGTGATCTTTGTCTTGTACATTATGTCCTATTTGTTTTTCTGACATTATTAGAAAATATTGGAAATAGTCAACTTAAATGACCTATTTTGTTTTGCAGTTTGACATGGATGGCTTCTGAGTCAGTTGATGGAGATCTGTAGTGAGGTGAAACAGTTTTCTGGGAGTGTGTGGTAGAATTTATTTTTGTTTCATTTCATTAAGAGTCAAAAAATTAGAGAATGAATAGTAAGGATTTCAACCCATCTAAGACAGTGTGCCAAGTGACCTAATTTTCTTCCATTATTCCCAATTCTCTAAGGTTTCCAGCAGTTCCCAATCATACTACAGACTAGTAAATAAGGATCTAACCCATGACAATTTGGGGTGACACTTTTATCCCCTAGTAGTAAATATATTAATGAGAATATAGGAAATCGATAGTCAATAAATTTAAATTTCCATAAAAATTAAATATTACTTCCAACTATTTCTTAAATTAATGGCATCTTTGTTTGCGTCTATTTGCTTTCACATACATATGTAAATATCATAAACCATCATTCATATCATTTAAAATGACTCCTAAACTCATATTATTGTTATTAATGTTTTCTCCTATATCGTTCAATAATAATGCATCTTATCTTATTTAATTTCCACTTAGTCCGACCCCACACACTCTCTTTCCTTTTAGCTCAAAATGAGCCATTTGTATGTGGCCACACAGTAATCACTGGTGTACAGATCACTCTGGATGACTTCCTAGGTCGCCTGGTTAGGATCAGACTCTTGCTTAGGTATTCAAAGATTTTGCTAGTCCAAAGACAACTGTTTTGGGAGCTGCTTCTCTAATATCTACTTTCTCTACATCCATACATCAGGGTGTTTTGACTACAAGGATGCAACAAATTCCAAGAATCCCAGTGTGATACATCTAGTGATTTATAGTCAGCACTTTGCTGGTTTTAGTCCTTTCCTTTCAGCTTTCTCTTTTTTATCCATCATGTAGCCCACCTTTTAATATGCTTATTTTGTTCTTGGTTTTGGGTTTGTTGTGGATGTAGACTGCATGATGTAATCTGTATTAAATATTTTGAAAGTATAGAATAGTCTTGCACTGGAGTACTAGATACCTTGCTGTGTGCTTTACTCTACTTTTAACTTCCGACTCTTTTCTTCTTCCTCCTCCTCCTCCTCTTCTTTCTTCTTTCTTCTTCTTCTTCTTCTTCTTCTTCTTCTTCTTCTTCTTCTTCTTCTTCTTCTTCTTCTTCTTCTTCCTCCTCCTCCTCCTCCTCCTCCTCCTCCTCCTCCTCCTCCTCCTCCTCCTCTTTCTCCTCCCTCTCCTCCTTCTTCTCTTCTTCCTTTTCCTCTTTCCTCCTCTTTCTCCTCTTCTTCCTTCCCCTCTTTCCTCCTCCTTCTCCCCTTCTCCTCTTCTTTCAGTCTAGGGTTTTCACCTAGAAGTTTCTTTTCTTCTTTTAAACTTTTCTGCAAAATTGCTTTCTCCTCCAGATGAAGAACATGTCCCATAATGCATTCCATGATCTGATCCCCTTCTATGCCTTTCTGATCTCACTATGAACATCAGTAGTTGACAGTTTTTGACAGGACAGCAAAAAATCATTTCAGAACCTCAGCTTAGTATAGGCAAGGATAACCTCAGGCAAAAACTGTAAGAGAGAATGGTGTCCCTGATAAATACATGAGCATTTAACAGATTCAACCGACATCATCAGCCTGTTTGCTGCTTGCAGTCTTTCTGTGCCATACTATAACTTCAATCTTTAACTTCCTTATTAATATACATATTATATATTACTATATATATATTATATATAGTAATAAATATGTATTTTTGTATATATAATATGAAATTAATATTTTCAAAACAGCCTTAGTTTAAGTGTCTATACACACTATATATATGCATATGTATGTGTATGTGTATATTTGTGTAAGTATATTTGTATGTATATGTGTACATGTAAATGTATATGTCTATGTTTATATAAGATTCCATATGAATGACTCAATTAATTGAAAAAATACCAAAGAATGTGGACTTACACTGCTATTACAACCAAATTTCAAACTGTTATAAAATAAAAAATATGGATCTTTTATCAAATTACTATGCAAAAAATCTCATAGAAAGATGAAAGGAAACTACCATATATATACAAAGATTTTAGCCCTATGTTGAGACATTTAGATGCCATAGATTTGAAAGAGTTTGTATGAAATGGTTTTTATTTCCAAACACTTATTAACAAAGTATATCACAGTAGATCCCCAAATCAGGAATATAAGTTTGTCCAGTTTTTAATGTAATTCTCAGGATTGAATAAATGACCCTAAAGGTGGCTAGACTACGTATCTGCTATGGCTATTTATTAATACCTGTGGCTTTATACACTAGAGTCAGAGGACTTTCAATTTTAGACTAGTTGTGTCTAAAGGAGAGAAACACAATATCAGTGCTTCTTTTTTATGACACAGATGTGATTTTACAAAGGGAGTGATTCTTTCTTCTTTTCCCTCATAGTCCAATTCTGTTCTGTAGTTTGAAATTTCCTTTTCCCCTAAATTACTTGAAGATTACATCAGTACAAACACCACAAGGGATGACAGTTTTCAACTTTGTATTTTTAACGTTTTGTTCCAAACTACCATGTAATAAACTTTTCAGAGATAATTATTTCAAACCGAGAACATTTGGTTCAGGGAGCTGAGGTGGGATCTTGGCTATCCTGTAAGATCACTTAGCTAACTTGCTTAATTACCTACTGTAGAACTCAGAAGGAAACACAGGTATATGGGTAATTTTTCCAAATTATACTATATATTTTAATATATATATATACACAAACACACATACTTATTGTTGTATAGTAAAAACAGATAGAATAAAAGTTTTAATATAATTTGTCATTGTTTTATTGTTTATAAAGGTCATCTTTCATGTACATATTTATTACTTACTTGAGTTATTTCAATATTCAATGTAAAAATTTTGACTCAATATTTAAGAAATTTCTTATATTTTTATTATATTTTCATATCTACATATGGGCTTATGTCTTCTAGAATTATGTTCTTTTTATTTGCTGATATTTCTAGCTGAGCTAACAGAACACCCCTGCAAACTTTTTCAAACTGTGCTAACATGATTACATTTAATCCTATATTTTAATCTTATATTTTTCAATGTAAATAAATGTTAAAGAATGAAAGTATTATTTTTATACATTTAATCCCTCCTTAATGAGTTTCTGCTCAGTTCCTGCTTTGCTCCCTGTGAACTGCTGGGTTGGCATTCCTCTAGCCTGAGTCTCCTTCCCAGTAGTATTTCAGAACTGACAGTTTTGTTTGCAGTGATAAGAGCTCCAGGCCTCAGAATCATGCTGAGTACTCCAGGGAATTTTAAAAGAAAAACAAACCAAGGCCTTGCACCTATAAAATCAGAAGAACAACAAGGCACTGACAAACAGAAAGCACTAAAGTGAGGTTAAAAAAAAATAGAGAGCAAGTGAATTCATCATAATTTATTTCAGGCTTAGCTATTATCTGTGACAGTTTGTTAGACCATTAATGTCCAGTCTTGCTTTAAATTCTGAATGGCAATGAAAATGCAGGAATTGTGTTTATTAATGAGTTCAATATGTGTAAAAAGGTTTATAAAAATGTTACTAAGGAGGTTTTCTAAATGGCCTCAAATGTTACCACTGCAAAGCATTGCTGAGTAAAGGGGCCAACCATTATCTGCTGCAATATCCTATAATGGTCAGGAATATCCTCTCATTTTAAAAGAACATTTTCAGTGGCCTTCAGGGAAGAAGGAATTTTTTTCCTCCAATGATTAAATCCAATCTAGATTTTTCACACACTCCAGACTGTGTTTACAGATAGTATTTCATGAAAAGATTGAGTAGGATATCATGGCCTCTTTACTGTAACTTCAGATTTAAGACCTGCAGTCATCCAAACCATCCTTCTACATATTTCTAGAGCATATTTCTGTGCTCATGACCTGGGGATTCCTCCCAATCATTGCATATACCTAAAGACATGTGTGAAATAAAACCTTATCCAATAAGCCTCCCCATCCCCCAGTGCTGCTCCCTAGAATTTCTAGGGTACCAAAGTTACTTTTCTTCCCTCTCTTTGGCTTCCTCCTATCTTCACCTTCACCTCTATATTTTTCCTTCCTTCCTTCCTTCACCTTCACCTCTATATTTTTCCTTCCTTCCTTCCTTCCTTCCTTCCTTCCTTCCTTCCTTCCTTCCTTCCTTCCTTTCTTTCTTTCTTTCTTTCTCCCTTCTGTCCTTCTTCCTCCTTTTACTTTTCTTTCTATCTTTGATTTAAAGTGACAGACTCCTTCTTTATTTTTACATATTGAATTGGAATAATATCAGCATTAGAATAGCTCTTCTTTAGAATATGCTTGTAAATTAATTCTTTCATTATATTATCCTTTGTTTCTATGCATGAATTATGCACAGATTTAGGTTCTATATGTCTAAAGATGTTTCAGGACAATTATTTAATATAAAGTTAAGAAACATCAACAGCAAATATTAATCTATTATTAAGAATATATAAGATATTTTAAAGTGTTACATATACATTATATGCATTCTGGTTTATAATATTTTGTGCCTCAGGTTTCCACAGGGAATAGCAACTACTTAGTTTTATTTCAAACTCAATCTTGATTTAGATTTTTGCTTATAAACTATTTATTTTTATTTTTCTGTCTTTCTCCAACAAATACATGCTTAAAGGATTCTGACCAAGTATGAATACAGCAGTGTGAAACCAGGGATAGCCTGGATAACAATCATTACATGGATTCCCTCATTGCACAATACACCATGTGCCTAGATTTTCTTAAGCAACTCAGCCTTGCTATAAATCAGATTCAGTGATTTACTCCTTCAGTTCATAGGCGTATTAAAGCCTGCAAAGATTTGCTTATGCCTGAACTACAATACTTATTTTACCTTTAATTTTGAATACTGATCAGGCTGGTACTGCTCTCTAGAAAAGGATGAGTGGAAAGTTCAAGTCAACCTGGTGTCATTACTGATTTTGTAATATTTTATACAAAATAAATTGCATGGAATATAAAGTCCAAAGTGGAAGAAACTATAAAGGGAGTTATATCTTGTCTTTCTTGCACTGGACTTATTATACTGTGAATTTAACAAGGAAATACTTGTAACAACATTTAATCAACAACTGTACTCATCTAGAAGTTTTAGTCTTTTAATAAATATCAATGTGATTTGTTAAATCATACACTTCTCTCCATGTACAAGAAAATTCCTGACAGAAACAATCCATCTCATATTATGGTAGTGTTATAGTTTAAAACAAAGAATTATCAGACTGCAATGTAAAAATTGATGGAATGCATAGGGAAAGTTTTGGTTGCTTTCATTGTTTTTGCTTTAAAAATATGAATGCATGTAATAATCATTTTGGTCCATTTATATATTTCTGGCTATAGTCATTTTTCTATGATACATTTTCTGTCTATAAGAAATACATGAAGTTGTGTAACTTACTAAATCAAGTCATTTTATACATCTTGTAACCGTGGGGGAAACTGAAAAAAAAAAACAAAACACTGCCCTGACACAACTTGACACAACTCTTGACCTGTATGGAAAGAGAAAATCTCAATTGAGAACTTGTCTGTATAATATTGTTTGTTAGAGGCATTTTTGGATGCATTTTCTTATGATTCACTTGATATAGGATGGAAAAGACCACTGTGGGCAATGTCAGCTCTATTGCCACATGCAGGGTTGAGCATGGATTTGCTCACTGATGGTTTTTCTCCTTCAACAGGCTGGATAGCATTTTCAGGAATATGAAAGTCAGCCAACAGGGAAAGACTTTTCTGATCTGTTCAAGATGGATTTTGTTATGACCTATAAAGGAAGAGTGCGATGTCTGGAGCAGTAAGTTCTTACTATCTATCTCTGTTCAGCAACCAAAAGCACTAGAAATAGCCCAACTTGTTTGGGATGCCTCTTCTGCTTCCCTGAATAATAACATCTAGAGAAGCAACCTATTCTTAGCACTAAGATTTTAATTTAATAGCTATGTCTTATGGGAGCAGAACAATTCACCTGTGCAAGAAAATGTTCAAACTCTTGACTTTGTTGGTTTTGTTTCCATTGGTTATTTTTGTTTGTTTTTGATATTTTAAATTATGCTTTAATTAGCATTCAAATTAGTAAGGCTTCCTAATGATTTTTCAAAGATCATTAGATTAGATAAATAAAGCTCTTATCATTTCTTTTCAATTTCTCCTGACCACAATACGCATTTTAACTGTTAGCTCCCAGTTCTCACTGTCTCACTTAAGGCTACTTGTGTTATAATTAAAAATCATAATCAAAACAACTTGTGAAAGAAGTTGATTATTTGGCTTTTCCTTCTACATCTTTAGTCCACTGCTGAAAGAAGTCAGAACAGAGCTCAAACAGAAAGGGTCTAGAAGCATGAACTGATGAAGAGGCCAGAAATTAGTCCGAATTATGGCTTTTTCATCATAGCTTACTCAACCTGCTTTCATACAGAACCTAGGAGCACAAGTTTAGGATGGAACTCTCCACAATGGGCTGGCCTTTCCCACATCAATCATTAATTAACAAAATGCTATATAGCCTTCAGTCCGTATATCTCAGTGTGATGGGATCATTTTCTCAATGGATGTTCCTTTTTCTCTGATGACTCTAGCTGCTATTAAGTTGAAAAACAACAAAGAAAAAAGAACAATGTAAACATCACTCTTAAACAGAACAGGTTCCTTAATATTCATATTCACATTATACTTATTTTAATAAATCACTTAAAATTTGGATGTGTGGCTTCATATGAAAATTTACACTTTCAATATTAAGTATATTTTATGCATTTATCCACCTCTAAAACAAAAACACCCACACCAGAATTAAAAGTAGAATAAAAAAATACCTTTACATCCTGTTTGTAATTCATGCCCATCATCTGCAGTCAGTTCCTCCTTGTTTTTTTTTTCTTTTTGTTTGCATTGACGCAGTGTATCAAGCTTTTGTTCCTGATAATCATCCAGTCCTTCTGATCAAGCTTCTTTCTAAGAACTGGCTTAATAGGAAAGTACTAACAATTTAGGATTTTGAGCATGTTGTTGTTAGACATCATGGCAAAATAAATAATATAAGAACTTACAAAGCTTAATCACTAGCTCATCATATAAACTGTAAAGGGTAGTCACAACAACCAACTTTACGAGCTCCCTAGCCAAATAGCACCAGGAGAAAGCTAGCATCCCAGGAGTGTGGACAAGCTGAGTGGAGGCAAGACCAGCACCTCTGCTCAGAGGGATCCACCCGGAACCCTTAGGACAAAGGGACTGAGGAGTGGTCTTCTGGTTTCCTTCTGCAGCCAGGAGCTGATCCTATGACACAGGGCTCCATACTCAAATAGTGCCAGGAGCAGACCACCTCTTCTGTTCAAATTCCTGGATCAAGAGAAACCCTTGCAGAGCCATCAGGACACAGGAACCAGGGAACAGCTAGCGACAGAATCCTTCTGGTTTCTGTCTGCACCCCAGAGCTGACCCTATAACACAGCGCTCCAAACCCAAATTCCTCTCAGAGAGAGCTGGTCTCCAAAGAGTACTGACACAGAGGCTTGCAGGAGGGACAAGCCACAGTCAGAGAGAGCAAGACCAGCTAACACCAGAGATAACCAGATAGCAAAAGGCAAGGGCAAAAACATAAGGAACAGAAACCAAGGCAAATTGGCATCATCAGAACCCAGTTCTTCCACTACAGCAAGCCCTGAATACCCCAACACATCAGAAAAGCAAGATTCAGATATAAAATCACATCTCATGATGATGATAGAAGATTTTAAGAAGGAAATAAATAATTCCCTTAAAGAAATACAAGAGAACACAGGTAAACAGCTGGAAGCCGTTAAAGAGGAGACAAAAATATCCCTTAAAGAATTACAGGAAAACACAATCAAAGAGGTGAAGGAAATGAACAAAACCATCCAGGATCTAAAAATGGAAATAGAAACAATAAAGAAATCACAAAGGGTGTCAACCCTAGCATTAGAAAACCTAGAAAAGAGATCAGGAGACATAGATGCAAGCATCACCAACAGAATACCAGAGATAGAAGAGGGAATTTCAGGTGCAGAAGATAACACAGAGAACATTGACACTACAGGCAAAGAAAGTACAAAATACAAAAAGCTCACATACACATGGAAGCTCTACCAAATGATAACTTGGTCAAGGAAGAAATAAAGAAAGAAATTAAAGACTTCCTAGAATTTAACGAAAATGAAAGTACAACATATGCAAACTTATGGGATACAATGAAAGTAGTGAAGGCCGGGCAGTGGTGGCGCACGCCTTTAATCCCAGCACTTGGGAGGCAGAGGCAGGTGGATTTCTGAGTTCGAGGCTAGCCTGATCTACAGACTGAGTTCTGGGACAGCCAGGGATACACAGAGAAACCCTGTCTCAAAAAACCAAAAAAAAAAAAAAAAGAAAGTAGTGTTAAGAGGAAAACTCATAGCTCTGAGTGCCTCCAAAAAGAAACTGGAGAAAGCATACACAAGCAGCTTAACACCACACCTGAAATCTCTAGAAGAAAAGGAAGCTAATAAACCCAAGAGGAGTAGAAGTCAGGAAATATTCAAACTCAGGGCTAAAATCAACCATGTAGAAACAAAAAGAACTATACAAAGATTCAACAAAACCAGGAACTGGTTCTTTGAGAAAATCAACAAGATAGATAAACCCTTAGCCATACTTACCAGAGGGCACAAAGAGAGTATCCAAATTAATAAAATCAGAAAAGAAAAGGGAGATATAACAACAGAATTTGAGGAAATTCACCAAGACATCAGATCCTACTACAAAAGCCTATACTCAACAAAATTGGAAAATGTGGATGATATGGACAATTTTCTCGACAGAGAACTAATACTAAAGTTAATCAGGATCAAATAAACCATCTAAACAGACTCATAACCCCTAAAGAAATAGAAGCAGTCATTAAAAGTCTCCCAACCTAAAAAGCCTAGAACCAGATGGGTTCACTGCAGAATTCTATCAGACCTTCAAAGAAGAACTAATACCAATACTCTTCAATCTGTTCAACAAAATAGAAACAGAAGGAACAGTACCCAATTCCTTCTATGAGACCATAGTTACACTGATAACAAAACTGCACAAAGACCCAAAAAAGAAAGAAAACTTCAAACCAATTTTTCTTATGAATATCGATGCAAAAATACTCAATAAAATTCTCGCAAACCTAATCCAAGAGCACATCAAAATGATCATTCACCACGATCAAGTAGGCTTTATCCTATGGATGCACGGATGGTTCAATACCCAGAAATCCATCAATGTAACCCACTACATAAACAAAGTCAAAGAAAAAATTACATGGTCATTTCATTAGATTCTGAAAAAGCATTTGACAAAATTCAACATCCCTTCATGATAAAATTCTTGGAAGCATCAGGAATTCAAGGTCCATAACTAAACATAGTAAAAGTAATATACAGCAAACCAGTAGTCAACATCAAACTAAATCGAGAGAAACTTGAAGCAATCCCACTAAAATCAGGGACTAGACAAGGTTGTCCTCTTTCTCCCTCTCTATTCAATATAGTTCTTGAAGTTCTAGGTAGAGCAATTAGACAAAAGCATGTCAACGGAATACAAATTGGAAAGGAAGAAATCAAAATATCACTATTTGCAGATGATATGATCGTATACTTTAGTGACCCCAAAAACTCCACCAGAAAATTCTTACAGCTGATAAAAAACTTCAGCAAAATGGCCAGATATAAAATTAACTCAAACAAATCAGTAGCCTTCCTATACTCGAAGGATAAACGGACTGAGAAAGAAATTAGGGAAATGACACCCTTCACAATTGTGACAAACAATATAAAGTATCTTGGTGTGACTCTAACTAAACAAGTGAAATATCTGTATGATAAGAACTTCAAGACCCTAAAGAAAGAAATCCAAGAAGATCTCAGAACATAGAAAGTTCTCCCATGTTCTTGGATTGGCAGGATTGATTTAGTAAAAATGACCATATTGCCGAGAGCAATCTATAGATTCAATGCAATCCTCATCAAAATTCCAACTCAATTTTTCATGGACTTAGAAAGAGCAATTATTAAATTCATTTGGAATAACAAAAAAAATCCAGGATAGCAAAAACTTCTTAACAATAAAAGTACTTCTGGGGGAATCAGCAACCCTGACCTCAAGCTATGTATACTACAGAGCAGTAGTGGTAAAAGCTGCATGCTATTGGTACAGTGACAGGCTGGTAGATCAATGGAATAGAATTGAAGACCCAGAAATGAGCCCACACACTTAAGGTCACTTGAGCTTTGATAAAGGAGCTAAAATCATCCAATGGAAAAAAGAGAGCATATTGAACAAATGGTGCTGGTTCAACTGGCAGTCAACATGTAGAAGAATGCAAATTGATCCATCCCTATCTCCCTGTACAAAGCTCAAGTTCTAGTAGATCAAGGACCTCCACATAAAGCCAGATACAGTGAATCTAATAGAAACTAAAGTGGGGAAAAGTCTTGAACACATGGGCATGGGGGGAAAGTTCCTGAACCGAACACCAATGGCTTATGCTCTAAGATCAAGAATCAGCAAATGGGACCTCATAAAATTGCAAAGCTTCTGTAAGGCAAAGGATACAGTCAATAGGACAAAATGGTAGCCAACAGATTGGAAAAGATCTTTACCAATCCTACATCCGATAGAAGGCTAATATCCAATATATACAAAGAACTCAAGAAGTTAGACTCCAGAGAACCAAATAACCCCATCAAAAAATGGGGAATAGAGGTAAACAGAGAATTCTCAACTGAGGAAATTTGCAGGGCTGAGAAGCACCTAAAGAAATGCTCAACATCCTTAGTCATCAGGGAAATGCAAATCAAAACAAGTCTGAGATTCTACCTCACACCAGTCAGAATGGCTAAGATCAAAAACTCAGGTGACAGCAGATGCTGGTGAGGATGTGGAGAAAGAGGAACACTCCTCCATTGCTGATGGGATTGCAAGCTGGTACAACCATTCTGGAAATCAGTTTGGTGGACCCTCAGAAAAATGGACATAATACTACCTGAGGACCCAGCTATACCACTCCTGGGCATATACCCAGAAGATGCTCCAACATGTAATAAAGACACATGCTCCATTATGTTCATAGCTACCATATTTATAATAGCTAGAAGCTGGAAACAACCCAGATGTCCCTCATCAGAGGAATGGATACAGAAAATGTGATACATTTACACAATGGAGTACTACTCAGCTAGTAAAAACAATGACTTCATGAAATTCACAGCCAAATGGATGGATCTTGAAAATATTATTTTGAGTGAGGTAACTCAGTCAAAAAAAGAACAAACACGGTATGTTCTCATTAATAAGTGGATATTAGCCCAAAAGTTCGGAATACTCAAGATTCAATTCACGGCAGCCATTGGACTAAGCATAGGGTCCCAGATGAAGGAGTTGAAGAAGGGACTGAAGGAGCCGAGGGAATTTGCAGCCCCTTGCAGGGAGCAACAGTGTCAACTGGCCTAACGCCATGGTACTCCCAGATACTGGACCACCAACCAAAGAATTCACATGGAGGGACCCATGGTGCTGGCCACATATGTTGCAGGGGAGGCCCTTGTTGGACATCAGTGGGAGGAGACACCCTTAGGCCTGAGGGTGTTCGATGCCCCTGTATAGGGCAATGCCAATGAGGGAAGACAGGAGTGGGTGGGTGGGTGGGGGAGCACCTTCATTGAGGCAGGGGTAGGGGGGATGGGATAGGGGTTTCCACAGGGGAGACTTCGAAAGGGAAAAGCATTTGAAATGTAAATAAGTATCAAAAAATGTATTGACACAATATACCTGGATATTTGCAAGTTGAGCTCTCTTCCTAGTCTACATTATGCTCAGAATAGTATGTGACTCTGCTGTTATCTCAAAAAATAGAAGATGTTTGCTTTATTGATCTGTATTATTTCCTTTTTTTTCCAAGTGGTTTCAATTTCATGAATGAAGCTCCAAATAGTTATATAATAATTTTTCAATTGATTGTCTTCTCACATTGCTGCTTCTTGACTTTCTACTTCAAAAGTTTGCTAGTGAAACATTTGTCCTCTGTGATCTATCTGCAAAATGTGTTATTGGTTATTTGTTACTGAGCCTAGCCAGCAAGATCATTTTCATAAAAACAGATATGGAGATATCACAATGTAATCAAAACTTCTTAGCCTACCCATTATAATTGTATTTATCTATATTTGTGGCCAAATCCAAGAACAGGTATGAACGTATCCTCAGATAACACCAATAAAATACTGTAACACATTTACCCTCTTAAATCAATGATGCAGAAAGTATCTAGTCTCAACATCTGATATTTATAAAACCAGGTAATTATATAGGTTCAATACCTGTAAGAAAACTTCTAACTTTCCTAGTATAGTCATAGCATGTATCTTACCCTTGAACACTAGAATTAGCAGACATAACCTAGAGTTTTCAACAGGATGACGGTATGAGAACTCAGAGCCTGAATCCTTTTCAGGACTGCTCTGTGTCAACCCAAACCTGATGTATATCCTTAACACTCTATTTTCTTATTTTAGTGTTATACTGCTATCCTCAGTATCAAAGAATCATTAGTAATGCAAGACCTCAAAATGATTGTGTAAATAATCAGATGCTAACTATGTAATGAAACAGTTATAAGGGTGTCCTTAAATGGAAAATGCTAATTTAGATTTTCATCATATTTTAATAATGTTAAAGTAAACCACAAAATAATGCCAAGAATTAATAATCTCTGAATTGAGCAAAGCCCCTCAATAATAAGTAACACAAATCAGACTTTGTAATATTTTTATGACTATATAATAACAAATAATAACTGTATTTAAATGAATGGGTAGAATCTGTCAGGGAAAATTATTATTTTTCACATGTCATTATAGTAGAGACTAACTCTAGACAACCTTTTTAAGTACAAATTAATCCAAAAATTTGAAGTCAATTGTTTCTAATGCGTAACCATATTATTTTTATATCTCCCGAGTAAGCATATGCCTACAAACTATACCTAAGTATCGATATGTAACTATCATCTGAAAGAGAACATTTTTAGTTTTAAGTAGAGTTCAACATAAAGAAGATAGAACTCTTAATTGGAATTGTAATAAATATCACTAAAATTATAATATATTTATCACATGAAAAATTTAATGATACTATTAAAATTGGTTTTATTTGGCTTGTTAAAATTTAATAGATTTCATGTGTTTAACATAAAATGATTTTCAATATATTACATAGTTTCTATACAAATAACAGTTAAAATTAAATGGTAGCATTTTTCCTTTTTTTTTAAATTGGATATTTTCTTAATTTACATTTCAAATGTTATTCCGTTTCCCTGTTCCCTTTCCCTGAAACCCTATATCATATTCCTCCTTCCCTTGCTTCTATGAGAGTGTTCCCCTACCCACCCACTCCTACCTCCCTGCCTTGAATTTCCCTACACTGGGTCATTCACTGCCTTCAGAGGACCAAGAGCCTCTCTTCCTATTGATGACCGAAAAGTCCATTCTCTGCTACATATGTGGCTGGAGCCATGAGTCCCTCCATGTGTACTCCTTAATTGGTGGTTTAGTCCTTGTGAGCTCTGGTGGGTCGGGTTGGTTGATGTTGTTCTTCCTATGGCGTTGCAACCCCCTCTAGTTCCTTCAGTCCTTTCTCTTACTCCTCCATTGGGGACCTTGTGCTCCATCCAATTTTTAGCTGCGAGCATCTGCCTCTGTATCTGTCAGGCTCTGGCAGAGCCTCTCAGGAGACAGCTATATCAGGCTCCTGTCAGCAAGCACTTCTTGGCATCCACAATAGTGTCTGGGTTTGGTGACTGTATATGGGATCTGTAAGACAAGAACTTTAAGTCTCTGAGGAAAGAAATCGAGAAAGATCTCAGAAGGTGGAAAGTTCTCCCATGCTCATGGATTGGCAGGATTAATACAGTAAAAATGGCCATCTTGCCAAAAACAATCTACAAATTCAATTCAATGCCCATCAAAATTCCAACTCTTCATAGAGTTAGAGCAATTGGCAAATTCATTTGGAATAACAAAAAATCCAGGATATCAAAAACTATTCTCAACAATAAAAGAACTTCTGGAGGAATCACTATCCCTGACCTCAAGCTGTACTACAGAGCAATAGTGATAAAAACTGCATGGTATTGGTACAGAGACATGCAGGTAGATCAATGGAATATAACTGAAAGACCCAGAAATGAAACCATACACCTATGGTCACTTGATCTTTGACAAAGAAGTTAAAACCATCTAGTAAATAAAAGGTAGCATTTTTAGCAAATAGTGCTTGTTCAACTGGAGGTCATCATGTAGAAAAATACAAATGGTAATATTTTTAATAGCTACTTATTTATTTGCCACTCAGAAACACAAATCTGGAACACAAGCAAGCAGATGGTGTAAAAGTTGTATTATTCTGATTTTTATTATGTATATCAACTCTTTTCTTACTATTAAACTGATGATTCCTCACAAAGTGATCTTATGCTAATTTTAGGTTTCATAAAAATTCTATCTTTTTTTGTAGCTTACTACTAATTAGGAATTAATTTAAAGGTAAATAAATATTTCATTTTATCATAAGTGTGAGTTACGACTATTTAAGTTTGTGAAATTAAGATGTAACTTCTTGTTTACCAACAAATATAAAAAAATGTATGTATTATATATAGATATAAATAGATACAGATGTAGAAAGATAGGTATAGATACTTGTGTGTGTGTAGATGGTATATATGGTTGTTAAAACTTATATTGATACATATGCATGCATTTAAGAGCATAAATATATTAACATTTTGATAAATATTATTGTGTTTTTCATTGGAAATTTACATGTAAGTATGCATTGTTATGAATTTTCATTTATAGTTACTTTTGTATGCATTTGCATTTTGTATGTCAATAATATGATTATAGATTTTGTTTAGATTTTACCGTTGTTTTTTATCATTTGATGTGGATCTCTGTTTTGCCTACAAGTACTATTTGCATGCAGGGCCTGTGGAAGTAGAAGTGCTTGCTGGGTGCCTAAGAGGTGGAGTTCTAAAAGGTTATGAGCCGCCAAAAGGATCATCTGCAAGAGAAACAAGTGCTCCTGACTGCTGACACAAGTCTACAGCCTCAATGTTATGACTTTTAAAGAAAAATGATATTAGTAAGTAAATGGTTTAATCATTGATACAGAGAAAATATTCACAGTGATCTTTCTGAAGAGGTAAGAGAATATATAGATCCATCAAAAACATCCAATTGATAAACGTTTGCATTATAAAATATAATCAATATTCTCAACACTAATGTTGAACAATATTTGAAAATATGCTCAGATCTATGAAGTAGTCCATATTTTATAACTTTCACTATACTTTATACATGTTTATGTCTGAAAGATAATCAGTCATCTTGATTGTATCCAATATTTTTGATCTTGAAGTATTGTCTATTGTTAAAATCAGAAAATTATTGACTTCAAAGCAAATAATAAACAGCACAAGACTAAGAACATGCAAAGAAATGATTACAAAATCAAAACAAAGTCATCTATTTTTATGTTTGGAGAAACAGTACAAGCTGTTCACAAAGTTTACTTCAAACAATATTTGGCAAGTCAAATCTGGTGTGCTGATATCTGCATGCTTATGTTAATTATAGGTACTACTCATATATGTAGACCTTAAAACTCTGAAATAATTTAAAAGATACCAAGCTATAAATTATAAATAGAGTTAGATACCTTTTAGAATATTATATCTTACAAATCTCAAAAAAAATTTTTTGTTTTATTGTTTAATGCTTGTCTCCAGACTCTGAGTTTAAAAGTCCATAGTATTCTTTTTCTCTCCAGATTTGTGTTTATGTTATATAGTTTCTGTGCATAAAATTTTTATGCATGCCACCTGAGGACAATGGATAACTCACTCTGCAATTTGATTCAACGTTTGAAGGCCCACAACTATATTTACATAACTATATTATGAGAAACATTTACACTATACATTATGTATTGACTTTTCCTTGGTCTACTATTCTATTGTTATATTTTAAAAGGCAAGGGAAAAATCTGATATATTTGATTTTTCACTATTTCAATGTAAATTGATAAAAATGTGTCAACTGAATCCTCATCTGGCTTGCTTGCTTTGATTCATAAATAAGTTATAAACATCTTGATGATTTTCATCAAACATTTTTAAGATTATGCTGCAAGAATATTTTAAAGATTTGCTTCACCTTTGCATAACTCAGGTCAAATATGAAATAACAAAGTAGTTTTACTCGGTTGAAAATTATATTTTGTGAGTATATTTCAAGAATACTTACAAGTCTTACAATCATAACATACCAAACACTCTCATTTTCTACCATGCCATCAGTTTGGTATGTCCAATATGCAGGAAGTATTAGGAAGCTGTCACGTGCCCTTGTTACGTATATATGCCATCAGCTTATCTTCTTAAGCATGTATAGTACATCTAGTCTTAAATATACTGAAATGTTTAAGATTATTCTGACATATTTAATTAATTCTGGAAATCAATTTGGCAGATTTTTAGAAGACTGCAAATAATTCTATCTGAAGACTCAGCTATACCACACCTGGTCATATGCCCATAAGACGTTCCACCATCCAACAGGGACACATGCTCAACTATGTTCATTGCAGCTTTATTTGCAATAGCCAGAAACTGGAAATAAAATATATTGCCCCTCAACTGAAGAATGTATAAAGAAAATGTGGTTCATTTATACAATGTAATACTACTCAGAGATTAAAAACAAGGACATCATGAATCTTGAAGGCAAATTGATAGAACCAGAAAATATTATCCTGCGGTACACAAAAGGACATGTATGTTATGTGCTAACTTATAAGTGGATATTAGACATAAAATACAGTATATCCAAGATGTAATCGACAGTCCCAAGAAAGTCAAATAACAAAGAGGGCCCAAGAAAGGATGATTGAATCTTTCTCAGAAGGAGAAAGAAAGTATATATGTGAAGATCATGGAAGGAAGGAACTAGGTAGTAAGGGATAAGGAAGGGGAACAGAGCAGGGCAGGGTTGGTGATGACATGGAGAAGATCAGGGTGATCACTGGGGGTTGGAGAAAATCTCAAGTATGTGACAGAGACCTGGGATTAAGGAGGACTCAGAGGGTCTATGGGAGCAACTTATGCTGAGACTCCTAGCAGTGGGGTATATGGATCCTGAAGTGGCTACTCCATGTATTCAGGCTGGCCTCTAAGTAAAGGGACAAGGACAGCAACCCACTCACAAAACTTTCAACCCAAAATGTGTCCTGCCTACAAGATGTCCACAGACAAGGAACAGAGGTGGAGGGAATGGCCAACTAATGACTCTCTCAAATTGAGACCCATTCCATGGGCAAGAACCAATCCCTGACATTACTAATGATCCTCTTATACATGCAGACCAGGGCCTAGCATAACTGTCCTCTGAGAGGCTATACCCAACAGCCAATGTTAATAAATGTAGAGATTCACAGCCAAATATTAGATGGAGGTCAGCGAGTCTTATGGAAGACTTGGGAGAACCTGGACTCTTAAAGGCTCCCAGAGACTGAATCGCTGTCTAAAGACTGAGTACAGGCTTGACCTAGGCCCCTTACCCATATATAGTAAATGAGTAGGTTGGTCTTCATATGGAGTCTCCCAACAACAGGTGCAGGGGATATCCCATGGAATGTTGCCTGCCTGTGGATCCTGAGCACCTAAATGGACTGCCCTGACTGGCCTCAGCTGGAGAAGATGTGCCTAGTCCCACAGTGACTTGAAGTGTCACCTAGGCCAGGTGACACCCAGAGCAGGGCTTTTTCTTCCCTTTTGAAAAGTTAGAATGGAGGAGGACATGAATGAAGGGATACTAGAAAAAGAGGAATGGCAGATATTGGGTTGTAAAATAAATAAATTTATTAATTATTTTAAAATATTATTACTACCAAGCATAAACATACATGTATGTGCACATGTGTGCACTTGTGTGTGTTTGTGTGTGTGTGTGTGTGTGTGTGTGTGTGTATGTGTGTGTATTCATGAGGGTAAGCACGCATGTGTTTGGTAGAGATATATATCACAGCATTATTGCTGATATAAATACATATGACAACATCACCACTGTTTTGATGAATAGCAACCCAAGGACAGAAAACTGAAAGCCATAAAGAAATAGATAAATTATAACACTAAAATTTAAGATACTATGTCATAGAATATACAACAAAATAATGGACAAGGGACCAATGAACTGTCTCAGTGGGTAAAAATGCTATAAACCAAGCCAGGCAGCAGGAATTTGATCCTGTACCCCACATGTTGAAAAAAGAAAACTGACACTTTTACATTGGCCTTTGATCTTTACACATATGAATGGTGTACACCTGTGGGTTTGTGCACATACTACCCACTCCATATCCAAATTAAATTAATGAGTAATAAAATATAGTAATACTATAAAATAATAAAGAATTGCTACTTTGTTTATATAGCATATTTACTGTCTAGTACACAGACAGGGAAAGGAGAAATCAAATTATGGGAGCAAAGTAACACAAGTTCTTCTTGTGATTCTTGATAGAACACAATGAAATTGTCCTTGGCTAGCTGAAATATTGCTTCAATGGGATTGTCATGCCCTGATCACAAGGTCCTCACAGACCACCAGAGATCATCAGCAGTTTACCTACTATGCAAAAGCAAAGAGTCTTTACTCAAGCTTGAGACCAGACCCTCCAACCTCTCTAGCATAGTAGAAAATGTGGCAGGTGCTGAAATGGTAGAAACCTTGCCTATTTATGGTGGTAGCAGGGTAAGGGACATACCAAGTTGGCAGTTACATGATTGTTAGACATTGACTTGGAACACTTTTATTAGCTAGTAATGATTTTAGATTGATATGAACAATGGTTTCTAAGTTAATCACTCTACTTTAGACATTAGGTGCCTTTCTCTTGAGAACTGATTGGCTGTTGCTAGGTGTAGAGTGACTATTTACCCAGGGGAATTGTGATTGTTACCAGGGTGACATGGGTCCTGAAAAAACTTGAGGTTTTTTTCAGTAGCTGAATTCATTCACGGAGCAAGTTAATCATAAAATGGAGTCTGAAAATAAAATGGAGTTTGTAATGTTAAGCTAGGCCCTTCATTCTGCCCTTCACAAGTACCTAAGAGAGTCCAATAATGGAACCTGTGTATCTATGGTCTCTAATTCTAATGGTTGTTATTGAGACTTAAGGACCAAGGGCTGTACAGCATTGACTAAGTCTTTACCAACATTTTCCAGTCTATTATGGATGCAAGGCCCAAAAGTGAGTAACAAGAGCAAATTAACGAGAGGGCCAGGCAAAGAGGATATGAGAGTAGTTACCAAGGGGAAACCATTGAACACACTCATACTGTTCTGGAGATTTTTCTTTCTCCAGCTGTCTACCTTGTAATCTTTTCCTTACTTTAGCCATGTTTCCCTTAAAAACTCCAGTATAGTCTACATCTACAAAACATTCTTCTTCAAGGACTACATTTAGCCCTCCTTGCTGCAGGAATGGTAGATCCAAGCCCCTTCAATTTTGCAAAACCATTTAAGCTAGGGAGGAAACAGATTTTTCTAGAGCTGTTGATGACTTTTCCAGTCTTTGGATGGCCACATGAATTGCTTCTCTCAAGGATCTGTAAAGAGTGTTGCCATCTATACTTGCTTGCTTCTGCAGATTCAGTGACTGAGGCATTATAAGTGATGCCATCATAGTAAGAAGGTTTAATATTCAGGCAAAGCCAGCAATCAGAAATAAGTTCATTATGGATAATATTTCAGACTTCATAGGTGGTTTTTAATAAGCAAAGAAGAATAGGGTTCTCATCAATCTGGAAGTCCTTTTGTGTCTGGACTTCAAGGGGCAAAATATTCTTGGGTTTCAGGGTAGGCCTCATAGTAATGGCAGACTTTAGAGCATAAGTTGTTGAGGTTCATGGCATGGTCAACCCTGAATTTGGCCCCAGGGGAGTGGAGGGAATTCATTGTTCTTTGACAAGATGAATGGTAAAAAGTGCCCATGGATTTGACCCTCACCAACTGTCATACAACTTAAGACAAGTGTTTTCTATTTTCCATCTTGAAGCAGTTCTCCATTTCTAGATGAGTTGAATGAGTATAGGCTTACATGGCTTTTCACGCCCCTGCCCACAGGAGGATTCCTTTCAGTCTCCTGAGTGTTTAGGTTGGTTAATCAGAATGAGGTCATATTTTTGAGGTGCTCACGTAATCCTATGAGCCACAGAAATAGTAGTCAGCACCCCCACTTTTTTCTCCAGTGTTTGTCCACATGTATATGCCCTGAGCAGACATAAAAATAATGTTGTCTTATTAGTTTGCTAGTCCAGCTGATTGCCTACAGATCCTGCAAGTCAAAAGTTAAATGGGGGAAACAAGTACCTATGAGACCAATTTGTGCTGATATTTGAGCCCATATCCCATGGAAGCATCACTAAGGACCCAAGTCTAATTGTAAGGCTGGTAAAGGTGGCTTTTGGAGGAAGTGCCAGTAGCTAAAAGTAAGGCCATAAAAATCATAGCCATTGCAATTTGAGTTTTTTTTTTTTTTTTTTTTTTTTTTGCAAATGGTAGTTTTGATTTAATATGGTCATATGTTATAGCATATTAAAATTTATGTAATAAATTCACATTAGATATATTAAGAAATGCTAATTTGCTACATTTAGCCCTGCATTAAGCCCTAGGGATAAAGCAGTGCGTAAACCATACTATCCTAACCTTATTCCACCTATATTTTTGCAAGATAGGACAGGTAACTTTCCACTCCTATTTGGCTTGTATATTGGCAGGGTAAATAGTTTAAACTGTCCAATTATGTAATTAACTGAAGTTACACACACACACACAGACACACACACACACACACACACTCACACACACACACACATCTATCTATCTAGCGATATATATATATATATATATAGTATCATTCAAGTACATATAAGATAAAAATTTTCCTCTTGAGTCTTAATTTATCATTTCGCACTATCCTGGTTACATTTTTCTAATCTTTCATTTATTTATTTATTTACACTCTAGATTTTATTCCCCCCTCCCTGTCCATCCTCAAACTGTTCCACATTCCATACCTCCTCCCCACACCCCTGTCTCTACGAGGCACCCAACCAATGGACAGAAGCTGCTGGCCCCTGTGGTTGCATTAGGGAAAAGCTAAAAGAAACTGAGGAGGAGGGTGACCCTGTAGGAGGACCAGCAGTCTCAATTAACCTGGACGCCTGAGATCTCTCAAACACTGGACCATCAAACAGGGCAGCATATACCAGCTGATATGAGGCCCCCAACACATCTACAGCAGAGGACTGCTGGGTCTAGGTTCAGTCAAAGAAGATGCACCGAATTCTCAAGAAGCTGGAGGCCCCAGGGAGTTTAGAGTTCTGGTTGGGTGGGGGCTGGAGAGTGGCAACTTGAGTTTTAAAGGATTATTTGTCCTTGAGAGCCATTCATTCAGGTGTGATGCTTTGTGAGCTTGGGTGAAGTTCAGCCAGGTGAGTTTATGTGGGGGGTGGGGGGGATGGGTGATGAATCCAAGTAGCAATCCTGCCCACTTGGAGACTGGTGGAAGTTGTCAGCACAACTAAGTGTGTTCCTTTCCAGTGTGGCTCCAAGGATTGCTTTTGATGTTTGTTAATGAATACCCAGTCATCCAGCTGGTAATGGTGGGGCATAGGTGGAAGAGCAGCCTCATAGACTGCCTTTACCTTCTTTTGGGCACTGGCAAAAGTCTCAAGAGAGTCAAGAACATATTTGCCAACAATTTCAGTAAGGCTTCTGCTCTTAAGTATTTGTGGAGGCTTTCCATACATGATCTCAAAGGGAGTTAATCCTAAGTACGAGAACTGTTTATAGGACCCTATATAGGGTGAAGGGGAGGACAGATAACAAATCCCAGTCAGTCTCCATGGTTAATTTAGTAGTGGTCTCTTTTAGAGTTCTATTTATCCTCCCTAGCTGTCCTGAGCCTTGGGATCAATAAAAAATGGAATTTCTGATATCTCCTATAGCTTTGGCCATCCTCTGTGTTACCTGATTTGTGAAGGCTGGTATGTTATCAGAACTCAGGAGAGCTTGCATTTAATACCTGAGAAGAATGTCTTCTAATATGTTTTTGACCACTATTTGTACTGTCTCATGTTTAGTGACAGAAAGCCTCAGTCTCTCCTGAAAATGTATCTACAAATACTATTAAATATCCATATCCATATTTGCTCAGTTTTACCTCAGTGAAGTTTATTGCCCAAATGGGCACCCAGTCTGGTTCCTCTCTATTGGGAGCCTCTTTCTTTGTGTTCATGGTCCACACTGGTGAGTTTACAGATCAGGCATTTAGAGGCAATTTGTTCCATTAAATAGTTTAGGTGAATAATCTTCAAGTCCCCATGTCAAGTAAGATTCTCCATTTTCCTTGTACCCAGGTCAGTATTCTGGTGGATATATTGGAACAATTTCCTAGTGAGGTCCTTAGGCAGGATCAGTGTATCATCTCCAGTTTGCTATCAATCTCTAGGCTTGTGAATCATAGGTAGTTTGCTTTTCAAGTAAGCAATGTCCTCTTTAGAATATGTAGGTTTGTCTGGTAGAGTTGGTGGCACAGGATCTGGCAGTCTAAGTACCAGGGTTGGCATACGGTTACGGTTGGTAGCCTTTGCTACTGCATCTACCTTCTGATTGCCTCTGGCCTCTTTGGTAGTTGCCTCTTGGAGACCAGGCCAATGAATAATTGCCAGTTTTTTGTTTTGTTTTGTTTTGTTTTGTTTTGTTTGTAAGCAGAGGGCTTGCGATAAGTCTCAAATTTCTCGATTGATTTTTATTGTCTTTTCCTCCTCGTAAGCTGTCACTTTCTTGATAGACTCCCCATGAAGATGCTCAATGGCAAAGGCATATCTGCTGTCACTGTATATATTAACCATTTTATCTGTGTCGAAGCCGAGGGTCCTTGTCAGGGCAATCAATTCTGCTCATTGGAGTGAAGTATTGGTGGGTAGGGCTAAGGGCCAGACGGTCCAAGAATCAGACACCACCCTAGCCAACACATGTCCATGTGCGTGTAGCTGCTACCATCAGTTTACCATGTGATCTCAGTGTCTTTCATTGGTTCATCGGACAAGTCTTTTCTGAGCATGAGTACTTGGATCAGCATCCTGGCACAGTTGTGGAGAGGTGGCTTGAGATCCAGGTCCAACAAGAGCAAGGATATTGGGTTTAGGGAAGTACTTGGCAGGAATCAGATATGCAGAGGGAGGGGTTGTTAAGCAGTAAACTCTGATAATGAGTCATGTGGACATTATTTAGCCATCATTCTGGGGGTTGCTTAAGGACCCTTTAATGGTACGGGGTGTGTTGATATACTGTTCATTTCCCAGTGTTAATTTGTCTACTTCGTTGTCTAACAGAGCAGTAGCTATTATGATCTACAAACATGGAGGCCATCCTGATGCTAGTAGGTCTAATTTCTTCGACAGATAGGCCACAAGTATGTTCCATGGGCATAGCAACTGAGTTAAGACACCTTTGGCTATGCCTTTGCTCTCATCCATATAGAGGTAGAAAGGCTTAGTCATGTTAGGCAGCCTTGAGGGAGCCATCTGCAAAGACTGTTTGAGTCCATTGAAAAAGTCCTCATGAGCTCAGTCCATTTAAAAGGCTCTTTTTCTTCTGTGACTTCATAAAGGGTCTTAGCCAGTTCTGCAAAGTTGGGAATAAATAATCAGCAAAGTCCTGCTGATCTGAGGAACTCCTGGACCTCCAATCTGAAGGTTGGAGTTGGGATTGTTCATAATAGTCTTTTTTGGAACTTCAGACAGCCAGTGCTGGCCCCACTTCAGAATGTAGCCCAAGCATGTTACTTTCTGTTGACATAGCTGGACTTTTTTGACTGATGCTTGATACCCCACATCACCATCTATGCTTTGCCCGTATTCTTCCAAGGTCTCTGAAACCACCACGAGGTCAACTGCATATTGCAGGAGGTGGTTTGGGGGTATTCTCATGAGTATTCACCCATATCCTCATGAAGTTCCTCATCAAATAGAGTGGGCAAATTCTTGAATCCCTGGGGTAGCCAAGTCCAAGTAAGTTGTACATTGAATCCTTCATCAGGATTGTACCATCCAAAAGCAAATAGTAGCTGACTCTTAGGTGCTGAGGGTAGACTGAAGAAAGCATCTTTAATGTCCAATACAGTATACCCAATCATGGATTTTTAAAAAGAACCTAACAGAGTGTATAGGTTAGGCACCATGGGTGGGGTGGATGTTGTGACTTACTTATGAACTTCTTGTAGATCCTGTACGAGCCTATAATCATTGGAGTTGGGCTTCTTAACTGGCAGGAGCCAGATGTTCCATGGGGATTTGCAGGTTACAAGAATCCTCAAGTCTCTGAGCCTTCTGATACGGGGAGTGATCCATGTCAGAATCACTTCTTAGTTTCCTGTGGCATGGGATATTGTCTAACCTGTGCTGAGGTAGCCCCTTGTTGCCTGAGTCCTCCATCCTGCCCAGCATGCCCCTAGTGGACAGTGGGTTAGTAGGCAAGGAATCAATAGCTTAGACTCCAGAGGTGAGAAAGCAGCAGTAAGCTCTTTAATTAATTCTTGGGGAGCACCCTTTATATACTTCACCCACATCCAATTGGCCCAGAGCAATCTTGTCCTCCAAGTGGCAGTTCCCAAAAGGCTGCATCACCAATATCTAGGCTTGCTGACAGGCTTTAGTTTGTCCCTCATTTGGAAGTTTCCTCTGTGGGAGCACTCATTGTTTACCCACATTTATGCTGAAGCAGTCAACCCCATGGTAGCGGGGGCCTTTCTGTTCCTCCTACAGCCCCTGGTTTTAATTCTATCCAAAAGAGGGCTCAATGAACCATTAGTTCCCATTCCCCCAGTCTCTACCCAGGTTGAGAGGAATTTTGACAGCCATATGGAGATCACTTCACAAATAGACTCAATTCTTTGGTGCAGTCCATATTCATCAAAAGTGAAAGTGAGACAATGGCTAATTGCCATATATGGGCATGACCTGCTATGACTCTTCAATGAAATAAGGGGATCCAGTCCTCTACTAGTGGATCAGGGAGGTCTCCTGGTCCCTGTTGCCTTGAGAATTCAGCAGTGCTATTGGGTCCTGTACGGCAATACTAAAATACTAATTTACCTGTATACAAATTTACTAAAACCAAAACGGCCAGATATTCAGATCAACTTCATCCAAAGCACACTTACCAATAGGTCTTCAACTCCACACATCAGGGATCCTGGTGGGAGGATTTTGGAGATCCCAGAGGAGGCCCAGATATTATACCCAGATTGTGAGATTCCAAGAGACCACCAGAGACCATTAGGAGTCCAACCTATAAGCAAAAGCAAAGAGTCTTTCTTCAAGCTCGAGCTTGGGCCCTCCAACCTCTCCAGCACAGTAGGAGATATAGAAGATGCTGACCTAGTAAAAACCTTGCCTATTTATCATGGAAGCAGGGTAAGGGGCATTCCAATGTGGTAGTAATATGATAGGTAGACATTGACTTGGAGAACTTCTATTGGCTAGTAATGAATTCATCTTGGTTTGAACATCAGTTCCTAGCTTAATCAATCTACTTTAGATATTAGGTGCTTTTCCCTTAAGAACTGATTGGTTGTTGCTAGGAGTAGAGTGGCTATTTGCCCAGTGAATTGTGATTCTTACCAGCATGCCATGGCTCCTGGGACAAGCTGGGGTTTTCCAATAGCAGCGTTCATTCATGAGGCAAGTTAATCATAAAATGAAGCCTGAAAGCAAAATGTTGTTTGTAATGGTAAACTGGGTCTTTTAGCTTGGTTTTCAACAAAATTTAAACATAAAGCAATAAGCAAGATTGAAATATAATACTAACAATTGAGAACTAATTAGAGAACAAAGAGAAAGAGAATGATAGAAAATGAAAGTAAGTTAATTATTCTTGCAAATATATTAAAAGTAATTTAAATAAACAATCAGGCCTATATAAACACATACAGTCAAACAAGGTACAAGATTTAAGTATATAGCAATAGAAAATAACAGAATTTTATTTCTCTTCAAATAAATGTTAATAAACTAAGATGTACTTACTAATGTAAGTATTATTACCAAGTTTTATATAGGAATTTAGAATTTTTCACATTTTAAAAATCATCAAAAAATATGATAAGCTATAAGATAATGAAAATGGAACAAATATTTAAATCTTAAGTTAAATACAATTAAATATCTATATACGAGGAAGTAAACTGTAACTAAAGTAATAAAAATACAATATATCATTAAAATTAAATAAAATATAAAGTAGGACACATTATTTTAAAACTCAGAATGCATTTTAGGTTAATCTAGACAATCTTAATAAAATTGATGAACTCTGGCTAGCTTAGTGAAAGAAAAATTATTAAAAATAAAATCACTTGTACTCACTAACATTAAAATGAAAATGAAGAAATACTTACATTCAGTGCTATAACTTTAGTAAATTAAATGTGGTAGACCTCTTCTAAGAAAAATTACCAAAAGTCACAAGAGAATTACACAGATTTCTCAACTAATTATATTATTATTATTATTATTATTATTATCATTATTATATCATTTTTTATAGTCCTGTCCAAAAACTGACTAATAATTAATTTTGCATTCAGAGGAAAGAAAGCCTCAAACTAAGATGGTTTCAGTTTGCTAAACAGACATCTGTTAATACACTAGCTGTTCACAATATCTTCTGTAATATATATGTAAATGAAGCTTATTCTAATATGGTTTTGAACTATTTACATCACAAAAGCATTATAAAAATAAATTTTAAATAATGATGCATACCAGAATAAACAAATAGATTTGAAAGAGTTCACAAAAATAGAAACCATTATAATTCACCAATATTAACAAATATAGATGATGCCATGAACAAATTTACTCCAGATTTCTAAGGCTTACTGAAAGTTATCTGTTCAGCCAAAAAGAAAAAAAAAAAAAAAAAAGAAAGAAAAAACTTTTATAACTATCTGAATACAACAAATCTTATATGATCTTATCATACACAGAAAGGTTTTTTTTTCTCAGAAATTAAAAATAAAACAAATTTGACTCACAACTTACATGAGGTTCTTCCTCAACATGATGTAGGCCATCTTTAAAGACTTACAATTACTTTATTTATGGTAAGGTTCATAATTTCCTCCTGAGACTACAGGCAAGGAATGAATTTCCTTTCTTCACTAGTCTTTCTCAATATCAAGCTGGAACTGTGGCATAGGAACTACTGAAAAACTTGAAATGAAACAGATTGGGAATAATTTTAGAAAATGTCTTTGTCTATGTAATAAATAAGCTATCTCAGAATAGCTTAAATAGCATTCAAACACAACAAACTCACAGTAACCCAAGTTTGATTGGCTTCTGTGCTGTCTACTTTTATGTCATTTTAGAAGAAATAACCTCAAATGAGAAAATACCTTCACTAGACTGGCCTGTGAGAAAGCTTGTGTTCCACTTCAAAATTAGTGATGAGGTCAGCCTTGGGCATGTTTTCCTGGGGTGTGTAAGAAAGCAGGCTCAGCAGACCTTAAAAAGCAAGTCAGTAATCTCACCCCTCCATGATTTCTACATCAGTTCCTTCCTCCAGGTTCCTCCCTTATGTTCCTGCTCTGACTTCCCTGTAGGATTGTGTGTAACCTGAGAGTTGAAGAGGAACCATTTCCTCCCTAGGTTGCTTTCTTTCACGGTGGTTTTTTTTTCACAGCAATACAAAAGTAACTAATTCGGCTCCCTTTATATAAGGAATTGATTCCTGGAAATTATCGTTTAAAAGTACTTTAGACAGGATAAATGTTAATTGAATAAAACCTGAAAGAAATATTGTAATGACTCTCTATGTAAAAAAGTCCAAATTGTGGGCAAATAAATAAAATTGAAATAAAGAGAAACATATACATCATTATACATCAATCAAAAAACTTAAATTTAAACATGATTTTTATTGATATCAACAAAACTGTGTTGTACTGTATGTGGAATGCCAACACATTATTGTCGAAAAAAATAAAATTTGGAGGACCTCTTGGTGTTGAAAATAAAAGAAACCAGGCATGGTGGAATTTGGGAGGGAGAGGGTTATGACCTAGACTTCTAGTCTGGGAGGGTTGAGGAAATAGAACCCAGAGTTCAAGACAGCCTGGGAATTACAGTGAAACCTTGCTTAAAACCAAAGAAAACTAAATCAAAGAAAAATAAAAGACAAATAAAAATAAAAAATACATTAAATAAAAATGAGTTCAAAAATCAACTTCAGCATCAGATACAGAATACAGGCATATGTATAGAGAATAGTTCATAAGGCAAAAAACAAATTCAAGGAAGAGAGAATGCTCATATCCCAGAGGCCTTTTATTTCTAATATATGACTTTAGAAAAAGCATAAGATCATTGATACAATCTCTTATAGCTCAAAATTACTACCAAGATGACAGGAAATCTCTCCTCCACCAAAGGGAATGCCAGGAAATTTTGTGAACCCACAGAGAATGTTGCCCACAGCATTAACTCATTCTGAATATAAGCTCAGATTTCTCAACTAGAGGAAATGTAATTTCCCATCTGAGTTTAAATCAGTAGTCTGTGGAGCACTGGAAAAATCTGAGTTTGTTCTGTAGGTAATAATGTCTATTCATTAGTTAATAATTATTTGAAATCTCTAGCTCCAATAAAAAAACTTTACTTTGAATTTGAGGCTTTATATACATGAGTTATAATATATACTGAGATTTAATCATCAACATGTTTGAAGACCTAGAAAACTCAAGCACAAAGATAGTGATAAAAGCTTTGGGAAGTTAGACACAGTAATGGAGGAAGGTGTTTAAATTATAGACTGTTTAATTCCTAAACTCAGAAAGTATTGCCATGGAATAATTCTGGAGATTGTGGGGTAACCTTACTTATTATCATTTAGATAATAAGTCAGAAAGTTACACCAAGAATCAGTACTTAATTAGAAACCCATGTTCCTGTTTCTTAAGAAATATCTGCCATTGTAATCCTTAGATAAATAGTTAATCAAATAGTTAAACTGTTACAGTGTTCCTTATAAACAAGAAGTAATAATAACCCCAATGAAAGTAAAAATACACCTGGCTATTTATATGTTCCAAACTAACTGGCAATTTCCAAAAGGAGTAATGTTTCTATTAAACATTACCTAATGGCATTTGCTCTTTGTTTTTTCAAATTGTGCATAAAAGATGCTGTGCTTTGTAACCTCATCATGCTTCATCAAATTTCATTATGTATTTAATTTAGATATTAAGGACAAAACTCTGAAAATGAATGAAAAATTAGGTTACTACTTCATTGTTAAGAGGTAACACGATTAGCTATTTCCTTCATTTTCTCAATCAAACAACACTTGGAAAATTAATCTTCACTTACTGTTTTAAGTATTCTCTGTTATCGGCTACATCTCTTTTCATTTATCTTCTAAAACCCATTTAGAAATGGCTCATTTAACCAGTTCAAAACATAACAGCTTAATTTCAAACAGAATCTTGCTTTCAGAAATTGAGCTAATTTAGCAGCCTTCATATTTAAGTGTTATGGTTTCCACTTCATTAAATACCCATCTTAAGAAAAAGAAAACGATACACACCCATGACAGTGGTCATAGGTCTAGAGACGGTGTGTTCATAATGCAGCAAAGTTGATTTCTCTGAAAGAGTGTACAACTTTGATGCTGAAAGAAACTCTCAAAATATTTCTCAGAAGTGCACAGGCACAGTCATTCCCAGGGTCTCATGAGAGGGGAGTGCATCTCAATACTTATTGCTTCAGCTTTCAGTGTCTATGTCATTACTTGGAATTGGTCAAGATACCTGTAGTTCACCAAAGAAATTGCAAGCACTGTAAGAATAACCCTGACTTTTTCCTGTATCACTTCTAGATTTTGAGTATATTAGTGGCTTTCTGAATACTTTAAAATCAGTATTCAAGTAATGATTAGTTTAAAGAAACTTTAGTACATTCTGACAATAGAACAAAAGAAAAATGAATGCTAATTGAAGCATAACATTTTTATGTGTTGATAAAAGCAAAGTATTAGAAAACAGCAAATTATCAAATTTAATTATGAAGTTGAAAGAATGAACTCTTACACAAACCTTTTATACATTGAAATGATAAGATTACTTTTCATTATAAAATGAAGAACTGTAATATATACGAGTAAAATAGTAGTGGATTAAAATGAAATTTATTAAAATTAAAATGCATTTTAAAGAACAAGTGTATTACTCAAAGAATTATTTAAAATAATGTATCTTTTTATTATAATGCATTACAGTAGAAATTATGTGTATTAGGATAAAACTTTAGAAAGAACAATTTATAAAAAAATTATTTACTTTTACTTTTAAAATATTCCACATTAATAAAATTTTAATTTTATTTTTGTAAAATTTAAGTAGCAACATGTGGAAAAACAGCTATCTATACTAAAGGGTAAATTTTCAAAGAAAAGATTGGCATAGAAAAATAACACTGTAGTCACTTCTGTATAATTTTTAATTTTATTTAATCTTTTATTTTAACATTCCATATTTTATCCCCCTCCAGGTCCACACTCTGTTCCACAACCCATACCTCCACCCCCCCCATCTCAACAAAGATGTCCCCAACCCCAAACTCCCAATCCACCAGACCTCCCAACTCCATGGGTTCCCCAATTTCTTGAGAGTTAGGTGCATCTTCTCTGACTGAACCGAGATCCATCAGTCCTCTGCTATATATGTGTTGGGGGCCTCATATCAGCTGGTGTATGCTGCCTGGTTGGTGGCTCAGTGTCTGAGACATCTCTGGGGTCCAGGTTAATTGAAACTGCTGGTCCTCCTACAGGTTCACCCTCCTCCTCAGCTTCTTCCAGCTTTCCCCTAATTCAACCACAATGGTCAGCAGCTTCTGTCCATTGGTTGGGTGTAAATATCTGCATCTGACTCTTTCAGCTTCTTGTTGTGTTTTTTTGGAGGGAAGTCATGATAGGCTTCTCTTTGTGAGTATCAGTAATAGTGTCAGGCCTTGGGGACTCCCACTGACCTGGATCCCACTTTGGGCCTGTCACTGGACCTTCTTTTTCTCAGGCTTTTCTCTATTTCCATCCCTGCGGTTCTTTCAGACAAAAATAATTATGGGTCACAATTTTTGACTGTGGGATGGCAACCCCATCCCTCACGTGATGCTCTGTCTTTTTGCTGGAGGTGGGCTCTACAAGTTCCCTCTCTCCAATCTAGGGTATTTTATCTAGGGCCCCTCCCTTTGAGTCCTGAGAGTCTCTCTCCTCCCAGGTCTCTGGTATATTCTGGAGTGTCTTCCACCTCCTATCTCCTGTGGTTGCCTGTCTCCATTCTTTCTGCTGGCCCTCAGGGCTTTAGTCCTTATCCCGGACTACCCAATACCTGATCATGTTCCCCTCTTCTCCTCCCTGTCCCATTTCCCACCCAGCTCCCTTCTTCTCTCCTCCCTCCTATGATTGGTCTCTTCTTCTCTTCTCCCTCTCAAGTGGGAGCATTTCTTTAATTGCTTCTCAGCCATTGAAGATTACTCCACTGTGAATTCTCTGTTAAGTTCTATACCCCATTTTTTGATGGTGTTTGGTTTTTTGGTGGTTAGTTTCTTGAGTTCTTTATATATTTGGATATTAGCCCTCTATCAGGGATGGGGTTAGTGAAGTTTTTTTTTCCCCCAATCTGTAAGTTGCTGATTTGTCCTATTGACTATGACCTTTGCCTTACAGAAGCTTTCATAAGATCCCATTTATCAATTCTTGATCTAGAGCATGAGCTATTGGAGTTCTGTTTAGGAAATTCCCCCTGTGCCAATGAGTTAAAGGCTCTTTCCTACTTTCTCTACTATTAGATTCAGTGTATCTGGTTTTATCCTGAGGTCCTTGATTGAATTGGACTTGAGCTTTGTGCAAGGTGACAAATATGGATCTATTCTATCTTATCTACATACAGACAGCAAGTTAGACCAGCACCATTTATTGAAGGTGCTTTCTTTTTTCCACTGATTATTTTTGGCTTCTCTGTCAAAGATCAAATGTGTGTAAGTGAGTGGTTTTATTTCTGGGTCTTCAACTCTATTCCACTGATCAACATTTCTGTCTCTGTACCAATAACATGCAGTTTTTATCACTATTGCTCTGTAGTGTACCTTAAGGCCAAGGATGGTGATTTCCCCCAGTGGTTTTTTATCAAGAATTGTTTTTGCTCTTCTGACTTTTTTGCCTTTCCAGATGAATTTGAGAATTGCTTTTTCCACTTTTTTGAAAAATTGTGTTGGGATTTTGATGGGGATTGAATTGAATCTGTAGCTTGCCTTTGGTAGGAAGGCCATTTTTATTCTATTATTTCTGGCAATCCATGAGCATGGGAGATTCCTCGGTTTTCTGACATCTTCTTCAATTTCTTTCTTGAGAGACTTGAAGTTATTGTCATACAGATCTTTTCCTTGTTTGGTTAGAGTTACCCCAAGATATTTTATATTATTTGTGGATATTGTGAAGGAAGTTGTTCCCCTAATTTCTTTCTCAGCCTGTTTATCATTTGTATAAAGGAAGGCTACTGATTTATTTGAGTTAATTTTATACCCAGCCACTTTGCTGAAGATTTTATCAGCTGAAGAAGTTTTCTGGTAGAATTTTGGGGGTGATTATGTATACTATCAAATCATCTGCAAATAGTGATACCTTTACTTCTTTGCCAATTTCTATCCCCTGGATCTCTTTTTGTTGTCTTATTGTTCTAGCTAGAACTTTGAGTACTATATTGAGTAGATATGGGGAGAGTGGGAATCCTTGACTTGTCATGATTTTAAAGGGATTACTTTAAGTATCTCTCCATTTAATTTGATATTGGCTGCTAGTTTGCAGTAAATTGCTTTTATTAATTTTAGGCATGGGCCTTGAATTGCTGATCTCTCCAATAGTGTTAACATGAAGAAATTGGAGAAATCCTACACCAGCAACTTAACAGGCCACCTGAGAGCTCTATAACAAAAAGAAACAAGCACACTCACTACCAATAGAAGGCAGAAAATAGTGAAAAAAAATTTGTTGTATTTTTCAAATGCCTTTTCTACATCTAAGGTGATGATCATGTAATTTTTTTATCTTTGAGTTCGTTTATATAGTGCATTTTTGGACAGTGTTCGAACCTTACATCCCTGGGATCAAACCTACTTGATAGTGGTTAATTGTGGTTTTGATGTGTTTTTAATTTCAGTTTGCAAGAATTTTATTAAGCATGTTTGCATCGATTTTCATAAGCAAAATTGGTCTGAAGTTCTACTTTTTTGTTATGTCCTTGTGTCGTTTAGGTGTCAGAGTAATTGTGGCTTCATAGAATGAATTAGGTAGTGTCCTTCTATTTCTATTTTATGGAATAGTTTGAGGAATATTGATATTAGGTCTTCTTTGAAGATCTGGTAGAATTCTGCACTAAAACCATCTGGCCCTGAGCTTTTTTTGGTTGGGAGGATTTTAATGACTTCTTCTATTTCCTTATGGGATATGGGCCTGTTTAGATAGTTTGCCAGCTCTTGATTTAAATTTGGTATGTGGTGTGTGTCTAGAAATCCATCCATTTCATCTAGATTTCCCAGTTTTGTTCAGTATAGGCTTTTTTAAGTAAGATATGATGAATTTTTGAATTTCTCCCATTTCTGTTGTTATATCTCCCTTTTCATTTTGCTAATTTGGATACAGTCTCTGGGCCCTTTAGTTAGTTTGACTAGGGGTTTATCTATCTTATTGATTCTTTTAAGGAACCAGCTTTCGGTTTTGTGAATTCTTTTTATCTTTCTCTTTGTTTCTATTTGGGTGATTTCAAGCCTGAGCTCCACTATTTTCTGCCTTCTATTGGTAGTGAGTGTGCTTGTTTCTTTTTGTTATAGAGCTCTCAGGTGGCCTGTTAAGTTGCTGGTGTAGGATTTCTCCAATTTCTTTATCAGGGCATTTAGTGCTATGGATTTTCCTCTTGGCATTGCTTTCATTTTATCCAATAAGTTTAGGTATGTTATGTCATCATTTTCATTGAATTCCAGGTAGTCTTTAATTTCTTTCTTTATTTCTTCCCTGACCAAGTTATCATTGAGTAAAGAGTTGTTCAGTTTCCATGTGCATGTGTGCTTTGTGTTGTTTTTGTTATTGAAGACCAGTCTTAGGTCATGGTGATCTGATAGGATACATGGAATTGTTTCAATCTTCTTATATTTGTTGAGACTTGTTTTGTGTCCAATTATATGGTCAATTTTGGAGAAGGTACCATGAGTTGCTGAAAAAAAGGTATATTCTTTTGATTTAGGGTGAAATGTTCTTTAGATATCTGTTAAAACCATTTGGTTCATAACCTCCATTAGTTTCATTGTCTCTGCTTAGTTTCTGTTTCAATGACCTGTCCATTAGTGAGATTGGGGAATTGAAGTCTCCCACTATTATTGTGTAGGGTTCAATATGTGTTTGGAGCTTTCGTAAAGATTATTTTATGAATGTGGGTGCCCTTGCATTGGGGGCATATGTGTTCAGAATTCACTTGCTCTTCGTGGATTTTTTCTTTGATGAATATGAAGTGTTCTTCCTGATCTCAATTGGTAACTTTTGGTTGAAAGTCTATTGTATTGTATATTAAGATAGCAACTCCAGCTTGTTTCTTGTTTGCTTGCAATACTTTTTTCCAGTCTTTTACTTTGGGGTAGTGTCTGTCTTTGTTATTAAGGTGTGTTTCTCACATGCAGCAAAATGTTGGATCCTGTTTGTATATCCAATCTGTTAGTTTATGTCTTTTTATAGGTGAGTTGAGTCTATTAATATTGATAAATATGAAAGACAGATGTTTGTTAGTTCCTGTTATGTTTGTTTTGAAGGTGGCATTATGTGCATTTGTTTCTCTCCTTTAGTTTTGTTGTGAGATCATTAATATGATCGGTACAGGTACCCTCCTGTTGTAGATTTCCTTCTTAATCCTCTGTAGGGCTGGATTTGTAGATAGATACTGTTTGAATTTTGTTTTGTCCTGAAATATTTCGGTTTCTCCACCTATGTTGATTGTGAATTTTGCTGGGTATAGTAGCCTGAGCTGGCATTTGTGCTCTCTTAGAGTCTGCTTGACTGCTGACCAGGCTCTTCTGCCTTTTTGTGTCTCTGTTGAGAAGTCTGGTATAATTCTACTAGTTCTGCCTCCATGTTACTTGTCTTATTTCCTTTACTGTTTTTAATATTCTTTCTTTATTGTGTACATTTAGTGTTTTGATTATTATGTGATGAGAGGAATTCCTTTTCTAGTTCCATTTATTTGGTGTTCTATAGGCTTCCTGTACCTTTATGGTCATCACTTTCTTTAGGTTGGAGAAGTTTTATTTTATGATTTTGATGAAGATGTTGTCAGGTCCTTTGAGCTTGGAATCTTCATCCTTCTCTATTCTTATCATTCTAAGATTTTTTTCATTGTATCCTCGATTTCCTGGATGTTTGGGGTTAGGAGATTTTTATGTTTTGAATTTTCGTTGACAGTTGTGTCAATCTCAAATGGTATCTTTTATACCTGTGATTCTTCTTCTGCTGGTGATACTTACAACTGTAATTTCTGACCTCTTTCCTAGATTTTCCATTTCCAGAGATGCCTCTATTTGTGTTTTCTTTATTTTTTCTATCCCCACTATTAGGTCTTGGACCTCTTCATTCAATTCTTTCACCTGTTTTTGTTTTTCTGTATTTCTTTAAGGGATTTATTTGTTTCTTCTTCAAGGGCTTCTACCTGTTTACTTGTGTTTTCCTTTATTTCTTTCAGTGAGTTATTTACATCTTCCTTAAAGGAATGTATTATCTTCATGGGATAGGAATTTAGGACAACTACCTGATTTTCAGTTCTGTTGGCTTATTCAGGGCTTGCTGTAGTGGGAGAAATAGATAATGATGATGGCCATGTGTATTGGTTTCTGTTGCTATGGTCTTGCGCTTGCATCTCGCCATCTGGTTATCCTTGGTATTTGCTGGTCTGGGTGTCTCTGTCTGGAGCCTGTCTCTTTTGTCCCTGGGTTGCTCCAGGTCTCCTGGTAGGCCTACAGCCCTGGCTATAGCAGACCTCCTTCTGACTGTGGGATCTTCAGAGGGGTAGAAAAACTGCTGATTGTTTGCCCTGGCTGCATCAAGTCTCCTGGGAGTTCTTCAGATTGTTGGGTCTTCAGAGGAGCAGTCCAGCTGCTGTCCTGTGCAAAACTGTTCTCCAGGGGGGCATATGGACTGTGGTTTCTGTTTCCCTGTGTGCAGTAGAACTCAAGGGAGTCTTTCAGTCTGTTGAGTGAGTTGCTTTGTATGCTGCAGAGCTTCTGGGATGTCCTCAGACTGTGGTGTCAGTTGCACAGTTGCCTTTTGTGCAAAGGAACTCCTGGAATGCTTTCAAGCTGTGGTGTCTTCAGGTGAGCAGACGAACTAGTGATCAGTTGCCAAGTTGCCCTGTGTGTAGTGGATCTCCTGGGATGCCTCAAGCTGTGGCGTCTTCAGGGGAGCAGCTACTTCTGTAATTTTATAATACTAATGCTGTCACCGAAATCATTTGTGAGGCTCTTTAAAGTGCAAGACAGTGTCACATGTAAAAATTTTCATATATACATATACAATTTTGGAAAGAGGGGTTAAGAGTAACCAGCAATTATTATTTTTTAATATGTCTGAATTTATTTTTAAGTATAAATATAAAACAATACAGTGTAAGCCGATTTTAGACTGTGCTCTAATGTTAGTTTTACTAGCTGAAGTTTCTAGAAGGAATGTAGGTCATTGGTAGAACATGTTTGATGTAGAAGTTAGAACTCTGGTCCCTCTGTCCGTTTTGTTTGCTTGTTTTAGTTTGGTTTTGTTTGTTTTGTTTTGTTTTTCCTTTGTACAAAGCAGCAAAGTACTGTCATTATGTATTTCCACAACGTTGTCAGATTTTATCCCTGGGACAATGAACAGAAACCAGAATATGTGTGCTACAAAGTCAAGAAAATTGTGCGCTGAAATAAATGTTTTCTTAGGTTCCTCAAGATTAAGGTTTCCTGAATACTATATTGAAAGATGAAGGAAGGACTAAATATTCACATTCTCTTGGTTCCTATGAGCTAAGCTCAATGACTTTTTCTAGCAATAAAACACTTCATGTAGAAAACATGGAATAGTAACTTTTGTACTCTGTAGCTTAACCGTTGGTCTTTGTTGACTCTATTCTCCCTCTTCTGCATAAAGTATAGCATCTGAACAACTTGTAGTTTCATTACAAGGTCATATGCACTGTACTTCACAAAAAGAGATAATTTTATTGCCTTATTTACAATAGCCCCGGCATAGAAGCAACCTGAAAATCCATTCCTGTGTGATTACTTGAATAAGTATAAACAGGTCCCTATTTTTTTAAAAAAAATGTTTTCCCATTTTGAAGAAAAAAATAGATTTGATAATTTCATTGTTTAATTATTTACTCACTTTAGGAATCCTGTTTTACTAATATGTTATGAGTTTTTAAAAAATAGCTTTTATTAATTTTTTGAGGACTTCATATTATGTATTATGACCATAGTCATTCACCTTCTCCAACTACTCTATTCTGCTTTCTCATCTCTTTCTCTTAAAATTCAATCTAACAAATGTGGAATTCAGTTTGTCTTGGCCAACTATTACTAGGTATGGAGAATGCTCCGGATTGTGACCCATATAACATTGAAATATACATATATATACAGAGAGAGAGAGAGAGAGAGACAGAAGGAACTCAAACAGGGTAGGAACCTGGAGGCAGGAACTGAAGTAGAGACCTTGGAGGGATGCGATTTATTGGCTTGCTCTTCATACCTTTAATAGACTGCTTATATTTTTTTCTTTTTTCTGTGTTTTTCTTTTTAAAGGGAATTTTCTATTGGATATTTTCTTTATTTATATTTCAAATGTTTTCCTCTTTCCAGGTCTCCCTTTCAGAAATGCCCTTATCCCATCCCCCCTCCCCATGCCTCTATAATGGTGCTTCCCTACCCACCCACCACTTCCTGTTTGGCCAGTTGACACTGTTGCTCTGCCCATGAGGCCACAAACCACCTCAGTTCCTTCAGTTCCTTATCTAAGTCCTCCACTGGGGACCCTGCACTCTTATTTCTCCCCAAATAGCTATCAAATAGCAGTACTTTCTTAGTGAAAATGAGCATTTTGGTCTACATGGAGCAGGTGTAGACCTCTGTACATATTTTAAAATATCTGAGTCCATAGGTGCACATACAATTTCATGTCTGTCATATTTTCCTTTTCAATATATGTTCCTGATCCTTCGTGGATGGGATCCATTTAGAACTGAGAATACTGATGTATCAAATTCTCTTCAGTACAAATGATTCAACAGCATGAAACACTAGAAACTTTGGTAATTCTGAAGAAAAGGATTAGAAAAAGTATAAAAATTATGATGTAATTTCTGAATTCATCAAAATAATTCAATACAAAAATGGAAACTTAATAAGAATGGTTTGGGGGAATTAGCCAACTAAATGGTATATATGGAGGACGAGAACATTTAGTGAGGATATTCGAGATGTACATCATGACTACAGTGAACTTTCTAAATAGCCAAAGTAGCAATGCAGCAAATAGTTCTGTACAACTACAAAATCCCTCAAGCTGTACTACAGAGCAGTAGTGATAAAAACTGCATGGTATTGGTACAGTGACAGGCATGTAGATCAATGGAATAGAATTGAAGACACAGAAATGAAGCCCTACACACCTACAGTCACTTGATTTTCGACAAGGGAGCTAAAACCACCCAGTGGAAAAAAGACAGCATTTTCAACAAATGGTGCTGGTTCAACTGGCGGTCTACATGTAGAAGAATGAGAATTGATCCATTCCTGTCTCCCTGTATAAAGCTCAAGACCAAGTTGATCAAGGACCTCCACATAAAACCAGCTACACTGAATCTAATAGAAGAGAAAGTGGGGAAAATCTCGAACACCTGGGTACAGGGGGAAAGTTCCTGAACAGAACACCAATGGCTTATGCTCTAAGATCAAGAATCGACAAATGGCACCTCATGAAATTGCAAAGCTTCTGTAAGGCAAAGGACACTGTCAATAGGACAAAACGGCAACCAACAGATTGGGAAAAGATCTTAACCAATCCTACATCTGATAGAGGGCTAATATCCAATATATACAA
>CM052718.1:51455314-51500214 GCA_028551405.1 Uromys caudimaculatus | reverse complement strand
CAAATAAACCCATCAAAAAATGGGGAACAGAGTTAAACAGAGAATTCTCAACTGAGGAAATTTGCAGGGCTGAGAAGCACCTAAAGAATTGCTCAACATCCTTAGTCATCAGGGAAATGCAAATCAAAACAAGTCTGAGATTCCACCTCACACCAGTCAGAATGGCTAAGATCAAAAACTCAGGTGACAGCCAATGCTGGCAAGAATGTGCAGAAAGAGGAACACTCCTCCATTGTTGGTGGGATTGCAATCTTGTACAACCACTCTGGAAATCAGTTTGGCAGACCTTCAGAAAAATGGACATAATACTACCCGAGGACCCAGCTATACCACTCCTGGGCATATACCCTGAAGATGCTCCAACATGTAATAAAGACACATGCTCCACTATGTTCATAGCAGCCATATTTATAATAGCCAGAAGCTGGAAACAACCCAGATGTCCCTCATCAGAGGAATGGATACAGAAAATGTGGTACATTTACACAATGGAGTACTACTCAGCTATTAAATACAAAGATTTAATGAAATTTGCAGGCAAAGGGATGGGACTTGAAATTATTATCCTGAGCAAGGTAACTCAGTCACAAAAGAAGGAACATGGTATGTACTCACTGATAAGTGGATATTAGCTGAAACTTTTGGAATACCCATGTTTCACTTTACAGTAACAGCTGGACTGAAAATGAGGTCCCAGATGAAGGAGTTGGAGAAGGGACTGAAGGAGCTGAGGGAGTCTGCAGCCCTATTGAGGGAGCAAAAGTGTCAACTGGCCTGACCCCCACCCCCCAGTCTTCCTGGAGGCTAGACCACCAACTAAAGAATACACATGTAGGGACCCATTGTTCGGACCACATAAGTGGCATAGGAGGGCCTTTTTGGCCATCAGGGGAAGGAAAGGCCCCAGTAAAGGGGAATGTCAAGGTGGGAATATTGGAATGGGCGGGCAGGTGGGTGGGAGGTGGAATTCCCTCATAGAGATGGGAGAAGGGGAATTGAATGGTGGTCTCCCAAGAGAAGATCTAGAAAGGGGGAAACATTGGAAATGTAAATAAAGTATCAAAAAATTTAAAAAATTTAAAAAAAGTTTGAATAGCTTAAGACAAGGCTCCATGACTATATCCGCTAGTTATGTGAAGTAACAGGGACTCACATCAATCAGAAAGTCATTGAGAATGCCCTGGTTCTCTCCACCTATCAGGTTCTGAAGAACATATAGTATATGGAGAAAATACATATTACTATGTCCCATACTAGAATGTTTGTTGAGACCCAGATCCCCTAAGCCACAGTTTCTAACACTGGAGTTGCAGTCTCATGTGCAGTAATGAATGTGGAAATTCTGAAACCCTTGACAACAAGAAATGATTTCTTGATGTGAAATGAGCAGAAATTGATTCAAACTCAGTGCTTAGTGGATCCAAGGTATTTGGGTGGTACTCACCCATGTTGCATCATGGGATTTCACTGTAGCTCCATATTTGAAGCTACAGTGCACACAATATGTGCCCTTTGCATTGTTCATGTCAACATGTCACCCACTGTCAATCAGAGTAGACTGCCTAGAAGCCCCTCTGTCTAGATTCATGACTGTTGGATTATGAACTACAGTGTTTTTCCTGTACACACAAATATTTCTTGTTCTACACAATTATACTGGTTTAATCATGCAAATAAAGACTTGTTGTTTTCTATCAAAAAAAAAAAAAAAAAAAAAAAGAAGACCTAATATCAAAACTCTTCAAACTATCCCACAAAATAGAAACAGAAGAACACTACCCAATTCATTCTATGTGGCCATAGTTACACTGACACCAAAACCTCACAAAGACCCAACAAAGAAAGAAAACTTCAGATCAATTTCCCTTAGGAACATCAATGCAAAAATATTCAATACAATTCTTGCAAACCTAATCCAACAACACATCAAAATGATCATTCATCATGATCAAGTAGGCTTCATCCCAGGGATGTAGGGATGGTTCAATACCTGGAAATCCATCAATGTAATCCACTACATAAACAAACTCAAAGAAAAAACACCACATAGTCATTTCATTAGATGCTGAAAAAGCATTTGACAAAATTCAACTTCTCTTCATGATAAAAGTCTTAGAAAGATCAGGAATTCAAGGCCCACACATAAACATAGTAAAAGAAATATACAGTAAACCAGTAGCCAACTTCAAACTAAATGGAGATAAATTTGAAGCAATCTCACTAATATCCGGGACTAGTCAAGGCTGTCCACTCTCTCCCTATCTATTCAATATAGTTCTTGAAGTTCTAGCTGAGCTGGATCTCAATTTGGGCCTGTCACTGGATCTCCTTTACTTTAGCCTCTTCTTCATTTCTATCCCTGCTGTTCTTTCAGATAGGAACAATACTGGGAAAAAGTTTTTGACTGTGGGATGGCAACTCCATTCCTCCACTTGATGCCCTGTTTTTCTACTGGAGGTGGACTCTACAAGTTCCTACTCCCCACTGTAGGGCCTTTCATTTAAGGTCCCTCCCTTTGAGTCCTGACAGTCTCACCTCCCAGGTTTCCAGGCATTTTAAAAGTGAATTTACACTTATTTTCTATGAAAGTTCATTCAAGGGACATCTTGGATAGCATCATGATTGGAGTGAACTGTGTTTCAATGGGCTCACATAATTTAATAATTGATCCCGTGCTAGTATCACTGTTTGGGCAGGCTATGGAACATTTACAAGATGGACTCTTGCTGATGTAATTACATTTCTTTGGATGGGCTTTCACAAACCAGAGTCTTATCTCATTTCCTGTCTTTTTCTGCCCAGGTCATCATGCCTTTCCTGTTTGTTGCCATATCTTCTATGCCTTGAACAACTCAATACTATAAACTAAGACAAACCCCTTCTTCGCTAAGTTGCTTTTTGTCAGGGTATGCAAACAAAAATAACAAGTAAGCATGGCGACTGACAAATTAAACAACAAAGAGCAATATAATTAAGAATATTCCAACCAATAAAATTTCAAAGTCTATTTCATCACTTTCTCAGTTTTCAAGAAGTTAGACTCCAGAGAACCAAAGAATCCAATTAAAAATGGAGTATAGGCACAGTGATTCTCCCAACTGTCCTCTTACTGTTAACAATTATTTTCACTATTTTGAGTTTTTTGCCTTTCCAGATGAATTTGAGAATTTTTTTTTCCATGTCTTTGAAGAATTCTGTTGGGATTTTAATGGGGATTGCACTGAATCTGTAGCTTGCCTTTGGTAGGATCGTCATTTTTATTCTATTATTTCTGCCAATCTATGAGCATGGGAGATCTCTCCATTTTCTGAGCTCTTATTTGACTTCTTTCTTGAGAGACTTGAAGTTATTATCACACAGGTCTTTCACTTGTTTGGTTAGAGCTACCCCAAGATATTTTATATTATTTGTGGATATTATGAAGGGAATTATTTTCCTAATTTCTTTCTTAGCCTGTTTATCATTTGTATAAAGGAAGACTACTGATTTATTTGAGTTAATTTTATATCCAGCCACCTTGCTGAAGTTGTTTATCAGCTGAAGATGTTCTCTGGTAGAATTTTTTGAGTCGCTTATGTATACTATCATATCATCTATAAACAATGATACCTTTATTTCTTCTTTGCTAATTTGTATCCCCTTGATCTCTTTTTGTTGTCTTATTGTTTTTAGCTAGTAGTTCAAGTACTATATTGAGTTGATATGGGAAAGTCGGCATCCTTGTCTTGTCCCCAATTTTAGTGGAATTGTTTAAATATGTCTCCATTTAATTTGATATTGGCTGTTGGTTTGCAGTAAATTGTTTTTATTATGTTTAGGCATGGGACTTGAATTCCTGATCTCTCCAATACTTGGAACATGAAGGGGTGTTGTACGCTGTCAAATATTTTTTCTGCATCTAAGGAGTTGATCATGTTATGATTATTAGTTTGTTTATATAGTGAATAGGGTAACCGCTTTTCATATTGAACCAACCTTGCATCCCTGGGATGAAGCCTAATTGATAGTGGTGATTGATGGCTTTGATGTGTTTTTATATTCAGTTTGCAAGAACTTTATTAAGTATTTTTTGCATAGATATTCATAAGCGAGATTGGTCTGAAGTTCTCATTTTTGGTTGGGTCTTAGTGTGGTTTAGGTATCAGAGTAAGCAGCTTGGGGAATCTCCATCCCTGAGCTCAAGCTTTACCATAGAGCAATAGTGATAAAAACTGCATGATATTGGTACAGAGACAGACACATTTATCAATGGAATAGAGTTGAAGATCCAGAAATAAAACCACACATTTATGGACAATTGATTGTTTACAAAGAAGCCAAAAATATACAATGGAAAAAAGAAAGAATCTTCAATAAATGATGCTGGTCTAACGGGCTGTCTGTATGTAGAAAAATGAAATTAGACCCATTTTTGTCACCTTACACAAAGTTCAAATCCAAGTGGTTCAAGTATCTCAACATAAAACCAGATATACTGAATCTAGTAGATGAGAAAGTGGGAAAGAACCTTAAACTCATTGGGACAGGGGGAAATTCCCTAAACAGAACCCCAATGGCGCATGCTCTAAGATCAAAAATTGATAAATGGGAGGACATGAAAATGGCAAGCTTCTGTAAGGCAAAGGATATAGTCAAAAAGACAAACCACTGAGATCTCTCAAACACTGGACCACCAAACACACAACATACACCAGCTGCTATGAAGTCCCCAACACATATACAGCAGAGGACTGCTGGGTCTGCGTCCAATCAGAGATGATGCACTTAACCCTCAAGAAACTGGAGGCCTCAGGGAGTTTAGATGTCAGGTGGGGTGGGGAATGGGGCATGGGGACATCTTCATGGAGATAGGGGGTGGGGAGGAGATATGGGATGTGGAACAGTTGGAGGGTGGACTGGAGTGGTGGGCGGGGAATAAAATCTGGAGTGTAAAAAAATGGAGTACAATGCTAAACAAGGAATTCTCAACTGATGAATTTTGAATGGCTGAGAAGCACCTAAAGAAATGTTAAACTTCCTTAGTTATCAGGGAAATGCAAATCAAAACAACCCTGATATTCCACCTCATACCATTCAGAATGGCTAAGATAAAAAAACTCATGTGTCAGCAGATGCTGGAAAGGATGTGAAAAATAAGATTTCACCAAAAATTTTCAACATAACTGAGAACTCATGCAAAATAACAGTAAAGGTATTATGACTTTAATTCACATAAACTTGACAAAAAGATTAAAGCAGATCAAACGCATCAAATAACTAGGGGGGACTTAAGATGTTACGTAGTTTGAGCTGTAAAATGTAATTCAAATTTGAAAAATATAAACATATGTATTTGATTATTTAGGGATTATTGAAATAAACAACTGGTAATTTAATATTAAAATAATATTAAATATTAAATACAATCAAACAGTAAATATTAAACATTAATATTAAAATTAACAATTGTTCTGCATACGAACAGTGAATGGAAATAAAGTCCACATACTATATAGCAAATATATCCAGAAAACATATATTGTCATAACCAGTTATACAAAAATTTATGAAATTTTAGAACTAAAACAAAACAATCAATGAAACAAAACCTAAACAGAAGTAACTAAAAATTTAGACAAATATGGAGATATGCAGGTGCAAAATAGGCTTATGAAACAAACAAACAAACAAATGTTAGATGAGAATTTCCCTTATTTTTATCATTTTGGTTACTAATGTAAATACTTGATCCTTAGTTCTACTTACCATGACTAAGTATCCCATTACTTCTTTAATTTGCAAACATATGTGAACACCAAAATATTCCTGTCTGTATTTATAGTAGACTTTGTTATTATTGCCTAAAATTGAAAAGAGTCAAAGTGTCATTCAGTAAGATAATGGACTGGTTTATCCATAGAATCATATCTTTCTTCTTTAGGGATTTAAGAATTGAAGGTTTCATCCAACACAGATGTAGAAGGAATTTAACTTTTTAACTCTAAGTGAAAGAAGGCCCCTTAAAAAGAAAATATATTATAAGAATATAAATAAGCAAAGTTTTGGAAAGTAAAACATTCTCATATAATACTATCTTGCATTCAAGAAAAGCATCACCAAACGGAACAAAGGAAATACTTCTGACAGTGGAACTGCCTATCTATTTGCCAATACTCATGAAAAGAAAGTAAAAATAGTTAAGCTTGGTAAGAACTATGAAGTGTAGTTAGTAATTTGTAAATACAAAATAAATTTAAAAATTTGTAACACAGTAATACAAGATTTATTAAAACCACTGTATATATTCATAATATATTCTGCAGAGCATTTTCTGAGAATTCCATTTAGTTTTTATATAATCCTTGCATAGTTTTGCTTCCATTTTCATTGAGAACAGGTGCATGAGCTCACATGCATGTGCACGTATGTGTGCACACGATTTAAAAAATCTGTATAAAATTTAAGAAACAATTTTAAGAGAAAGAATCTTTTCTATATCTGAGACTAAATTATATCACTTAACATGATCATTTGTGGTTTGAGAGTTTTAATACATTTAGAAAATGGCAAGTACTCTGAGAATAAAAGAGTTTTTAATTTTTGGATCATGTGTTTTTGTAAACTGAAAATTATGCCTTTAAAGGAAACACTTTAATTTTGTTAGTAAGAACAACTAACATTCTATAATGTCATATATTTATTCTGTTTAGAATATAGAGGGAATAAAAAAATTGAAAAAGAGAACTCCACAGTGACTAAACCAAAGAGAAGGTTGCATTTTATAGATCTTGTCACTTTATCACACCTACATATTTAGGTGTCAATGAGTTATGCTCTTTGCTTTTATCTATTCTGCCTCTGCTGTCTTTTTATTATGAACCAACAAGTACGTAAGTGCAAATTTATCATTTGGTGCAAATGAACTTTGAATTTCTGTTTTGTTTAAAAGTGACACTTGTCTTCTTTGATTAATCCACAGTTTTTCCCAAATGACATGAAATGTTGAATCAGACATCTGGCTGCTTTAGGAATGAATCTGAATTCAATAAATATAGATCCAACCTGTTAATCCCTTCAAATTGAGTGTCTGTGAGATCTTGTCCCCTTTTACAGCTGTACTCCAAAGCACAGAACTCTCATGACCTTACTACACAGTATACTTGAAGCAATCCCTTATGACTCTCACTCACACCTGCAAAAGCTTTGTCAAAAGCCATTTGTTCATGAATGGATTAAAAAAACAAGTTGGATTGGAACTATTATTCACAGAAAATCAGACATTAGGAGTGCTGTTTAATAGCATTTATATACTTAAATAATTTCAGTTGTGGCATCGATATGCCATTATGTTTGACTGTCTTTGGGTTTGTGTGCGTGGGGGGCTGTCATATATATATAGGGGCTGCCATTCATATATGTGTGTGTGTGTGTGTGTGTGTGCTTTTCTTAGTGAGTTTAAAAGTTTGTTACTTCTTATGAAAATCAGTAAATAAAATATTATTTCTTATGAACTCTACTTGAGAAATCTTTATTATGTTTTAGCTTCAATTGTAATTGTAATTTCAGTCTACTATACAGCAATCTATTGTGGTTACTTCCTAATAATGGGAATGAAAACCTGAAGTTACAGTGTCTGTACAGTTTCAACTCCATTTAGGTGTTTATAACATATCCTTATAAGTAGCTTATTTTTTGTTAACATTACCTGCTACATTTTAGTGGGTGACAATAATCATCATGGTAAAGGAAACAATAGAGAATATTTGCTATGACTAGAGGAAGAAGTAATATGGATGTCAAGATACCAAAATGTTAAATTAATACTGACCTACTTTGTGTCATTATGGTTTGGAACTTTCACTGTACTTGTATTTTTTTTTTTATTGCCAAATTATGACTCCAAGGAGTTTTGTGCACATGGATATCCAATATTTTATTAAGGGGCAATTTCAATGTTGTGTGTAGTTTATGGTAAGGAAATGAAATCAGACATTTATGCTCTTAGAGGAAGTCTTTATTCATACCACAAACCATTATCCTTTATACTTTATAATATTTTATTTTGTTCAAGTAAAAATCTTTGAGTGTACAGTCAATAGAAGTAATTAAATTATCTAAATGATGATGTCCTTAGATTTTTTTCTTTATATGTCACAACAATTTTAATCTATCGAAAAGGTAGCCTTGGATTATTACTACATATATACTGCATGTATCCACAAACTCGCCAGGCACTGGTAGAAATATGAACTTGACATCATCAGCAATTATATATTATTTTCAGTTTTTACTTTCCCCTTTCCTCATTCACTTGAAAAGTAAATCTATAATTCCCTCCTTCATTAAATTTGACAAAAGTATATTTCATACCTGTGTGATAGTAACAGTGTATACTACTTTCCTTCTTTCCTTAAACTTAGTTCTTGGAAACAAATGATCCCATTTCTTCCCACCTAGAATGTTTTCTTCACTAATGCTAATAGATCTTTGATTTAATATCTTTTTACTTATTCAAATTAAACTATAATTACATAATTTTCTTTCCCATTTCTCCTTCCAACTCCTTCCATATAACAATCCTTAAATTCATACATATTATTATATTTTCTAAAATATATAAATACAAGGTGCTTAGTCCATGTAAAGTTACATACATGTATAGTATTTGATTTCATAGGTGAGCACCTTTACTGAATTGCCAACTGGAAGATATTCCCAGGGGAAGAAGAGTACTTCCTCACATTCTCAGATAGCCTTAATAGTCTGTAGTTGCTCTTTTAGGGTTATGGTCAAATGACTATTCATGTATATGCCATATATATATATATATATATATATATATATATATATATCCATTTTTAGATGCATCCAGTTAACTGAATCTTCTCTGCAGGAAATATTATTGAACTATAGATCTTTATGTTAAGTGAAATAAGGTAGAAACAGAAAGATAATACATTTTCTTTTATATGTGGGATCTTGATGTTGTGTGTGTGTGTGTGTGTGTGTGTGTGTGTGTGTGTGTGTGTGTGTGTGTGTGTATGTGTGCATGTGCAGGAAAAGCATGTATAAAGAACCCTGAAAAGCAAAGAAGAGTTCTTTACAAAGGACATAAAGCATAAGGTCAAGAATATAAAATAGAATGTGGAGCAGTTTGGCATTAGCAAGGAGACAACTAAGGAAAAAAGATGAGGGAGGGCAGTGAGAAAGGGATAAAAATAATGGTATGTATGTATTAACACCTCAGTGGAGCCCACTTCTTAGTTTGCATATTAAAATTTGATTACAACTCTTAGAAAAGGAATATAATTTTTGAATATTATTATCTCAAAAGCATCCACATACCTTGTGAGATTCTTCTGAGTGGGTATAAAATTCTATTATAACTAGATACCTTCACTAATCTAATCTGATATGAGATATACATTTAGCTTCTAGGAATTTTTAAAAAGTGTTTGGAATTTTCTACTTCACTTGTAGTCTCCTTTGTGAATGGGAAAGATGAGATTATCTTGTCTGAAAAATTAGGTTTACATAAAGCTCTGCTGTCTGATGGGTTCAGGATAACTCAATTCTGTAGATTTATGAATACTTTTCTCCTCTCAGTAGGAAATATGTCATTTCCTTTCCTTTTCCCAGATCTAATTTTGAAGCAATGACTTCACCTTGTTTTCCTGTGGCTGTTCAATGTAGAACTCAATGGGAATAAACTAGCATTGCAGAAAAACTCCCCTTTTATCATAAACCAAATGCATGACCTTTCCCTTGGGGAAGAACAAATAGCCATCCACTCCAGATAAATCATCAATGATAGACCAAGGAAATGCTTCCATTCAAGTCTAGGTTAAAGAACAAATGAGTCTATTAGAGGTACAGGTGCAGAAGTGAAGATTTACTTGCAATTAAATGGATGGCTCAACACTGTAACCCTCAAAACTCTCCCTGGCGTAGGTGATGACTCAAGATAGCTGTGTCATGAATTCTCTGCACAACTTACTGGAGCTTTATGAAAGTGCTCGTTCCCTAAGCAATTACTTACTCCTTTTATTACCTTGTTTGTTTCATGAATCTTGCACCTTTATCAAGCTTCCTGTGACTCATATACTTCCTTTATCAAAATAGTAGAAAATGTTTCATCTTCATAGAAAAGAGTGCCTTCAACTTCAGATCTAATTAGAGTAATTTGTTTGTGTTTGTATAATCTTTTCAAATCTTATTAGTAATGTTAACATGAAGATTAGTTCATTTTTTCATAATTCATTAGCTTTTGTGACTAGCACATTCATGAAGGGAAAGCAATGAAACAATATAATCATGGAGATTAAAATTTTTATGTATCCAGAAAAAATGGTCCAGATATGCCTAGTCAAAATTACAGAAGCCTAAAACAAAAACAATACTGATATTGCATAATGGTTTCAAGCTCTCCAAAGTTAGAATAGGGAAAACCATAAAACGTGGTCTCATACATAGTCGATATGAAATTAAGAAAAAGGAGAGTGAGAATTAAAACTTGATTAAACTCTATGATAATCTAAATCTATTAATCTGGTGTAGAGATATAACATTATCCCTGTCAAGTTCAGGGTCAGGGCTCTGGTGAGTTGTAACTATGTCTTATGATTTTGACACACTGTTGATTGTACCTGACTGCCCTACACTGTGACAAATGTACACACATTATGAAAACCCTTGTGGCAATAGATTAACCTTTAATGTTTTTAAACACAGTTTGTTACATATATTATTGATTGATTGATTGATTGATTGATTGATTGATTGATTGATTTGTTTTGTGGTTTTCATGAGGGATGAACTAAAGTTATGTGGAAGTTTAAGGACAACTTTTAGGAGTACATTGTCACCTTTTATGACCTGGGTCCTGGGTTTCAGACTCAGATCATCATGCTTGCGAGCAGGTGCTTTAACCAGTAAGCCATATTGCTAACATGAGAGATTTTAGTCTTGATATTATGCTCTGAATTCTAACAAATTTGGACATTATTTTTACCGAAAAGCATTTTAACATTCGCTCAGTTTCTGATTAGTACATAAAGCTGAGTAGTTTCTATGCAGAATATTTGATTTGAATGTTGAAAGGATTTAGTTTTGAATTCAGTTTACATTTCATTATGGAACACAATATGAGCAGAATAAATCTGAGAATTGTATAACCATACCATCTATCTGAATAATATTAAAGTTAGCATCAGTCTGAGAATCTGGAATTAGTATTGTCTGGATTACACAATTTTTGACTCTTTTGCCATGGGTTAAAAAAGAAAACAAACAAACAAACAAACAAACAAACAAAAAACCACGATATTTTTGGTGATTAATATTATTGTTCACAGAGCTAGAATATTCTCACTTCCAATTTTCAATTACAATTTGAAATGAGGAAAAATAATTCAGATGAGATTACAGTTGTCCCTATTCATAAATGAACATGTGTCTGCTGCAACAGATAACACAAAGAATGACAATATGTGCAGCAATGATATGAAAACTTTCCAATGAACTTTATTAGGGAACTAATGCATAATATTAAAATTGGAAATAATTAATTATTTTAAAAACTTATTTGTAATTTTTAAATCTTAAGTGTCTATTTATTCATTATTTGAATGTTTTTCTAATTATAGAAACACCATCAGCCAGAAATGCAAGGTTAGATTGATCAAATTTTATATTCATAAGTAACTGAGAAAGGATTTTGAAAACTTTGTGTCCTTGTAACTTATTCTGAAGTCCAATGTATTGCTCAAGCACAAATGACAAGATCTGTGGAAATATTGTTCAGTGGATTAAGTTCACTAAGCACAGACATCTTTGGTTTCCATGGGGTGAAGTATTGTTCAAGGATGTGGAAAATCCTATTATTTTTTTACTTTTAGAGAAGGCTTTGTAATACATAAAAGTTATTTCTGAAAAATGTTACATTAAATCTCAGTATTTAGTTACAAAGGGTATTATATTGAATTCAACATATTTTTTTTAAGTCCAAGTAGATTTATATAGATAATACACTTGCATATAGATATTATTTTATTGGCTTATATACTCAGGATCATAGTTATCAAATTTTCCATTATTTCAAGTAAAATCTCCACTAGAATGAGAAAGTACACTGAGTTCTATTTTAGAAGTCAGAGCTCAGTGCACTCTGGCCTGCAGTGCTGTTTTGATATTTTCAGGCTTTCTTTATCATTAGCACTTTCCATATCAAAAACAAAATGTCAGAAACAAACAGGGGTAACCTAGTGTTAGAAATTTGTAAGGCTTAAATGAGGGAATGACAGTGATACAATACTTCTAAAGCAGGGAATTTATTTTTAACTTTATAAGCAGCATATTGGTACTACAGTTATGTTAAATTCCAAATGAATACATCTCATAGTGTCACATGGTACGATGAGATGTTTCTGAGAATTTGGCATTCTCATTTCAGAGAAACTTTTCTGTTTGTTTTTGTTTGTTTGGATTAGAATTATGGTGTGTTTGTGTGTGCATTTATATGTGTGTGTATGTGTGTGTATGTGTGTGCTTCTATGTATGTATTACATATAGCACACACACATATGCAAATATTTTATTTGCATACATTTTGCAAAAGGCTCTTGCTATAAGATCTAGTTGCTCCTGACATGCAACAGCATTTCTGCCAGTTCAATGCAAACTTTACTAGCATGAAGTTTTTATTTTCAAGATGCCGAAACTCCACTTATCCATGTTTTGTACTGATCAGGAAGAAAGAGACACCCATATATTGTTCAATTACTAGTATTTAACCACCGCATAAGTGTTTATTTTCATGTAGTAAATTAATTATCAACATAATAACAATGCAAACATACATACCCATCCACCTACACAAGAGCACATTCTACTTTTCAATTCTAGCATAGATCAAGCTAAATACATTTTTGTATCCTTTATACACTGACCATATTTTGCTGTTTTAAAAATTGTTTTATTTACATGCCAAATGTTGTCCCCCTTCCTGGTGCCTTCTCCTAGAGTTCTTCACCTCATCCCCGCTTCCCTTTGCCTCTGAGAGCTTGCTCTTCACACCACTCCCAACCTACCCACTCGCTCATCCATTTCCCTACCCTCACCTCAATCCCCCTGTATCCCTCTTTCCTGGGGAATCAAATCTTTACAGCCTTAAAGACATCCTCTCCCACTAAAGCCAGAAAAGTTAGTCCTCTCCTAAATACCTGCCAGGGTCCACAGACCAGCCCATGTATCCTTTTTGGTTGGTAGCTTAGTTTCTAGGAGATCCCAGGGGTCCAAGTTAGTTGATATTGTTGGCCTTTCTATGGGGTTGCTATCGCTTTCAGCTCCTTCACTCCTTTCCCTGACTCTTGCATAGGGATCCCAAATCTTAGTCCAATATTTGGCTATAAGTACCTGCATCTGTTCCAGTCAGGTGCTGGTAGAGCCACTCAGAGGACAGCCATGCTACACTTCTGTCTACAAGCACAGTATGAAATCAGTAATAGTGTCAGGATTTGGTGCCTGCCAATGAGATGGATCCGAATTGGGCTGGTCACTTGATCACCTTTCCTTCAATCTCTGCTCCATATTTGTCCATATATTCCTTTTAAGTAGGACCATTTTATTCCATATTATATGTATAATATGTAGTAGAATATCAGTATTTAATATCACTACTAACAAAAAATGAAGCCATTATTCTCTAAGTTTTGATCAAGAGTTTTAAAAATATACAATTTTACTAAGTGATAGTTGCATAATAGAGGAATATAGAAAGACTTCATAAAATAGCTAAGAACAGTCTACTTAGATCTCTAGAAAATAAATTATGATAATTACTGACCCATTTGACCAGGATCACAAAGATGTCCTAGTATTCTTAGTGAAGAAACTCGCCTTCTAATGTTATATAATATAATTCAATTTATCAGAAAGAGAAAAATAGTATTAAATTAATATGGAAGCAAAATTAAGTGCCTCGGTTAAATATTCCTGAGTAAGGACAATTCTAGGTAACAGAGTACTCGATTTCAATTATACTGCCAAAAACTCGCAGTATAAATGGAATGGTACCAGCACTCAAACAAATCATGAAGATCAATGGATCAGAGGAGAGGTCCCAAACATAAACTCCTACAGCTGCATCCACTTAAGTTTTGCCAAGATGCCCAAAACATACATTGGAAAAAAGACAGCCTGTTCAACAAATCTTTTTAGAAATTGGTTATCTACATGTAGAAGAATAAAGCTAGATATATATCTCTTAGCTTGAATACAAATTAATTCAATTAGATGTAAAGCTGTGATGTAAGACTCGAAACTCTGAAACTGTTAGAAAACTTACTAATAATACTGCAAAGTAAAGATCAATGCAAGAACTTTCTGTCAATGACTTTTACCAACCAGGAATACCCCCAAGAATTGACAAATGGTAGTATATGCAATTAAAAATTTTCTGCACAATTAAAGAAAAAAAATCAAGGGTCTTTGCTAACTATATATCTAGCAGAGAGTTAACACAAACTAATATATAAACTGTATAAAACTAAATAGCCAAAAGTAAGAAATACAGACAACGACTGGACAAACAGTTCTCAAAGGTGAAGAATAAGAGTCTGAATAAACATTTGAAAAATTCATCTTCAGAGAAATGGAAATTAAATCTGAACTAAGCTCATCTGTTATTCTACTAACCATGGGGCTGCCAGAGTCTGAACCACCAACCAAAGTATATACACAGACTGGATCTAAGCCTCCCTGCTCATATATACGTAGCAGATGTGCAGCTTGGTCTTCATGTAGTTCCAGAACAACTGGAATGATGGCAATCACAAAAGCTGTTGCTTGTATTTGGGATATCTTCTTTTGCTAGGCTTCATTGTTTGATCTCAGTGGGAGAGGAAGTGCTTAGCCATGCAGAGATTTGAAGTGTCAGGCAAGGCCTGAGGAGGTACCACCTGTTCAGAGGAGAAGTGGAATGGAGGTTGGGGATTGACTGTGGGAGGGGTGACTGGGAGGAAGCAGTAAGTGGGATATAAGTGGTTAAACAAAAAAAAATGAAATAAAAAAAAAAAGAGTACATCTGTCACAGGTCAGAATGGTTGTTATTGAGAAAATAAATAACAAATGTGGATGATACTGGGAGAAGAAACAGACATTGCTCCAGGTAATGTAACCTAGTTTAATGACTCAGAAAATTAAAAATAGACCTACTCTATGAACCCGTTATACCACTCCTAGGAATTTAAGCAAAGGAGTTTAAGTCATCATACTTCAAATATACCTGGTCATACTTGTTTATTGTATCACAGTTAAAAACAGTGGATTTATGAAGTTAACTTAAACATCTACCAACAGACAAATGATAAAAAAATACACAACATATGTGCACAACAAAAATCAGCCACAAAGAAGAGTGAAACTAAGCAATTTTTAGAAAAGTGGGTGTCACTAGAGATAATGTTAATCAAAGAAGCTAGAATTAGAAAGAAAAAATCACCTTTTTCTCATTTTTATATGTAGTTGTTTTATAGACATACAGGAATGATTTTCTTTGATATGAGAGGGAAGAAAAATAGAGGGGACAATTGAGAGAGGAAAAGGAAGAGGACATTATAGAGTCAGTACTATACAGTTGAAGCCATTTTTACATACAATAAATATAAACCAATGGGTACAATTTAAAAATGGATTTTTTGTATGATCCAACTCTAGGTTATTATAGTAAGAAAACTGCAGGTTGAAAAAGATATTTGTCTTTCCCCGGTTTGTTATAGGAGCAAGAAAAGAAATGAACGTTGAGAGAGTCTACACTCTATTGGGATTTTTCTTTCAGTTGCTACTCTTGCTACAGATGTTGTGGATCACAGATGTACTTTTGTTTCCTCTGACCATTGTATGCTTGCATATTCTTACCTATCCCCTTTCCTGAACTTGTTATAACTTTCTTAACTGCATAAAGTTGAATAACTCAGATACTCTGAGAAATCCACAACTTATCCACTGAGAGATCACTAAATCATCTTTATCTTCAATTGTGTTTAAAACCTTAAACTTTCCTTGACATTTTTAGTTATCAAATCATGACAATCTTCTACTAGAAGAACTACATAGAAATGTGTCAAATTCTGGCTAGAATTCATGGGCCAGTTTCAGGACCATGAATTAGTCAGTGCTGAGATGATATTTTATAATAATAATAATAATAATAATAATAATAATAATAATAATAATAATAAAATTAAAACCTAAAGGTTAGACTCTATTTGCCAGAATCAGGAATGACAGTTTTGTAAACAAGAAGAAAGAATAAGTCCCATCAGAAGGTCACTAAGTATTCAAACAGGAAGCTTAGATATACAAAAGGACTTTCAACAAATTAGTTTGTAATTTGTTCCATCTTGCTTACTCATTATTGGTCTTCCTGGACACCGTGAATCAGTAACATAACATAGACAAGATAATGAAAATAAATGACCTGTCTGAGACCTCTAAAGAGTCCAAATACAGTAAGCAAATAAACAAATAGCCAAGGAAATCAAAGCAAAGAGCAAAGGTCAGAAATCTTGATGATTTACCATAATGCTCAAGGGCTCTTTGGGGAATATCCAGCTGAAGGCTGAGGTGCTCAGCGATGGGAGGGTTCTTTTAGAATCACTACAAAAACTGGAATGGCATGGAGAATAACAAAACCAAAGCAAGCAAACATATTTACAGCTCATCAAACTTTGTGGTAGGCTGGAAAATGTAGCATCATCTCAGAGGAAGGCTGATGTATCTTTTATGGGGTCACATTTTAACCCCCAAACCTCCACAGATACACTAACATTCCAGAAGATGTATGGATGATGCAGGTATAAAAAGTTGGTTTTATTTACTTCTTAAACTATTACTTACTGTATAATATATGCATTTACACTTGAATTATTTATCATGATGCCAATATCTTGAACTACTTAAGTTATATTTGAGTAAAAAAGGAACTAAGTATATGTGTAAAAATACAAACCAGATTTATTTTTATCACTTAAATATTTAAAAATCTATAGTGTAACATACCTAAGGAAGAACATAATAACACCAGTGTCTATTACTTCAAGTTCTATTTCTACCTATTTTTTGAGATAGCTGGTAATACAGTGTAAAATGTCTGACATGTATATCAAGTATAAAGCTCACAGTAGCTCTACTGCATATACAAATGTTGAAGTTGAAGGTTGTAGTAAGATTAAAGGGATGGTGGCATTACTTAATGCAGAGGCCTAGAAAGGCCATCAAAGGCTATGAGTTTCGTGGACCATAAATAAAATATCCTATATGGCTACTCAGATACCTGTATTTAGATTAAACATTTCATTAGTTTTGGAAGTCAAGATCATAAGTAATTCAATTGTATCAATGTTCTGAGCCCAAATAATTTCAAAATGATTGAAGAGCACTGAGGATTCAGAAAGGAAATTCCACATCTTTATAAAATTACAGATTATAATAAAACTAAACAAAATACATATTGTAAAGGGCAGATAAGGAAATTCATTAAAAATATTTCCAGTTAGACTATAGAAACAATAATTGTAAAACAAAAATTTCATATGTTAAGTGTAAATTTTGGCCTAAAGAAAAAATACAAAATGGTAATGAATCTGGTTAGGATAAAAGGAACATATAATCAGAAAAGATCATCTTAAAATGTGATTTTCAACCAATATATTAATTAATTATCATATATTATTAATATATTAATTAGTACATTAAGCTCTATCTGAGTGATTAAGAAATTCATAATTCACTAACATTTTGTAACTTTAAGCAGTCACTGTAAGTGAGGTAATTTTTACACTTACAAGAAATTTTTACTGTTTATTTATATTCTGAAAATTGCACTTGAGAAGAAATAAGCAGAAATTTGATATGAAAACCATATACAATTCTGTTTCATATTATAATTCTAGTTTATTTTTGGATAGTGCAGTTTTTTGAATAATATTTAGCATATGTTCTTAGTATAACTGACCTCTCCATTTTAAGGCAGAGTAAAACATATGTATCAGTAGCAAGAATTACTTATTATTAAAACTTACATAAAATTAGCTGCCTCCAGTGATAACATTTGTTTATAATTTTAATTTTTATTTCTCGTGTGTGTATGTGAATAATTTAGGAATAGCCTGAAAAATTATAAAGGACAGATTCTAAAATGATAATATTACATAAAGGAAAATACATGCAAAATTCAAAATTAGGACACCGTTGTAAATATTTGTCATTTTAAAAATGCTAAACAACCAACAAGCCATGAAACTGTGATTTGTTCTGTAGTAACAACTAGACAGCCAAGATATAATTTTATGTAAATGTAAACTAGTACTCCTTATTAGCAGACAACTATGCATTCCTCTTTTATAATGATAATGTATATGAACCAAAGGACTGTTTAAAATGAATTTCATTATGATTTATTATATGACTATTTGATTCATATACCTATTTTATTACACATATGACCAGACTCTCATGTGAATGAAAAGGAGTTCTTAGTGGAAAAATTCACAATGACAGCAGAAGACAAAGAGGTATGATCACTAAAATGATTATATTCTATCTAATTTCTACAAAATTTCCCAGTTAGTTCTGATAACAGTGGAAAGTATCTCAAAATTGAATGAGGACATTGACTTGATTTTTTCATGATTGTGACATCTGACCTTCTGCTTTTATCACTGAGGGCTCTGCACATACAGAAAAGTGAGCCGATCTGAGGAGGACATTCTGTGTCCTACTGTATTACAGTCTGCTTTCTTCCCTTGTGATAGATCTTATCCTAAACTTGGAGCTCCTCTCAAGGTGAACTTACTGGAGCAATCATTCTGTCTCCAGCAATCCTCCTGTACCTCCAGTCACAACACTTAAGTTTGAAGCACAACTGTCCAGGCCCGCTTTTTTACATGGAAACTGGGTATTTGATTTGACACTCTCACACAGGAGCAGAAACCATTATTACCTACTGAACTCTGTCTCCTGTGACAGTCATTGTAGCTGTCATCATCACCCTGAAATTTCATTACTACAATAAAGGATTTTTGATACAAAAGGTCACAGGGAACTTACATGAAAAAACCTGTCTCCTTTTGAGATTATAAGTTTTCTCTTTGCTTTTTCTTATTTCCTAAAATGTAAACACCCATAATCATTATGAACACCATTTATATTTAATTCATAAGTCCATTTTTTCCTATGATGTGTATTCTACCTTTCTAAATTGTCCATAAATTAAAGATACTGTATCAAGCCATAACACAAGGAATTAAATATATTGGAGTTTCATTTCTTTGCCAAAATATCAACAAACTGGAATAATACAATTTCATGTATTATACTGTTATACTTAACATATAGTATTTTGTTCAGGTATTTTTATTAAAAATAGATTGTTTTTATATAATAGTTTTTTATTTGATATCAGTAAAATATTTATCAAAAATACATAATGATAGAAATAATTTGAGGTAGATACAATGTTGGGTATATAAATGGCTTATAGGAATTTTTTCCTTAGTTAGTTATTCTATTTTGTATTTAACTCTTCTCTCATTTAATATATCCAACCTCAATTTCTCCTCCCTCCACTCCTCCCTGCTCCCCCACAGATACACCTGTCCTCTAGATCCATTACTTCTTTGTTTCCCTTCAGAAAAGGACAGGCCTCTCAGGGATAAGATGTTATAAGATTAGGCACATACCCTCATAGCTAAGCTGGACAAGGCAACCCAGCAAGAGAAAAGGTGTCTAAGTGTGATTGTGAGAGGTAGAGATACTCCCATTCCCACTGTTAGAAGTCCCACCAGAATACTAAGCTACAAGACTATAACATATATAGAGGAGCTAGCATAGACTCATGCAACTTTCTTGACTGCAGCTTCAGTCTTTGTAAGTCCCTAAGGGCTCTGGCTAGTTGATTGTATGGAACATGGTCTCATGGTATCCTTGACCCCTGTGACTGTTAATTTCAGTTTCACAACCTCAAACTCCTCTGAGATCCTCACACCTCCTCACCCCTACATATCCATACTCTTTCTATCGCTCCTTAAAGTGCAAACAGGATCTAAAGAATAATAATAAAAGAAAATAAGAGAAGCCAAAAATAATCCAAAATAAGGCAAAAAGTCAGAAGAAGATGCACAAGCAATAAATAAAAAAAATTAGATAAATAGGTTCCTATGCATAGGAATCTCATAAAAGCAAAACAAGATATTCTAAAAGATAAGCAAAGAACCTGTAATACAAGACAAAGAAATAATAAACAAATTCCACAATGATATACACTTAGAAAAAAGAACCTTCAAGATATCATTGAGTTTGGTTTGCTTTGATCTTCTAGTGCTAGGTAATGAGGCATAGGGTCTGCCCTCAAGGATGGTTTGTATCCAGAGTGGGACTATACTTAGAAAAACAACAACAACAACAACATTTTTTGTAAGTGGTTATTAAGTACTTTCTGGTTAGGCATAATAATTTGTGCCCAGTTCATCTTTTAGTACTGGGAAGCCATCGCCTATAAACCTGTTCAAGCCCTGTGCTTGCTGTTAGCCTCTCTGCATAGGTTCTGCTGTGCTTAGAACACCGTGTTTCCTTTGTTTCCTCCATTCCTCCCATACCCTTGGCTCTTACAATATTATACCTCCTCTTATACAGCTATCTGTGCCCTGAAGGCATGGATTTGATGGAGATATCTCATTTAGAGCTGGGCAACCCAGGGAATCTCACTCTCTCATACAATATCTGACTGTGGGTCCCCATTTTTGTTCCCATCTATTACAAGAAGAAGTGTCCCTCGTGATAACTGAGCTTGGCACAGATATATAAATAGTAGAATCTTATTAGGAGTCATTTAATATTCCTTAATAGAAAAATAGTAATTGGTTTGTTCCTGGTTCCTTGATCAATCTGATCTCAGGTTCTTGATCATCCTAGCAGTACTAACGAGAGAGTCCATTTCATGGAGTAAGCCTAGAGTCTTATCAGTCATTCGCTAATTGCTCCTTCAAGCTTTATAGCACTGTTGCACTAGCAGATCTTGCAGGCAAGTTATTATTGTAGATCAAAAGCTCCGTAGCTAGGTATTGACATTTTTTTCCCTTTGGTAGTGTGGAGAATATCTTCTAGTATCAATAACATTAGCCTGTAGGGATGAGAGCTCTAGTTAGGTACTAGCTTAAATTCTCTATATTTGATAAGTTGTGCAGGTGTGCTCTTAAACTTAGACAATAAAGCCTTACTGACAGTTTGTGAAGAGTAGAATACATACATACACACACACGTATGTATTTATTAGAACTCTCTCAAACATGACAGGCTATTACTAGTACTCTAGTTTAACTTCTACAACTTGAAGATGAGAATTATTGCTAAAGATGCCAAATATTTATGTCACAGCATATAGAGAAATGTAGCTGTTACTCAACCTGAACGTTTACCTCAAATGGCTAGCATTCATGGTATTGGCTGATGCTATGCATGTTAACAGTGGAAAAAAGTAGTTATCAACCGACTATGATCCCTGAGAGCTTAGTAATGACATAATATCCCCACTGGTGCAATAACTTCATGCATATTATGGGAGTAATCAACCATTTCTTTTATTAGATTTAAGGCCTGCACAATGGGATGGATGTTAAACCTAACATTGTTGTTGAAGCCGAAATTTGAAGATAGATATGAAGTGTTCTCTATGGGAATACCTACTGCAATTTTTTTCCTGACAAACAAATCAATAAAATGACTTCTAATGGTATGTTACTATATCCGTAGATCAATGCTTCTCTTAGTACTCATCAGAGAAGCTTCTACTTGCAGTAGACAGTGTATAACACAGAGACATGCACCTAGTCATATGTAGAGAATAAGAGGCTTTGGACTATTTGTCCTAAGTGGAATGAATGTTTATAAAATCCCACCACACAGAAGACCTACTGCTCTGTGCAGAAGAGGGGGTGGGCACTGTAAAGCTCACAAGGAGTGAATGGCATCAAAAGAATAACACTTTTCAGACATTACTGTGCATATGCACTGATGAACTCTCAGAGACTGACAGCATGCACAAGTCAGTCAAAATCCAAGCATTAAAGGGGTGAGTTGGGTTTGAAAGTCCCACCCCTAGCCCAATAGAAATTCACATTTATTCTTCGTGGAAGGGAGAATATATATATATATATATATATATATATGTATATATATATATATATATATATATTATATATTTAAATTTATATATATATATAAACAACACTCAAATCCATGCTCAGAAATAGTCAGTGAGCAAAAACTGGACTCCTTGGGTTTTTTGTTTTGTTCGTCTATTTTTTTGTTGTTTAGAGAGTGGAAAAACATGAAATTCTGTGAGTGGGGAAGTGGGGAGGATATGGGAGGAGTTTGGAGAAGGGGTGAACATTATTAAATTTTATTGTGTGATATTCTAAAAACTAGCAAACAAATATGAAAAGAAAACACATAAAATAAAATAATACCAAATTAACTTTAATACAAAATTTTGGCCATCAGTGGGAGGAGAGGCCCTTGGGCCTGAGGGTGTTAGATGCCCCAGTAGAGGGGAATGCTAGGGAGGGAAGATGGGAGTGGGTGTGTGGGTGGGGGAATACCCTCATAGGGGCAGGGGAAAGGGGATGGAACGGGGTTTCCAAAGGTGAGTCCTGGAAAGGTGAAAACATTTGAAATGTAAATAAAGTATCAAAAAAACCACATAAAATAAAATGATAGCAAATTAACTTTAATGCAAAATTTTCTGTTTTCAACATTTTTAGTTTTCCCCTCAACAGCATACCATGCAGTGCGTGTGGGTTGGCAGAAGACACCCAGCCATGCAGCCCACCTGCAGCAGGAGCCACTACAAAGTGCAAGTATGTGGTAGACAGATGGGAGGGAAAGAAAAGAAGAACAGTTTGAACATCATGAAGAGAGGTGGAACTGGAGACATGAGGGTGGAGAAGACTAGCCGGTTGTGAATAGCCAGTCCCACCACCTACGGCCATGATAAAATCATAGCGCATGCTCCCACAGAGAGCCACGTCTGTGTCCACGGCCATGAAGCTGCAGAGGCTTGTGAAGCTGTCCTTGATGCATATTACCACTAAATACCATAAGGACATCACGCTGCCTGGGACCACATTAATTTCTAAGGGCTGTTTAGCGCTGTCCCCTTACTGATTGTGGCACATTGGAAAGTTGGCCCCACCTCTTCCTGGCTGCACCATTAGGTAGAGTAGGCCCTGCACCTCACCTGCGAAGCCACGGTAGAGTTGGCTCTGATGGGAAAGGGGCAGGTGTAGGATTAAATAATTTAAAATCCCCCTGGGATTTCTACCTAGCCTTTGATAGTTGAGTTCTTGGATAACAGACACACTCACAACGCAGCCTTTCTATTTACGATAAGGTTTAATCAGCACAACAGTTGGGCCACTGCCTACCCTCATGCTGTTGGAATCAACTTTCCTATCAATAACTCTAAGTTATTGCTTACTATTTACTATGTTCATCTGGGCTGTTCTTAACTCCAGTTGGGCAGCTGTCAAGGTCACGTTCTCTTGACACTTAACCCATGGTGACTTGTCCTTCCTCCTCTCATGCACATTCTTCTTCCTCGTGGTCCAAAGCCTGGGAATCCTAAACCCAGACTTTATCTCTACTGCCCAGCTTTGGCTGTTGGTATCTTTATTTTCCAATCACAATTAACTGGGGACGGAGTCACTTACCTAGCCTCTGTAGTGTGGACTCTCATCTCTGGGGCAATGAGTGGGGGGGGGGGGCAAATTAACATTAGAATACAAGCAGCATCTGGCCAACCCACTACTGGCAAGTGAGCCACTTCCCAGGGAATAAAAGCAGGAGAGCCTACACTGCGAGTTGCTGACTGAAGCATTGGGTGAGCAAGCAATTGCAGTGCTAGGAAGTTCACCCATTCGTGTGGGTGCTTGAGACCTGATAGGCCGACAAACTCAGCTACCAAGCAGATCCAAATTCAGAGCATTGAGTTGGCCCATCCCAAAATCTATCTCATCTATGAATTGTTGGAGCATGTAAAAGGTTCAGTCCTATTATTAATCAAACCACATTTTAAAATACTAAAATAAAATTTGAATTAATCATAAATGTGCTTTATAGTTTTCAAAGTATGAAATGATTTGTCTTGAATTGTGTGTACCAAATAGCAAAATAATAACTCCTAAAAAACCAATTAATGTAAAATAATAGAAGCTGAGAAGATTAAAAGTTCTTACTAAATAAAAATGATGCAAAATAGAGAAATGTTTAAGAAAACTAATATATTGGGTCAGCTAGAGGAGTCTGGTGTTGAAGAAATTAACTATAAAAACCTGGAGACCTGATTTTAGTCATTACAATTTCTATAAGCAAGAAGAGAAAACCAAGGACACACAGATGTGCTCTAGCTTCCACAAACATGCTGTAACACATACATTTGAATACTATAATAACAAAAGAAAGCATTTAAAACCTCATCTCATCTTCAGCTAGTATTCTCAAGCAGAATGAAACACACTTTATGCAAATCTAACTTGTTTTTAATCTTATTATACTTTATTCCATAATGTGTGTTAACTCTTAGAAGCCTGCTCTTTTCTAAAGAGAAACAGAGAGGGAGTGGATCTGGGTAGGATAGATGGGTACAGAAACCGGAAGAGGAAGGTGGAGGGGAAACTGTAATCATGATGTATTGCATGAGAAGGAATCTATTTTCAATAATATGGGAAAAAGAAATATATTCTGTATGTACTACAACTAAGTGGTAGTAACTGAAGCAAGAAAGGTGAATACAAAATAAATTAGTTAATAAAAATATGTGATTGAAATATCTGTATCATTTAAAATCCACGTGATGTTTGTATCAAACACAGTTAAACACTTAAAAATTATGTATGAAGTTCTAAGATACTTTAATAAGTGGTACATAAACATATTTAATTTTTGCAAATATTCTATAATAATGTTACAGTATAATCATGCTGAGAAAGAGTTAAAGCCCATTTATATTTAACACTGATATTAATTATCAATATTAATATTAATATTGAGATTACGTCTCTTAAGTTGTTATCTTTCTGTTCATGATTTTCATTCGATGGTTGATATTTCTATTTTTTTCTTTTTTCTTTTACTTTACTCTTCTATTTTTTTTTTCTTATACAAAAATGAGACTTTTTCTGAACCACAAAGAATGAACACACAAGAAGTCCTTGTCAGGAACTAAGTTCAATGACACAACTGAGAATCCAATTTCCTGTTGAGGTTTAGAAGCCAAGGGCATAATCAGCTTATTTTTAACATTTCGACTCTGAATGGCTGTCCTTTGAGTGACTTGTCCTGAAAGCAGAAACTTCTTATCAGATTTTCCAATCCAACAGCAACTTAGAAAAAAATAATAGTAGAACGTGTTCTTTCAAACTTAGCACCTGATTTGACAGTTTTCCAAATACTCTGTTCTTCTGGGGTTTTTGTTTGTTTGTTTGTTTTTGTTTTTTTTTACAGAAGTTATTTTTTTTACTTTGTATTGATTCTTTCTGAATTTCATCAAGCACTCCAGTACCATTCACCTCCCCTGCCCCTCATATCCAGTCTTAGCCCTTGCAATACCCTAAATAGCACACACACACACACACACACACACACACACACACACAAGGACTAAGAAAACATTTCATCATGGAAGCTGTGGTATCACAGTGTGTCCCACAGTCTGTCCCTTTGTCCACACATTTGCACTTGTAAATGTTCATTGCAATGAGTCACTGGTCTGGTTCAAGATCTGTGACTTCTGTAACACCATCAATAATGGATCATCGTCAAGACTCTTCCCAGTTATCCTGTTGTTACCCTGTGTTATAGAGATCCTGCAACTTTGGCATAGCAAGACTGGCCTTTTCACAAATTCCAGCTGCTCCCAGATGATATAGATGTTGGGACTGGGCAGCTCAGAGCTTTAAATTTGGTCAGCATATCAGCTATCCTGAACCTGATTCACCAGGGCAAATACTCCAGCACTGCTCTAGCCGGACCAAGGACATCCCATATTCTGTTGTGATGATATGAGTCACAGACATGGACACTGATCTCTGCTGATGTATTGCCAGGGACTCAGACATGGTAGCCATAGGCAGGTCTGGCTGTAACTGTACCATGACCCTACGTGGCAGGGCTTGCTACTCAGAACAGGCAACTCCTCTCCGTTTTTGAATCTACTGTTTCATCTTTCCTCATAATGCTTAAGCTGCTCCACTTCTGTTTCTCTCCCATCTTACCAACACATTCTTACATAGTGTGGTGGCTCCAGCTGTAGGCCGACCATGTGTTTGGCAGACCCCTGGGCCTCTACTCATGTTGTGTGGCGTGTCAGCAATGCAAGTGTCTATGGCCTTTCTGTGCAGTGCACTAGAGGATATTCTGCACGTCTCTCTCTTCCTCCTTCCGTGATGCACCGCCTAGATTTCATTTGATTTGATTTTTATATGTCCTAACAATAAACAGCTTTGCCTACCAAGCCAGGCATCTAGCTAGTTAGGAAGAACAAAGAACTGCCATATGCTCTGCCCGTGACTAATATAAGAACAGCACCCCAAAAAGGTGTCTCTTTGCCTGTTGCTAGGGCATCATTACATACTCTGTTCTTGAGTCCATTTTTGCTTTGTTTGTATGTTTTTGGTTTTGTTTTGACTTTTGCTTTTTGTTTTTTAATGTTTGTCAATTTAATTATGATCAAAGGCCAGGACTGCATTTAATTCATGAAGCTAACTTCATAGACTAAGCACTAAGTAAACATTCTAGTTACTGGTTACTGTAAGTTATTTGGACTTCAAAAAGATGTATGAGTGTGTCACCATAGATATTGAAAATAGTTCATGGGGGAATACATTATGATCTATAAACTATCAGAGATTAGATGTTGTTAAACAAACTTATTTTCTTAGTGTCTTTTGAATTGCTATAGATGACTTTCATCAAAAAACATACAAAAATGGCCTTCCTGGGAAAGGCTTTTAATGTAGAGCATAGTATGGGAGATTTGAGAGGGGGTAAAAGTGGCAATATCTACTCTGAGGATTCCAGGCTCCAACCTGATAATAGGTAATTATTAATTCATCAATAAGCTCATTTTATTTTTGAAAATGTTTTTAATCAAAATAGAATTACATAATTTCCTCCCATCCTCTCCTCTCCCTGGGTCTTTCCAAGTACCTTCCCTCCATGCCTTTCTATACTCCTCTACTCAGAAGTTGATACCATATTTGCTTACTGTGTTTATATGTATGTGTATATTTATATAGATGTGTGTGCACAAATAGGTATATAGTGTGCTGAGTCTGTTTTTATTGTTTCTGTGTATATAGTTCAAGTGCTGAGAACTCAGTATGAACAAACTTATTCTCCCAGCAGTAGCCTATAAGTCTCTGTCTAAGGTTGGGACTCCATGAAATATTTTCCTTTCTATGTTAACCTATCCTTTGATATTGCTATTTTTCTGTTCCTGTTTATGCAGCAATTTCCAGGAGAGTGTGTTTCACAGTAGACTTCCTGTGGCTTGGATTTTTAAAATTGTTCTAAATCCTTTTCTGCTATGTTCCCTGAGTCATAAGTGCAGTACCTATAATATAAATGTTTGGGACAGAAATCTCTACTATCTATTTACATATGCTTTGTGTCCAGTTGTAGTATCTTGGCTGGACTCCATTGTTTCTGGAAATAGAGTCTTCTTTAATGAAGAGTGGTAGCCTCATTTAATCTGTGAGTGAGTATAAGATTTAGAATATACTAAGAAATTGTGCTGGTCTAGCAAAGGGGCAATAGTAGATTCTTTTTTAAGGTCTATTAATTTTCTGGCACCGTGAAACTGGTTAGATCATCAGTAGTAGGGTGATTTACATAATATTGAATATCCAACAGCTGTTGGATAGTACTAACATGTTAGTGCCACTTATTGATAGCACAAGCTGGATGATCCTTCTTATAATACAGAAGGAACCATAGGAAGTAAAACATGTAAAGGAAAGAGTGTAACTGTGCAGAAATAGATTAATAAATATGCAGAGTATAGTTTTAAAAAGAAATGGAGAAGTTGACTTTGGAATGACAGGGAAGGTTTAATTATTAATGATGAGATTTCTAAAGGTGGTATATAATCTTGTTGCATGACTTATCCTAGAGACAGCTGGTAAAAGCTAGATATAAGTCTAGCTTGAACTAGCAGTGAGTCAATTTGGAGATAGTTGCAGAAACATGGATGACAACCAAGGTTGGTGTGACTTTGGGAGAGCTATCCTTTATGGGTGGCAGCGGATCAAAGCTGCACTTCCGGAACACATTAAACAATTTACATGAAGTTCATCCAGAATCTCATCTATCAAGAAGTTGATTCCTGATTTGATATGCTTGAAGATGGGACAGTCTGATTTATTTTATAGTTGTTGTTGTTTTTTTTTTTTAACTCCACAGGGGTCCTATGATTCTTTATTGTCTTAAGACACATAACACCTATTCTTTCTTTAAAAGGAGATATTTCTGTTTTGTGATAGTAGTTATAAACAGTCATCTAAAACAGAATGAGAGTTTACTCTTGTAGTCAGTTGGCATAATGCAGCACATTCAGCAATGAAAATAGCAAGATAATATAGTCATGTAGTAATATAGAATAAAATCTGGTACGGTAATCCCTCAAGCATTGGTCCTTTTTCTTGGTTTGCTTTGGCTCTCTTGATCTATGAATTCTAGGGATTTCTCCCCCTGTTTGTGGGAACAATGTTGCAGGATTAATTTTATTGGCATTGAATTGGATCCAAATTGCTGTTGGTAGCATGCTCATTTTGAAATATTAATTTTACTGATTCATGAGCATGGGCGGTCTTTTCCTTTAATACCTTCCTCAACTCTAATACTCTCTCTCTCTCTCCCCTTCGTCCCTCTCTCAAAGCTGTATTTATATTAGAGCATTATTATTAAAAGTTCTAACTTTCAATGAGGCTTTCAACTTATCTTTTGAAGCATCCATTATCTGTTGATTATTATGTTTTTGTTTCCCAATGACAGGTTTCAATAGCATAAACTATCCTTTAGTTCCTTAAATTTGCAAACATGTGAAGAAATAGATGCATGCTGGAAAACCTACTATGCAACTTCAGTGGAAAATTAGTATAATAAACTTATTAAAAAGGGATGTCTCAAAATTCTCCAGACTTTTTATAAAAATAGACTCAACACTTTTGATGATATTTTGTTTGCACAAGAAATTGAAATTCTCCAAATAATATTGAAATGTTACTTTCTTTGAAAACCTTTAATCAGCATGTCACCTTTTTTGATTTACAGGTTTTAAAATGTTAAAACATGAAACAGTTCATGACTATGAATTAAGAATCCCATCTCTAGATGTTTGTTGAGGATAGTTTTCATGAATAAATCATTAGTTTTGTTGTTTTTAATTTTATTTTTTAATTTCTTGTTTTCTAATGTTTTGCAGTCACAGAATTCCAAACTTTTAAATGTTGTAAAATTCCCTTGAGAATGGTGTATTTCCCATTTTCAAAAGTAGATAAGCTTCTTAACTGATTTAGCTTAACATAATACTTGGGAAGATGCTCAGAAAGTCATACACAAAAAAAGATATTTAATGTACAATTATTCTAGTCCTGTCATTGAATAATTCTATTTGGATATCCCAAATAGAATTAAATTCCCACACACAAAATGGTGCTTCTAGACTAGAGGTTTAGGGATAGTTGTCAATGTGAATGAACTTTCAGTTCAAAGGAATAATATATGCTATTGGGCTATGCTAGGGTTGCTAAAGGTGATACTATTTTAGTACTCTGAAAAATAAGAACACTTTTTTTCATGTTAGCATAAGAAGGCAATGATAATTATTAGAAAAATAGATATGTTCAACAGGACATGTATATGTATGAGTGTGTGTGTCTGTGTGTGTGTGTGTGTGTCTGTGTGTGTGTTGGTATGTGTGACTGTACTTAAGTTTCTCATACCACCACATTACTATGTTCAACTTATAAGTTTTAAATTAGTTAAAATGCACTTAAAATATGAGAAATGAGTAAATATAGTCTTATTTTAACAATAAAAGAAAAACAGTTTTTTTCAGGACCAAAATAAATTTATTAAAATTTTTAAATTTAACGTGTTTTAAGCTGTTTAATCATTTTAACTTGACCAATACTTAGCAGGTAGTTTATGAGAGAATCTGTTATGAAATGTGATATGGAAATTTTTAACAGAATAGAAAACAGTTTATCTATCACATGCAATTTAGATACAAAATATTCTTTACGATCAGACTGTTTACAAAGTATAACTACAATGTCTTTATTTAGCTGAATGTTTTTAAATCTTGATTGAATATGGTTTTATCTTTCATGTCAATGTTGTGTTGATTTTCTTACCATTTATATCTATATCTAGATAGATATCCACATCTATATCTAGACACACAGATATATAGATATAGATATAGAATTATAGCGATAGGTAAGATATAGTTACATATAATATAGATGATAGAGATAGATATAGATGATATCTTCAACCATCTCTACATTTGTGCTCCTCATTATACTCATCATTTATTTTTAATCAGTTGTAAAATTTACCAAACTAACTTTGAATATGCCTCATCTATTTCTGAAAACCTATACATAGTGATGTAGGAAATCGGCTTCAGTGAAATTCATCTAATCTCATGCATTAATGAAAAAAAAAATCTGTCCATTTCAACCTATCTCCCAGTAACAGATTTTCACAACATAATTATAACATTGTAAAATATCCTCTGGATTCCTGGTAAACAAGTGTCATTGTACTTATTTGATTATCTCATACTCACAATTCTATCAAACTTTTTCACTTATGAGGAAATATGACTCCAAGTTTCCCTGCATTCATATGTAAATAATGCACAACAATTGATTTAGTGAATTTTCCAGTTGATGATTTTATCTTGAAGGAGGCTAGCAGTAGACTTTCTTTGACTGAGAGCCAGGAGAAAGACTGGAAACAGGCAACCTGGGGAGGTAGGAGGTGGGAGTACTCTCTAGAAAGTACCAGAGACCTGGGAGGTGAGAGGCTTTCAGGATTCAAATGGGGGGACCTTAGATGAAATGGCCTAAAATGGGGAGGGAGAACTTGTAGAGTCCACCTCCAGTAGAAAGACAGGACATCAAGTGGAGGGATGGGGCTGCCATCCCACAGTTAAAACCTCTGAACCAGAATATTTCCCGTCTGAAAGAACTGCAGGGATAAAAATGGAGGAGAGCCTCAGGAAAAGGCGGTCCAGTGATAATCCCAAATTGAGATCCATCTCAGGGGGAGGCCCCAAGCACTGACACTAATACTGATTTTATGATCTGCTTACAAACAGGGGCCTATCATGACTGCCTTCTTAAAGGCCCCACAAGCAAGTGAAAGAGTTAGATGCAGATATTTACACCCAACCAATGCACAGAAGCTGGTGACCTCTGTGGTTGAATGAGGGAAAAGCTGGAAGAAGCTGAGGAGGGTGACCCTATAGGAAGACCAGTAGTCTCAACTAACCTGTCGCGCAGGATCTCTCAGACACTGGATCATTAACCAGGCAGCGTACACCAGTTGATGAGACCCCCCCTGTTGTAGATAGCCCAAGGGCTGCTTGTATTTTGATGCTAATTCTGTTCTTCTGGAAGGGTTGAGAAGTAGGAAGGAGTCAGTACTCAGATGAATTCTGGGGAACCTTCTCACCACCACAATTTGTAAAATAAAGGCTAGAGCCAGTGATTGGGCAGGAGAGGGAAAGGTGGAGCTAAAAGTCGGGAAGAGTAGGAGAAGAAGAAGGAAAAGGAGAGGAGAGGAGGATGACATGGTCTGGAGTAACCACAAGTTATAAGGGGTCAATTAGATGGGGAAGAGGGTAGTGTAGTGGCAGATCTGCCTAATCTAGGCATGCAGCTTGATTCATAGCAATTGAGTCATGAATTTGTTGTCCAGACTTATTTGGGTTTGAGATTTACTGCAACAAAATGGTGCCCAATGTATTGATTAGAACTCAATTAACCTGAGATAAAAGTTCACTGCCCTACAACCCCCAAATACAGCTTGAGCAATGATCTAGGCTGCAGCAGTGTAGATTGAAGATTCTGCCTGAGAATAAAAGAATCGAGAGACAAAGATACAAAGGGCTCAGGACCAGGTAATACATTGATACTTAAAAATGAGAAACACAATAAATATCTTTTGGGCTTTATGTGGTGATATTTTGAATGGTTTGACAGGGATGGATTTAAAGGAAATAGACACCTTATCAATTTACTTGTATTGCAATATTTATTTTCTTGATTTACTATGTCTTCTCAAAAGACAGGGCCCTAGAACAAAAAGTCCTTGCCTTAGAAAAGAGATGACAAGTAACACTAGAACTAAAGGTTCAGGATTTTAATGATCAAAATTAGAAACAGAAAGAGGAGAATGAAAGTTGGAGACAGAAGCTGGAAAAAATGCTAGAACAAAGGATGCAGCAGCTCACAGATGAGACTGAACAGCAAGGAGATAGAGATAAAATTTGGAAGCAAAGTCTAGAAAATAATTTACTAAAGCTAGCAAACCAAAATAAGGCAGATGCTGCAATATTAGAATTACAACATAAAGAGAAGCTAAGATTATGGAAGCAGGGCTTAGAACAGAAGATACAGGAATTTATAGAGCAGCATGAACAACAGAAAGAGAAATTTAAGACTTGGCAATGTGACTTAGAGGAAACACTAAAAGTGAAGACACAGAAAATTATAGATCAGAATAAAAGACAGAAAGGTGAAAATGAAGGTGTGAGACTGGAGCTGGAAAAAATGCTAGAACAAAAGATGCAGCAGCTCACAGATCAGACTGAGCAGCAGAGAGAAAATAATGATGATTGGAAGTAAGACTTAGAAAATAACCTTTTAAAATTAATCAATCAAAACAAAATGGATAGCAGGCTATCAGAATTGCAATATAAAGAAAAATTTCAAAATGTGGAAGCAGAACCTTGAACAGAGAGTACAAGAAATCAGGGAACAGGAAGAGCAACAAAGGAGAGATACGAAGTATGGACACAGATCTTAAGGGAGGAATTTAAAATTTCAATTAAGGAAAATAAGGTAGAGACAGAACATAAAATTGGAGAAAGCCAACCAAAGGTTATTAGAAAACAAACTTTAGTCTATCCGGTTAATATACAACAAAGACCTCCAGATGAGGATCATCCACAGGGTTATCAGGAATTTGAATGGCAACCCATGGATGTGTTAGATCTCGGAAAATTTAAGGAAAGTGTCACTAATTTTGGAATGTATTCACCATTTGTAAAACAAATCCTGACTTCTTGGGCTATTAAAAATAGAATAATCCCTACAGACTGGAAAGATATGTCAAGAGCAATACTAGAAACTACTGAACATTTACAATGGTTTGCATGGCGGAGAGACGAGGCAAGGGAGATAGCATGACAGAATAGAGCCAGGGGTAGAAAGATTTCCACAGAATAACTGCTTGGTGACGGTCACTTTGCTGAGGTAGAAGTGCAGGTTGTATATGATGAAGAAATTCTGGCATTGTGTCGATTGTCAGCTTTAAAAGTCTGGGACAAAGTCGCAGAATCAGGGAAAAGACTTGAACCATTTTCTCAAGTCATACAAGGTCCAAAAGAAACCTTCCCTGACTTTTTACAAAGGCTAACCTCAGCTGTAGAAAGGAGTATATCAGATTCAGCAGCAAGAAAAGCAATAATTGAGTCTTTAGCCTTTGAAAATGCAAATGCTGAATGCAAGGAAGTAATCAGACCACTGAGGGCAAGATCAGCATCAGTTGATTAAATATACAGCTGATGTTGGATCTTGCTCCCCTGATATGACTGTAATAGGAGAAGCTGTCACTAGACGTCTAGAGATGACCCAAGATTCCAAATGTTTTAATTGTGGTGAGCAGGGTAGAATCAGAAATAACTTCAGGAAAAACCAAAGTAATACCAAAAGGGAGCCTATGCCTTCTGGAATATGTCAAAGATGTGGCAAAGACGGACATTTGACTTTATGTCTCTCTATATGAAGACCGCTTTGGAATGGGTGAGACTGAAATGCCTATATACAGCCAATAACATTGGGTATAAATTTTTTATGACTTGTTACTACATACCATCCTTTATGAGGGCAAATATATGAAGTTATACTGCAGTTTGATTATGTGATCAAACTAACCTGAAGAAAGGCAGTCATCTTTCTTTATTGATCTTCATTGACCAATCTGTGTACCCTGCATGGTCCATGTAAATGTCTTTACAGAACTATATGTTGCTTTTAAGTTTTGTGTACAGCAGGATGAAAGAAGAAAAAGACAGTCCTGAAAAGATTCACATTCCAAGATGCTGAGATTCTGGGACCTTCCATTCCAGCTTTGATCTTAACTCTACTTCAAAGCTGTTTCTTCTAAAGACTTGCTTCCAGAACTTTCCAGAACATCTAGTTTGCCTATTCGGGCTTCAGACAGTCATGGTCAAAATGTCAGCTAAGCAATGAACTTTCTCAGCACATAGTGACTGGAAGGCAAATGATACCAGCTAGCTCTCCTTTGAAAAGGCCAACTTTTCTATTTCCCTTTGGGCCCCCAGAAAGGAATTCATCACCCCAATTCAGCTGGAAGCAGACAAAGAAGATCATTGTCCCAGTTCCTTATGTTGGGGTGGATGGTTCTGGTTATTTTATGAATTATAGATATGTTGTCATTTAATGGATACTGTACAAATGTAGCTTTGGACAGGAAGGGAACTAGTGAGCTTAAACTCAGGGATTTCTATCTTTCCTTTCTTCTTTGCTATCTTTCCTTCTTAGGTAAAAGGGAAGGGGGTGGGAAAGAAAAGGGGGATATGGTAATATCATAGAAATTATAGAACTAGACAAATAGGGATAAGTTAGAAAATTTACTCTTAAGCAAAACATTACATAGCTATATCTTACATTGGTACAGAATTTATTTGATGCAAATTTAAAGTGTTCATAGGTATAACTTTCTTATTGATGTAAAATTGGGATTAATATTGTTACTCTTACATAGGCATTTTGCCTATATAACACATTTAAGAATACAAGGCTTAGACATAGTCCTTCTATAACTGCCATTATAAACAGTTTTTAGATGATTAAGCAATTCAAGTTAAGGGCCAGATAGCAAACTCTTGGTCCTGAGTTAATTAAATGTGCATTTCTGAGATATTTCAATTAGGCCGAGAGTAGTCAAGGCTTAGCAGTTCAGGAATGCTTTGGGTAGGTGGATAGTCTTCAAAGGCGTCAGAAGTCCATATGACATTTATGGAAATTTCTTTATTAAAGATCATTTGACTAGAGGTCTGCTCCTGACAGTACCCTTTTCTTGGACTCAAAGAAGAAACTGAGCATCAGTGGAGTTGTTCCTGTTGTGACAAGACAGTTACTAGGCAAAAATTTCCTCATTTCATCTACAAATACTATCCAAAAAAGGAACATGCTATGTTGAATAGTCGATTGATAATCTGGCAAGACAGAGTAATCAGCCCTTCAAATTTCTGCATTACAAAGGTCTGTTAGATGATCCTGGACCAGAAGACTGAAGACCAATGCTCCAACATTTTGAAGTATAAGGGACTGTCCAGGTAATCAGAGATCTCTATAAATTGGCTAAGTTTTGGAAGCTATATTTTGTGCATCTCAAATTTTTAGATATTAGTCATTCTTGGATTTCTGATGGGGTTGAAGACTGGTAGTCTCATAGCCAACCCAAACTGATGTAGATTTGAGAAGATGATTTTCAGATGGCATACAATCTAAAGCCAGGACATAAATCAGGTGTAGATTTATAAGTCTGGGTGCTAGGTCTGTCTATCTTAGACTTTAGAAATGGTTGTGCTTTATGCTTGAGAGAAAGATTTTGTTTTTTATTAGAAAAGAGAGGGGGAAGTGTTGCAGATACCAAGGGCTGCTTGTATTCTGATGCTAATTCTGTTCTCCTGGAAAGGGTTGAGAACTAGGAAGGAGTCAGTATTCAGGTGAATTCTGATGAACCTTGTCCCCACCACAATTTGTAAAATAAAGGCTAGAGCCAGTGATTGGGCAAGAGAGGGAAAGTTGGAGCTAAAGTTGGGAAGAGTAGAAGAGGAAAGAAAAGGAGAGGAGAGGAGGATGACGTGGTCTGGAGTAACCGCAAGTTATAAGGGGTCAATTAGATGGGCAAGAATGTAGTGTAGTGGCAGATCTGCCCAATCTAGGCGTGCAGCTTGATTCATATTAATTGAGTCGTGTTTTGGGTTGGACATTTACTGCAACATCCCCCCATACATATAAAGCAGAGGACTGCCAGATCTGGTCTCAGTGAGAGAAGATGCACCAAACCCTCAATAAACTTTAGGCCCCAGGGAGTGGGAAGGTCTGGTGGAATGGGAGGGTGAGGCAGGAGTTGTTAGATGTGGAACAGAAGGAGGGTAGAAAGAAAAAAAAAAAAACAAAAGTCTTAAAGTTGTTTCACATTGCATTAAAATTTAAAAACTAACATAAACTATTATGTTAATAAAAGTCAATCATTCAGTTGCTATTACATCACATATGATATCAGTTTTATTCTTATTCCTATTAGTAGGCACATGAAGTAGAAATTTTTGGAAAGTTGTTAATAATTTGATTGACAAAGTTGATATAAATGAGTCATAAAACATGAATTATTCCATTCATGTAGCTACAACAAAATGCATTTATGAAATTAAATTTTCAACCTGCTATATTAAAAATAGCGTATATATATACATATGTATATATGTATATATAAAATATGTGTGTGTATGTGTGCCATTTAAAAAGATTATTAAAGGTAGCATGATTTGAAATTTTGAGTATTGAATGCATTTTGATATGTATTTTATAAGAGTCATTTCTAAAATTTAGTTTTTCTCATCCTTTTATTATTTTTCTTTACTTCCCCCACCCTCTCTTCTGTCTTTTCTTTCTTCTCATATCATACTCTATCTTATCTATTTTCTTCCTAATTCCTATAACTTGGTTTACTCTATGACAAAAACTCCTAAGACTATTGGTGCTATAATTATAAACCTTACTAATTTCATCCTGACCTTCATCATCAGTGGGATTATGTAAGAAACTGAGATACACTACAACGTTTATAAAACCAATCAAGGTAATAAAGAGTTGCTAGAAGAAAATACTTGTATTGGTTTATGAATTAGAGCAGTGATACTAAAACTGACATTTTGCTTTAGTAAAGTTTCAGAAAATATTCCTTAAACTAATATATTTATGCAAAGAATGAAGGATAAAATTATGAAAATTTGAGAAAGCAGACATATAATACAGATGGAGTTATGAAAGGCAATAATTTAAACCTGCCTTTAATTCTGCAGGCAAAAGATACCTGTTTGAAACCACTTTTCACTCTTATTTTAATTCCCCAAATATTTTGTTTGCTTCTTCTTTATTTTTTTAAATTATATTTTTATCTAAAATACTTTTGTTTTGTTTTGTTTTTCATTTTTTTGTTGATTATTTTATTTACATTTCAAATGTTATCCCTCTTCCAGATTTCCCCACTGAAAACTCCCCATCCCACCACCCTGCCTCCTGCTTCTATGAGGGTGCTCCCCCATTCATCCACTCTCTCCTTACTGCCCTAGCATTTCCCTATGCTAGGGCATCAAGACTTCACAGGACCAGGGGCCTCCTGTCTCATTGATGCCAGGTAAGTCACTCCTCTGCTACATATGAAGATGGATCCATGGGACGCGCCATGTGTATTCTTGGGTTAGTGCTATAGGTGGTTTAGTCCCTAGGAGCTCTGGGGTGTCTGGTTGGTTGATATTGTTGTTCTTTCTATGGGGTTGCAAACCCCTTAAGCTCCTCAGTCCTACTCCTAACTCCTCCATTGGGGTCCACTTGCTCAGTCTGATAGTTTGCTGCAATCATCATCATCTGTATCGGTAAGACTATGGCAGAACCTCTCAGGAAACATACATATCTGGCTCCTGTCAGTAAGCACATCTTGGCATCAGCAATAGTGATGGGGTTTGGTGGCTGCATATGGGATGGATCCCCAGGTGGGCAGTCTCTGGATGGTATTTCCTTCAGTCTCTGCTCCACTCTTTGTCCCTGTATTTCTTTAGACAGGAGCAATTCTGGCTTAAAATTTTGAGAAGGGTGGGTGGCCCCATCTCTCAACCAGGGGCTGTGACTAACCTCTGGATATGGTCTCTACAGGTTCTCTCTTCCCTTTGTTGAGTATTTCAGCTGATGTCATCCCTGTTGGGTTCTGGGAGCCTCTTGCTTTCCCAGTGTCTGGGACTTTCTGTTGGATACCCCCAGTTCCCTATAGCCCATTGTTGCCCCTTCTTTATGTGCTTTTATTTACATACAGGTACAGAAACACACACATGTACACACACACACACATGCACACACAATCACACACACACACACACACACTACCTTTTATTATAGAGCATTGTTGTCTTATGAGTTAACCACAAAAAAGCACTTAGTTTTTCTTCATGACTACAACTACCACACAAAATGCAATTTTTATGTTAAATACATCATTTTAATATCTATCCCATTTTGCTATCCAGACAATTGATGAGAAAAAGTCAAATTTATACTCAAACAAGTTTCTAAGTATAAATATTTGTAGAAGATATATTCTGTTTTTGAAAAATGAAAAAGCTAAATTTTATCAACTATTTAAATGATAAATTGTTATCAAGTAACAAAATGAGATACTAAGCAGTACTATTTTTAAAATGTGATAATTTGTGTTCTCATTTTGATTAGTCCCAATCAACTTGTCTCATTCCTAATTCTGCAACAGGATCCCAGTGAACCCTTCATTCCCTCTTCCTACATTTCCTGTGTACCTTACAGACTACCTCATCCTAACCTCTGTCTTCTTATTTGCTTTTTCCCAGACCCTAAGTCCAGCAGGCACCCTTTGTTTGATTAAGGGCTGCTTTTCCAAAAGTATTAAGTATCCTGAAGGCAGATTCACATATTTACTACTGTTCCTGAGATCCAATCCCTCAGATTCATTTGCAGCTCTATAGTGGGAAAATTTCTACTCTGATGCATCATAAACTGGTCATGAAGATATTCTCTTCTAACCTCTTTCTTCTTTTGACTCATCCCAGCATCCCAGTTTCCAACACCATAAGGTGTTGTAAATATACCAAGTTCACAGGTCAAGAAAACAGATAACTCACAGCCATAGCACTGTATAAAAATACAGATAGGTAACAGAAACCAAGGAGAAAACATCTATCCAACAAATCCAGATTTCTGTACCTAGAACTACAGTTCTCTCAAACTGAGATGACACAATCTCAGCATAAAAATACAGTCATTAGCCGGGCAGTGGTGGTGCACGCCTTTAATCCCAGCACTTGGGAGGCAGAGGCAGGTGAATTTCTGAGTTCGAGGCTAGCCTGGTCTACAGAGTGAGTTCCAGGACAGCCATGGCTTCACAGAGAAACCCTGTCTCGAAAAACCAAAAAAAAAAAAAAAAGAAAAAGAAAAATACAGTCATTAAAAGCCAGAATATTATGCAACCACTAGAACCCACCTCTCCTATAATAGCAGGCTCTCAGTATCCAACATAGTTGAAGCACAAGAAAAGAAAGACATAGAAATAGCTTCAATGAACATGATAATGTTCTTCTCCAAAGAGGAAATAAATAAACAACTTAAAAGATACAGGAAAACACAAACAAATAACTGTAGGAGATGAATAAATTGCTCAAAGAAAAGAAAGAAATACAAATAGACAATTGAAAATATTAAAAATAAAACTGTTCAAGATCTGAAAATGGAAATCAAATTAATAAAGAAAACAAAAACAGAGGAAATTCTGGGCATGAAAAGTTGAGGAATCCAAACAGAAGCAGAGGGAAGTTTCATCAGCCAAATACAAAGAGTGGAATACTAAAAACAGGATTAGAAGATGTGATAGAAGACTTTGTCAAAAGACACATTAAATCCAAAAATTTCTGAGCTAAAACATCCAGAAAATATGGATTACTGTGAAAAGACTAAAGCTAAGAATTACAGGGTTGACAGAGTAAAGAAGAAACAAAGCTCATAGGCCCAGAAAAGTTGTTCAACAAAATCACAAGAAAAAAGATTTCTTAATCTAAAGGTGGAGATGCCTATAAAAGTACAAGAAGTATATCAAACAGCAAATTGGTTGGAATAGCAAAGAAACTTGCCCTGCCACATAATAATCAAAACAGTTAACATACAGAACAAAGAAAGACTATTAAAAGCTGCAAGGGGAAGAGACCAAGTAACATAAAAAGACAAAATTATTGGAATTATGCCCAACTTTTAATAGAGACTTTTAAAGCCACAAGGGCTCAGAAAGTGATGCTGCAGACTCTTATGAGACCAGAGTTGCCAGCCCAAACTACCTATCAGAACTCTCAATCATCATAGATGAGAGTTTCCCAACCTGTGGGTTGTGAACCCTTTGCAGGTCAAATAAACCTTTCACAGGTGTTGCCTTAAACGATTAGAAAATAGATATTTCTGATTGCCTTAGGTACCAAGACTCCACTCCTCTATCCATCAGGAGGCCAGTCAGAACACATACACATATTTCTTTCAAATTTATTTCAATTTACAACCCAGTATTATTCCTTTCTCTCCTCCCATATCCCACTGAACATGTTCTCCCACCATTCCACACTTCGCCCTCTCTTTCGGGAAGAGGAAGGCCCACCTCTGGTTGTCATCTCCCCCAACTCCTTTCCCATGCATATCAAGTCGCTTCTGGACTAAGTGTATTATCTGTGTGCCTCTCCCACTGAGGTAGACAAGGTGGTCCATTTAAAGGTGGGAGATCCATAAGTAGGCAGGCAACAGGATCAGGTACAGCCCCTGCTCCAGATGTTGGGGATCTGTTACATATGTGCAGGGGGCCTAGTTCCAGCCAGTGCTCATTCTTTGGTTCATGATTTAGTCACTGGGAGTCCACAAGGATCCAAGATAGTTACATTTTTGGTCCTCCTATGGAGCTCCTGTTCTCTTTGAGTCCCTCAATTGCACTTGCAACTCTTTCATAAGACTCTCTGACATCCATCTAATGTTTAGCTCTGAGTTTCTGCATCTCTTTCCATTGGGTGTTGGGTGGAGCCTCTCAGAGGACAGTTATGCTAGGTTCCTGTCTACAAGCCTAAGAGAGAATCGTTAATAGCACCAGGGATTTGTTCTAACTCATGCTATGGGTCTCAATTTGGGGCAGTCACTGGTTGACCATTCAATCATTCGTTTCTCTATCTTTGTCACTGCACATCTTATAGGCTGGACACATTTTTAATCGAAAGATTTGTGGGTGGGTTGCTGCCCTTATTCCTCCTCTAGGAGTCCTACGTGGGTACAGGAAGTAGTCACTTCCTGATCCATATTCCCTGCTGATAGGAGTCCCATAGAAGCCCTGGGGTTACACTCCATCCTAGGTCTCTGGCAAGTCCTAAAGATGGATCGCACCCTGCTGATCTCCCTGCTTTCCCTACATAGTTATGCCAGGTTCGTGAGAACCCCAGGAGCCTGCCAGTTAGGCATACACTTTTGAAAATCCTCTCCCATTTCCATTGAATGGGTTTGGCTTCTTTGTTATGAATGTAATGTCTGTAGGTGTGTGGGTTTATTTCTGAGTCTTGAATTTGATTCCATTTGTCCACATATTTGTTTTTATACCAGTACCATGCAGTTTTAATTATTATTGTTCTGTAATAATACAGTTTGATATCAGGGATAATGATATGTTCAGAAGTTCTTTTATTTTTCAGGATCATTTTAGCTATCCAGGATTTTTTTCTGCTATATAAAGTTGAGAATATTCTTTAAAGATCTGTGAAGTGTTGTGTTGGAATTTTGATGAGGATTGCATTGAATCTGTAGACTGCTTTTGTTAAAGTGGTTATTTTTACTATTTTAATCCTACTGTTCCATGAGTGTGCAAGATCTTTCTTTCATCTGATACCTTCTTTAATGTCTTTCTTCAGAGACTTGAAGTTCTTGTCATGTATATCTTTTACTTGGTTGGTTAGAATTAAACCAAAGAATTTTTTATTGTTTGTGGCATCGTGATGTGTACTGTTTCCCTAACTTCTTTCCCAGACAGTTTATTGCTTGTGTAGAGAAGAGATACTGATTCCTTTGAGTTAATTTTGTATCCAGCCATGTTGTTGAAAGTGTTTATCATCTGTCAGAGTTCACTGGTAGAATTTTTTTGAGTCATTTATGCATGTTATCATACTATAATGTGAATAGCAATACTTTAAATTCTTTCATTCAAATTTGTATCCCCTTGATCATTTTAGTTGTCTTATTACTCTCCATAGAATTTCAAGTACAATATTGAAAAAATGGGGACAGTGGAAAGCCTTGGTTTAGTGGAAGTGATTTAAGTTTCTCGTCATTTAATTTTACATTGGCTATTGACTTGCTGTATATTTTCTTTATTTTGTTTAGGTTTGCCCCTTGTATCCCTGCTGTCTTGGCCACTTTTATCATGAAGGGGTGTTGGATTTTGTCAAATGGTTTTTTAGTATCTCATGAGATGATCACGTGTAAATGCTTTACATTTCATTCCATTTAACTTGATATTGGCTATTCACTTGCTGAATGTTGATTATATTGTGTATTGGTGAGAGTGGTGTGTTGAGGTCTCCCACTCTTAATATGTGGGGTTCAATGTGTAATTTAAGCTTTATTAATGTTTTCTTTTATAAATGTGGGTACCCCTGTATTGGGGCATAGATGTTTAGTGCTGAGATGTCCACTTGGTGGATTTTTTTCTTTGATGTTTATGAAGTGTCCTCCTCTTTCTCTTTTTATTAGTTATTAGAATGGATACTCAAGTTTGTTTCTTGGGGTTGTTTCCTCAGCCCTTCATCCTGAGATAATGACTCTTTGTTGCTGAGATGTATTGCTTGTAAAAAGCAGAATAACTGATTCTGTTTACACATCCACTCTGTTAGCCTGTGACTTTTTATTGGTAAATTGAGTCCATTGATGCTGAAAGATATTAATGACCAATGATTGTTTCTTCCTATTATTTCGATGTTGATGGTAGTTGAGCGTGTTAGTGTGTGTGTATGTATGTGTTTCTCCTTTATTGGTTTTAATGATGTGAAATTATAGTTAGTCTCATTGGGCTCATTTTTGTTTTCTTCTAGCATCCTCTGTAGGCTGAGACAGGGGAAAGGTATTGTTTAACTTTAGTTCTGTCATTAAATATTTTGGTGTCTCCATAAACGGTGATTGAAAATTTTGCTGGGTTTAGTAGTCCAGGCTTTCCCAGGAAGACCAACTGGGCTGGCAGGCTGATCTGACCACAAGTTACAAGTTGCTTAGTTTTGGGGTTCCTTACAGTTTTCACTACAAAGCATGATGGTCCTGGGTTTCAGCAAGGAAGTTCCTGCAGACCAAAGAACAAGCCCAGAGCATGACAATCTATATACATAATTTTACTGTTGAGGATTATCATGACATGAGGAACTGTATTAAAGGGTCAAATAATTAGGAATATTTAGAAACATTGTAATAGATGGAAAAATAAGATAGTCCAAGAATAAGTCATATGCATCCCCACAGATGTACTAGAATGAAGACTCCAAACTAAGGAGCTTAACTACAACCATGGAAACCCAGGAAACAAATAATCTCATACCAATAAAATGAAAAGATGAGAAGGATACACACACACACACACACACACACACACACAGCCACCACCACCACCTGTAACAACAAAATCATAAGAGTAAATAATCATCAAAGTCTCTCAATATTAATGGTCTCATTTCCCCTAATTAAAAAAAGAAAACAGATAGCCAACGAACACAGGAGAAAGCTACCCTCCCAGGAGCTTGGAAAAGCTGTGAGTGGGGTTAAGGGGAGCAACACCACTCACCCAGACCTGTCCTGATCCGCCGGGATCCAGGGCCTGAGAACAAGGGGGCAGGAAACCTCTGAATGTTCCAGTTTCCATTTGAAGGTGGAGACTTCTGCCTGGGCCACCAGGAGTCCATAGCCAACGAGCAGTGGAGAAAGCTACACTCCCAGGAGGTTGGAAAAGCCGTAAGTGGGGTTAAAGGGAGCAACAACTATCACCCAGACCCGCCCGGATCTGGCGAGATCCAGGGCCTGAGAATCCAGGGGCAGGAAACCTCTTCACCTTCCGGTTTCTATCTGGAGGTTGAGAACTCTGCCTGGGCCACCAGGAGTCCATAGCCAATGAGTGCCAGGAGAAAGCTACCCTCCCAGGAGCTTGGAACAGCCTTGAGTGGAGTTAAGGGGAGCAACACCTCTCACCCAGACCCGACCTGATCCGCCGGGATCCACGTCCTGAGAATCTGGGGGCAGAAACTCTGAACCTTCCAGTTTCATCTGTGGGTGGAGACCTCTGCCTGGGCCACCAGGGGTCTGTGCCTGGGGACCTCAGCCTGGGCCACAGGGCTCCAGGAAAGAGCGGGTATCCCAGGAGTGCTGACACACCTCTGAGCACAGGCAAAACCACCATTTCTGTTCAAACTCACTGGATCAAGAGGGACCCTTGCAGAGCCATCAGGGCATAGGAAGCAAGATACAGCTGGGGACAAGATCCTTCTGATTTCTTTCTGCACCCCAGAGTGGACCTTGTGCCACAGCTCTCCAAACCCAAACACCTCTCAGAGAGAGCTGGTCTACAAGTAGTATTGACACAGAGGCCTGCAGGAGGGGCAAGCCACAACCAGACAGAGTAAGATCAGCTAACATCAGAGTTAACAAGATGGCAAAAGGCAAGGGTAAGAACATAAAGAACAGAAA
>CM052718.1:51437624-51454814 GCA_028551405.1 Uromys caudimaculatus | reverse complement strand
ATCTTGTCCCCAGCTGTCCCTTGTTTCCTATGCCCCAAAGGTTCTGTAAAGGTCTCTCTTGATCCAGAAGTGGTGGTTTTGCCTGTGCTCAAAGGTGTGTCAGCACTTCTGAGATTCTCTGTTCACGTGGAGCCTTGTGGCCCAGGCTGAGGTCCCCAGGCACCGGTGTAAATCGGAAAGTTCACAGTTTTTCTGTCCCTGGGTTCTCAGGCCCCGGATCCCTGCAGATCCGGGCGGGTCTGGGCGAGAGGTATTGCTCCCCTCAACCCCACTCACAGCCCTTCCAAGTTTCTGTGAGGTTACCTTTCTACAGCGCTTGTTGGCTACCGACTCCTGGCGTCCCAGGCAGAGGTTTCCCCCTTTCTACAGCACTCGTTGGCTACCGACTCCTGGTCCTGACCATTCTTTGTAAGGATGCTTGTGTTGGGAATATTCTCTTCTGAAAGGTCAACACATGAGCACATCTCAAGATCTTCAATTGAATCACATCTGTAAATTTCCTTTTGCCAGATATCATAGTAAATATTTCTTGATATGAAATGTAAATATTTCTTGACAGCATTACACTGTCTACCACTATCAATCTAGCATGGTTTTAATTGGGATTTTCTTTTCATAGGTTCACATTTTGAATATTCGATCCCAGTTGTATGTGTTGTTTGAATGTAGTGGGACTAGGTCTGTAGTAGTAGGACTTAGAAGGTTTGTCCTACTTTAGATTCTCTTCCATGCCCGAGTTTCTACTATGTGAAGGATCTGTACCCACACACAGCTTTGTCATGGAATCAATTACTCTAGTTGTCTTCTCCGTCATGATGGGCTGTCTTGGTGAGCTGAAGAAAATACTTTCATCTCTTAAATTTGGATTTTCACAAACATTGAGTCACAGTGATGGGAAAAATAACTAATGCACCTTCCTTCCTGGAAACATGGATAGTGAGATATTGAGTTCTTATTTGAAGAATTTCAAGTTTTGTTCTTCAGTGACATCATAGGGAGCAACTAAGTAGTTTTCCTCTTCTGAGCAGGCATTAGGAAAGTCAACATTCATTTCCTGAAGAATGTGTGGCTATCCAAACATGTGTGTGGAAGATGAAATACTAATGCAACAAGACGTTGTCTCATGAGGGATTGGACCGCCTGTTCTCATAGGTATTCTAGTGTAACATTTTCTAGCCTGATTTTCCACATTCACACACACAACCAAAGAAGTTGATAGAGACTACCACTGCTTATGAGTTCTTGATGTACTTTCAGTCTGCTGTATCACAAGGGTTATATGGCTGGGGACATACATACACTTCCAAGGTTTTGTTTGTTCTCATCAATACTTCTTTTAGAAATATTGCATGCTACCATGAAAAGAGAGTTAGGACAACACACATACCTATTACATGTGCTGGATCCAAAACTCAATCAGATACAAAACTAACCCTGAGGTTATATTATGGTTTAGTACCAACATCACCTATATTTTAAAAAATGATATATAAAGTATTGTTTTATCTCCTTTTAAAATTTCCTTTAAAGTATTTCACCCCAAATTTAATTATATGGCATTAATGTTTAAAAGGTGTATGTAAAAGAGGAATACAAGAGTATCTATTGTGTTTGTATTGTTTGGTGTTATGCTCAGTCTAATTGAGGTATAATTGTAAGGATGAACATGAGTGGGGATTAAATTATTAGTTGAGATGAAAAGTCTATGTAGGTGTTAGAATTCACTATAAAATGAGTATTTTATTTTTAAGTATTATACCAGAGGCCTAAAGGAGGACAGCAAATTTTCTATAACAGTCCGTAAGTATGAATGCACACACCTATTAGCCTTAGTAGTTCTTCATTAGTACGGTTTGTTCTTAGGTCCTTTGATAATTTTCTTGGTGGTCTATTATTTGGTGGTAGAAAGTATTAACAAATATACAAAGCAAAGCAATTTATTGTAATTTTGATAGAGAAGAAATAATTTCTCTATCATATGACTTGTATGTGCATAATTCATTAGCATTAGGTGTTAGGTCCTAGAGCATCTGGATATATGTTTTGTTACAGATCTGCATATATAGAATCAATTGCTTGATTCAAAACCAATCATTCAACATAAAGGATATGGTGGAAGAAAAAAATAGGGAAAGAAAACCTTATTCCTATCAAAATTATGGATATAATCATCTTGTTAATATTTATTGTAAATATACAGCATCTCAATCAATAGGATATTTTCAGTATCTCATACCTTGTCTATACATTGTCTGTAAACTAATCCACAATTTAGGGCCAATAAAAGAATTGAATGAAATGAAAAATGTAATAACTGAAGTTAAATATTTTTGTATAAATTTATTTTACCCTTCAGAGATATCATCAGAAAGTTACCATTTCTAACATAATAGAAGAAATGCAATGAGAACCAGTGTTCTTACTCTCCTTCAAGCTATAATTTCTCAGTCCATCCATACTTCCTGTGTGCATCAGTCATTAGAGCCACATAACACTGGATTTTCCCTACACCAGTTGGTACTACCTTCTTGGATATTCAAAATATTTCAAGTCAGTATAATGACTTATCAGTTATCCTAACTGAAAGATATATTTACGAAGTCACTTTTCTTTTTACGTCAAAGATGTTTATTTTTTTAATTAAAAAAATTGTAAAACAGCTAAAATTTCATAGGATTAATTTACAAAAAAATCCTTTTAAAACTAGACAGATGTGTGTGGTTTTATTTTTTATTTATTTATTTTTTTTCACCTCACATCAGTCAGAATGACTAAGATCAAAAACTCAAGAGACAGCAGATGCTGGCGAAGATGTGGAGAAAGAGGAACACTCCTCCATTGCTGGTGGAATTACAAGCTGGTACAACTACTCTGGAAATCAGTTTGGCGGATCCTCAAAAAATTGGACATTGTAGTACCTGAGGTCCCAGCTATACCACTCCTTGGCATATACCCAGAAGAAGCTCTAGCATGTAATAAGGACACATGTTCCACTATGTACATAGCAGCCATATTTATAACAGTCAGAAGCTAGAAACTACTCAGATGTCCCTCAACAGAGGAATGGATACAGAAAATGTGGTACATTTACACAATAGAGTACTACTCAGCTATTAAAAACAATGATTTAATGAAATTTGCAGGCAAATGGATGGAACTTGAAAATATCATCCTGAGTGAGGTAACACAGTCACAAAAGAACAAACATGGTATGTACTCACTTATAAGTGGTTATTAGCCCAAAAGTTCGGAATACCTAAGATTCAATTCACAGACCATATGAAGCCTAAGAAGAAGGAAGACCAAAATGTGGATGCTTCAGTGCTTCTTAGAAGGGTGAACAAAATACTCACGGGGGAAATACTGAGACAAAGTGTAGTGCAGAGCCTCAAGGAAAGGCCATCAAGAGACTGCCCCACATGGGGATGCATCCCATATGTAGCCACCAAACTGGGATGTTCTTGTGGATGCTGGGAAGTGCTTGCTTACGGAAGCGTGATAAGCTGTCTCCTGGGAGGCTCAGGCAGAGCCTGCCAAATACAGAGAGGAATGCTTGTAGCCAACCATTGGACTAAGCGTGGGATACTGGATGGAGGAGTTGGAGAAGGGACTGAAGGAGTTGAGGGGGTTTGCAGGCCCATGGAGAGAGCAACAGTGTCAACTGGTCAGACCTCCCTCCCCCGGAGCTCCCAGAGACTGGACCACCAACTAAAGAATACACATGGAGGGACCCATGGTGCTGGCCACATATTTGGTAGAGGAGGGTATTGTTGGCCTTCAGTGAGAGGAGAGGCCCTTGCGTCTGAGGGTGTTAGATGCACCAGTATAGGGGAATGCTAGGGAGGGAAAATGGGAGTGGGTGGGTGGGGGAGTGGGGGAGCACCCTCATAGAGGCAGGGGGCGAGGGGATGGAATAGGGGGTTTCCAAAGGGGAAAACATTTGAAATGTACATAATGTAAATATCCAAAAATAAAAAGAAAAGAAAAGAAAAAAGAAAAAAATTTAAAAAAAAATCACATTTTAACAGTCTTTTACCTCTATACAAACTCAACTTGGAGTGTAACTGTTAGTAGTCTGGGTTCCCTATCTGTTTTCATTAAATGGGAAAGACAAAGAAATCAAATTACTGTGAGCAGAGATTGCTATCCTACATACATTTGTCCCATTTGAACTCCAAAAGTCTGGTGATTGTTTCTACAATTGTGAGCATTTTAGAAATATTCTTGTTAAACTACCAAAATTATTTCCTACTGATTTGTTTTAAAAGTAGATTTTAGCTCAAGATTATTGGAGAATACCCAAACATACAAACAAACAAAAAACAGTCCTTACAATTTTCTCTCTCTCTCTCTCTCTCTCTCTCTCTCTCTCTCTCTGTGCCTACCTACACATGCATGCACATGCATACTTATGTACCTATGTGTCACAGGATCTTTCACTGCCCAATTACATTAGGGCAATAGGAGCTCTGTGATTGGATAGGGAACAGGGAGGCAGAAATAAGAGTTGTAGACAGTCAGGACTATACAGAGAAACCCTGTCTCAAAAAAACCAAAAAAAAAAAAAAAAAAAAAAAAAAAAGAAAAAAAAGAGTTGGAGAGAGAGAGAGAGCATCTTGGTGGAGAGGAGGAAGGAAGATGGTAGTGGACTTGAACTGGCATAGTGCCACCAGGTGGTTATGATATCATAAAGGTTAGAATTTTGGGATAATTTATCTAATCTAGGTGGGCAGCTTTTATCATTATCAATTGGCTCTGAAATTATTATATTGGCATTTTGTAAATTGTGTTTTTATTGATACATAAATCTGATTGGTTAACTATATGCTTACAAGTTTTAATTCTCCTGGGTAGTTGGGTGTTAAGATGGTTGACCATGGGGTGGGCAGTTATTGTGTGGGCCTGGCAGCAGAGATCTGCCAAGGGACTCAGCTCCAGAAAGTTGGAGAGCTGAGTGAGATCACTCGGTCGGACCTCTGTGGCCCACTGGCATTAGTGCGGGAATGCGCCGGTTCTTCTTTTTAAATATTTTCCGCAATACCTATGCCTATGCTTATATCTCAATATGTTTTTGTAAATGGGAGCCTGGGTAATTTGAGATAAGGTAAACCAGAACCTCAGGGGAAAATAGATTAAAGTATAGAAAAGATCAAGTGTAGTTTCTTCTCTGGATATTAGGCCATAACTTTCTGCTAATGCGCACACTGATCCAAAAACTACATGTATAAAATTCTGACAAAGATCACAAAGATTTTTTTTTTTTTTTACTTTCTGCCCCACATGCTGCCTTTTTCACAGTGCTTCAGCAACTGTTCAGTTGAAGATGACCTTGGTATTTCTATTTAAGCTCTCTGGTGCCAAAGAGGGCCACATTCCAGAAAACATAAAGTAGAACATAGTTGAGTAAAGTACAACACTTCGGTGTATGGCTCATGCTGCAGTGATGCATTTGACCAAGTTTGTGAATCTTCTTCATGCTTCCCTGGTCTTCTTCACATGCTGATATATTTTCACTGAAGATTGTCTGTACATTTGGCTAATTATTAAGAAGAAACCAGATTCAGATTTTCTTTTTTTTCTGAGTCCTTCACCTGAATGCCTTAGCCAAGAAGTTAAAGTTAGAAGACTATCAGTCTAGTATCAAGAGATATATCCATTATGTAGATTTAAAAGTAAAGATGCCACAGATACATCGACAAAAAATAAAAACAAACACACAAAAAAATTCTTCAGATGTCTGTCAATTCAGGAATGGCCTTTAATAATCTCTTTTAGACTACATTAAATAAAATCCCAAATATATTTCAATTAAAATGCTGAAATAAAACCTTAAATCATGCTGTTACAAATTAAAAATAACCCAGATGTCCCTCATCAGAGGAATGAATACAGAAAATGTACATTTACACAATGGAGTACTACTCAGCTATTAAAAACAATGACTTAATGAAATTTGCAGGCAAATGGATGGAACTTTAAAATATCATCCTGAGCGAGGTAACTCAGGCACAAAAGAACGAACAGGGTATGTACTCACTGATAAGTGGATATTAGCCTAAAAGTTCAGAATGCCCAAGTTTCACTTTACAGTAACCGCTGGACTGAGAGTGAGGTCCCAGATGGAGGAGCTGGAGAAGGGACTGAAGGAGCTAAGGGAATTTGCAGCCCTATGGAGGGAGCAGCAGCGTAAATGGGCCTGACCACCACACCTCCCTCGGTCGTCCTGGAGTTTGGACCACCAACAAAAGAATACACATGGAGGGACCCATGGTTCGGACCACATACGTGGCCGAGGATGGCCTCGTTGGCCATCAGGGAGAGTAGAGGCCCTTGGGCCTGAGGGTGTTAGAGGCCCCAGTAAAGGGGAATGTCAAGGTGGGAATATGGGAATGGGTGGGCGGGTGGGTGGGAGGTAGAATTCCCTCATAGAGGCGGGAAAGGGGAGGGGATGGGGGTTTCCAAAGAGGAGACGTAGAAAAGAGGAAACATTGGAAATGTAAATAAAGTATCAAATAAATAAATAAATAAATAAATTTTTATAAAAGAACAAATTAAAAATAAACTGTTGATGGGCCTAACAATATGCACAAGTCAGAAAACATAAACTAAGATAATAAAGCAGAAACAAAAGATCCTTTACTACATTATTCTACTTGTATAAATTTAACAAATAGCCACGAATTACGTAAGTCAGTGCCTAGAAAATTAAGCTGGATAGTGGTGGCACACGCCTTTAATCCCAGCACTCAGGAGGCAGAGGCAGGCCGATTTCTGAGTTCAAGGCCAGCCTGGTCTACAGAGTGAGTTCCAGGACAGCCAGGGCTATACAGGGGAACCCTGTCTCAAAAAAAAAAAAAAAAAAAAAAGAAAAGAAAAAGAAAAAAAAAGAAAGTTAAATATAAATCCATACCTGTTCTGTCACCTGATTCAATTTTAATATAACTAAAATATAAAGCATTTGAAGTCTGTTAAATGGTAAAAATATAAAACATAAATATCTCACAAAGTCTAAGATATTGACATCATGACCTACCAGAAATATCTTATAAAATCTGATATGTGGTGATGAAAATGATCTTTGAGTTAATAAACAACACATCTGTGGCAATCTTCCAGGTTTATTCAGATCCCTGCAGTATTATTGGCAGAAGACAATACAGCTGCAGAGAAGATTGTTGGGAGACTTTCAAAATCTTTAAAAATTGAGCCAAGTCATCATGTTTTATTTCTTATTTTGTTTGTCTTTAACATTTTATATAGCTTAAAAGTTATCATAAACTTTAAAAAGGAAAATGAAAAGCAATGCAAAACTCTTTTCTATATGAAAAGAAGGGAAAAGACAATTTTTAAAGTAATAGAAATATTCAATAATTTCTTTTAATTGTGCTTAGAAGCATTCTCATGATGTCAAAGTTCACTGAACAGAAAATCTCATTTGTGTAACTTCATTATAATTTATGCTTCCAAATATAGTAGTATGATTGAACAAAAAGAAAAATTGAATACTATTAAGTTAAATGTGAAGGCCATTAATTCGAGACTGCTATACTGATATATTAATCTCCTGACCATCTCATGAGCTCAAACCATAGAAATAAAGACAGACTCTGCTCTCATCCATGGAGAGCTAGGATTTTGGAAACTCCATCCTGATTAATGAAGCTCTGGAGTAAACATCTGGGTTCTTGCTGGTGCTAAGTAGACAGCCAGAAAAATAAAACAAAACAAAAAACAAACAAAAACATTAATACCAGGACTCTAATTGAAGTGTTTATTCCCAGACACTAGTGTATATGTGAATACAGACAAAAGTATTATACTTCATTTATTCTTCTTTTTGTATTGTAATGCACCCAGCACCGAGGTACTGTGGGATTTGGGTTTATAGCTCATGTAATGGTACTGCCCCTTCAGGTCATAAGCAAGGCCTGGCCATTCTTAGTTGGCTAAACAACATTTCTGGGCTTACATATCTATCAGATCTGCAGACTAAATTACAGATGAGAGGCCAGTATTATGTATGACAAATATGTGGGTAGTCTATATTAAGTATTTAAACATAAACTTCTTTATTGTCTGCTTGTATGTAGAATTTGGCAATGGTGAAGTAGTGGTTCTTTTCTGCATTTTCAAGTACTCTGAAACCAAATAAAATAGCAGCATTAATTTTGTGACATAAATTTGGTAGAGATTTAGTTATAGAAGAAATCTGGTAGTTGATTCTAACTGTAATAAGTACTGCCTCTCAAAAGTTGTGGAGACATATTTGTAAAGATATTCATGAGGAAAGGAAAAGGGCAAACATGTACTGAATGAAAATTACCCATGACATAATTTATATTCTGAGCATGGACTCTACAAGTTTGGCATAGTTATGGAATAAATTGAATGGTGGAGGAAAAGCAAGGGGTGCTTATTCAAAATGATGAGAGGTAATTAGCAGAAGAAACATGAGTGGTACCTACCTGCCACTCAGTCAGACAAACAGACAAAGTGATTATGGGAAACCTGGGAAACATTTTTTATGTTACAGAGCGAAGGTAAGAACACTGGGACTTATGCAATGATGAGCTGACTAGAGTGGAATGCAATTTCTTTTCCACTTCTGACTGCCATTCCACTTCTGACCCCCCTCCAAATACTTGTGAACTATTTGGGCACACATTTTTCAATATGTAGAACCAATTAAATTATAGAAATTACTCATTTCAGAAAGCACTGGTTTGTATGACTCTTCATTCCTTATATTTTCTGTTACAATCATGAAACACCATGGCCAATACTATCTACAGAAGTAAGGATTTATGTGAGATTGTAATGCCGGAAGGATGGCAGGCATTGTGGATGGGACGTCAAGATGTTAGCTCACAACTGGGAACAAAGTGTTCAAATGCCTGAGACTATGGAGGACATCTTATTCAAAGAGCCACATCAACCAAACACTTGTGTTATATTTCTTAATTGCAACATAGAAATCAGAGTCCTATTCCTTAATGATATTAGTGGAGTAATAAGAAGACCTTCATTTCATGGACTGCAGATTGTTAATATAGATCAGTCTGATAGGTGGTTTTGTCAACCTACACAGTGCTGAATCACCTGGAAACAGTCTCCAAGGGAAACTGTTCCTAAGCAAATCTGAATTTTCTTGTTCGTGTGTTTTGAGTTTTTGTGTTTTTTGATTTGGGATGGTCCAGTTTGTTTGGGTGGGACCAGTTTTCAGACAAGAAATCCTGAAACATACAAGAATGGAGATAATCAATTATAACCATTAATTTTTCAACTGCAAAATGAGAGATAGGTGTTTCCTAAATATTATTTAAGCTATTGAGAGTGCAGAGATGGTTCAGAACTTTAGAAAACTTCCTGCTCTTACAGAGCATGTAAGTCCAGTTCCCCTAACAATATGGTAACTAACTCAAAACCAACTGGAACCCCAGTTGCAGGGAACTGAATGTCTCTTCTAGCATCTTTAGCCTTTTGCACACCTTTTGATATGAATGAGAGTTGTTATGTAAAACTGCCTTTGAAAATATATTCTACTATTTGTTTTCTTTTAACTTTAGTAAAGGTTTAGGCACTATTTCAACTGAGGGAATGGATAGCTTGTGCTAATAAGTTTTATTAATTACATACCAAAGAACTCATGTCTATGCTTCCTTGTTTGGTAATTAACTAGAAAATACTTAATGGAAAAATGAATAATGATGTACTGACATTAGTTTAGGAGTTGATGGTAGATTTTGTAATGTAGAATAAAAACAGTATAGATTTCATACAGGCAAGGATGTAGAGCAAGGGAAACATTCTTCCATTGTTGGTAGGAATGAAACCCAATACAGCCACTATAAAAACCAATATATGATTGATTGTGAATATGTGAAAATTGTGGATAAATCTACCTCAAGGTCTAGCTATATCACTCTTGGATATACACCCAAAGGACACTCCATCCTATCACAAACACACTTGCTCCAATGTTTATATCAGCTTTATTCATAATAGCCATTATTGAATACAACCTAGATGTCGCTCAAGAGAAGATTAAATGTTTTTAAAAGGTGTGAGTCTCAGCTATATAAAAACAATGCAAACCTGAAATTTGCAGACAAATTGATAGAATAAAAAAAATGTGCTGGGTGAGAAAAGCCAGACCCAGAAAGACAAACATAACCACTTCTAAGTAGGCATTAGCTTTTAATTAAAGGATAATCATGCAAAAATCCACAGACCTTGAGAAGCCACGTAGGAAGGTAAGATCTAGGTCATAGAATAGATTTTTCAGGTGGACTTGGGGAGGGTGGGAATGAGAATAAGAGGTATCTGGTTTGAGGGAGCGATGAAGGAACAGCGTACTAGAAGTGATGACTGGAATTAGAAGGCACTATGGGGAAGGCCATTTGAAAACAGTATAGTAGAAACTCCCAGGATTTTACAAGTGTGAGCCTACCAAGTACTTCTAGTAGTGGAGGACATGGAGCCTACACTAGCCATTTTCTATAGCCAGACAACTTCCAGTGGTGAGACTGGGACACCAAATAGTCACAAAATCTTCAATCTACAAACTATTCTGCACGCCAAATATGCTGCATGCTGAGAGCATAGAGGCACAGAATTTATGGTACTGTCTATTCAGTGAATGGAGCCTACACCTGAGCCTACCTGGATGACCAGGAACAGAAACAGGAACAGGAGACTAGATATTCCAAAGACATAAGGTAGAAAAAGTATATATTAAAAAATCAGTAAGAAGATTCTTAATGATTCACACCCAGATCAATACTTAGACCAAAATTAATGAGTGAAGCTTTCTCTAGCAGCTGATGGGAGCGGATGCAGAGACCCACAGTCAAACATTAGGTGGATAGAGAGCACAAATTGGATATCTGATGGGATCCCTCCCTTAGGAGCTCAGGGAAGCAAGCAGAAGACATGGTAGGGGGAGAATTGTAGAAGCCAGAGAGATCAAGGACATCAGGAGTACATGGCTCACAGAATCAACTAAATGAGGCCCATGGGCTTACAGAGACTGAAGTGTTAATCACAGAGCCAGGATAAGTGTATGCTAGGTACTCTGCAAATATGTTATGGTTGTTAGCTTAGTGTATTTTCAGGTACTCCTGACAATGGAGTGGGGTTTCTCTGACTCACTTGCATACTCTGGGATCCCTTTCCTTCTACTGGGCAGCTTTTCACAGTTCTGATATCATGGTTTGTGCCCAGTTTTATTCCAACTTGTTATTCCATGGTACTGGATAGTTTTGTGTGTTAACTTGAAACAAGCTAGAGACAACAGAGTGGAAGGAGTCTCAGTGTACCAAATGCCTCCATGAGATCCAGCTGTAAGACATTTTTTCAATTAGTCATCAATGGGCCCAGACCATTGGGAGTGGTGCATCACTGGGATGAAAACCAGTGAAGCAGGCCAGGAAGTAGGATCCTTCCATTGCCTCTGCATCAGCTTCTGCATCCAGGCTACTGCCCTATTTGAGTTCCTGTTTTGACTTCCAATGGAAGTGTAAGCCAAATAAATCCCTTTCCTCCCAAGTTGCTTTTTGGTGACGTTGTTTCATTGCAGCAATACAAACCCCAACTAAGATACTTTGATTAATATCTCTGTGAGGCCTGATCTCTTTTTTGAAGGGAAATAGAAGGAGGGATGGATTTTGGGAAGAGGGAAGGTCAGGAGGGTACTGGGAGGAGTTGAGGAACAGGAATCTGAGGTCAGGAATATAAGAAAACTAATGATAACCCAACGTATAGGAGTACTGGTTGTCTTGTAAATAAAGTGTGCAATGGATAAGTTTTCTCAGTAAAAATTCTCTGAGAGACAAAGGTGCGTAAAAATCGTAACTGGATTTTTTATGATAACAGTGTTTCAGACCTTCAATCAGACCAATGACTAACTGCCATGAAGAGTTATAAGTAAAGTTGTTTGGGCTAATGGGTATACTATGTAACATACCATGATACACAGAAGCTTCCAAGGTGAGCTCTTAGAGATTTTTTTGTTTTGTTTTATTTTGTTTTCTTTGTTGTTGTTATTGTTATTTTAGTTTCACTTTTAGTTTTATTTTTATTGGGGGGGGGTTGCAAGGGTGGAATGCAGATAGGAAGGAAGGGGAAGATGAGTGGCATGCATGAAGAATTATTAAAAGGCTTAAAAGGAGTTTTATATGAATAAAAACTATTTTTAAAGTATAGTAAAATATATCTGTTTATATCTTGTCCTTGGCAAAGACTTTAGAAATGTTTTCTGCAATCAGACACACTCTAAGTGTATGAATTACTTTGTTGTCAGACATGCTTAGTTTATCTTCTTCCAAAACAGTTATAAGAAAAAGACACAAAGTTTTCATTTTTATATTTTCCTCCATTTCTTCCTCTGTCGTTTTTTGTTTGTATGTTTGTTTTTTGTTTTTGTTTTTTTTCCAACTTTTCGTCTTGTTACTATGTATGGGTTTCTATGGCCAAACTCTTAGCATTGTATGTTACTAGATAAATGATTAAGGAACTCGTCCATAAGGAAAACTGATTATCCCACTCTTGACAATCCATAATTTCATGTAGTTCTCATCTAAAATCCCAGTGCTCCACGTATATGAGTCCTATAATACATAGAAGACAATCTCATGGCATGTACAATGAAGCTCGGGATACATTTTCCTCTAAACCTAAGCATTTGATTTAAAGGCACATACTGGCTGTATTTTACTTCTATGTGTTTTCTCAGAATCCAAATTTGTGCCTTTATGTTTGCATAGCAGGTACTTTTTTATTTTTGGTTTTTTAGAGACAGGGTTTCTCTGTGTAGCCATGGCTGTCCTGGAACTCACTCTGTAGACCAGGCTGGCCTCGAACTCAGAAATCTGCCTGCCTCTGCCTCCCAAGTGCTGGGATTAAAGGTATGCACCACCACTGCCCAGCATAGCAGGTACTTTACCCACTGAAACATCTCTCCAGTTTCTCTTTTGCAATGATTTCATGGAGTCATATTTTTAAAAATTAATTTAAACTTTCTTTAAAACAAATAATTTGTGAAGATACATTTTTAGTATCTGAGTAAAGTGAACCAAGACATCAGGCTAGTTAAATTGAAGCTTCAATTGTTTTATGTTTCTCTGTCTTCTATTTCTCTATACTGCACCAGGGACACAAATCAGTAATTAACTCTGGCTTACCAATAATGCATTGGTGTGGCATTAAGAAAACCCTTGGAGTCATTTAAACAAGAGGTAAGATTAAATTTTTCTACTTAGTGCTCCTCTGTCTTGTTTTGCATCAGTCTGAATCTGTGCCTGTGTCCCTGTATATGACTGTCTTTTTTGTTTGTTTTATGACTATTTCTGTTTCTGTCTGTGAATGTCTATTACATGACTATGTTTGTCTGTCTTACACAAAAGGCTTCAGCCTGTCTTTATTTAACAGTAGAGGAAAGTATCACTTGGTGAAGGGATTGTATATTTTAAATAAACGTTTAAATGTTTTACAAAGGCTCCAACTAATCCCAACTGACCCAAACTACAAACAGCATTACATACTACTTCATTGTTTATCAACAAATATCCATAATTTGGTGCTTTCAACCAATATGGTCCATTTTAGAACACTGCTTTATTTGCTGCCTTCAGGAAATGATACACACACATTGTTCTGAGTCAGGGGCATGAAAGAGGGAATATGTTAATATCACAGCTATGCATTAGCTTGGGTTGTGAAAGCTAAATTAAACTATTGCATGGAAAATCTAGGGCAAAGAAGGTTAATTGTTACATTCCTGTCTTAAAAGCAAGTATAACATATGGACTATATCGTAGGATAGCAATCCTAAGTGACTTCAAGTTAGATTTATTGTCTCCGGCTGTAAGGTACAGCAAAAATTCAATTTCTTATAAGATATATTTTTGGAATATTGAATCATGATACCTTTATGGTAGCTGAGACAACATCTGCAAACTACCATGACCAGGTTTCCATGGTTTCTGATGGTTCCAGATAAGACTGCTTGAGTCATTCCACTGTCCAACATTTTTGAATTTTAATAGTTGATGACTTCTTAGTTTCAAGAGGAAGATACAAAACTGTGTGGGCTAAATGTGAACAAAAATAAAATAAACAAAAGAAGTTATTTTATTTTTGAGAAGTCTGAAGAATGAGACTAGCACATTTTGATACTAAGAAAGCAAGGGTAAACAGGATGTCCTGTCTCTGGGGTGATCAAAAGGTTTACAAATGAATCTATTATGTAAATGAGGAATTGGGGATAAATATGATTAAAATGCACAGTATAAAGTTCTGAATTAATTAATAAGAATTTCTTGAAAAGTTTGAAACTATTTTTATAACTGAAAGAAGTCTAGTATTAGCTTTTCATACATGTAGAACAATTTCTACCTAATGGAAAATATATTGAAAATTTTTAATCTTCACTTTATGAGATAAATTCGGTAAGGTAGCATAGAAAGTAAGAAGACAAATATAGACACTGTTAGTTTTATTCCTTCCTTAGGAAAAATCCCTGAAGCAGTTTTACTCACTTACTCAGAAGCTGGGAGTAGAGTCTTTCACTTTCTTCTTAATGTATTTAGTCTGCATAATTGATTTAAGCACAGTCAAATCAAATCAACAATAAGACACAGCTAAAGGAAGCAGCAGATAAAAATTGATTTCTCCCCTCCTGAGCTAGGAAGTTGATTATAAATGGTGCAAAATCAAGAGAAGATATCTTAAAAGGAAGCAATTCTAGTTATCTAAAGTTTCGACCAATTAAGACAGGAAATATCTATGACAGTGCTTCTGAGACCACTTGTATGCTTGATGATTCAGTAACAACAGAAATGCTGAAGTAAGTAACTGTGCTGCAAATAGAGTTTCCTGCTATTGCCACAGGGTGAATCTTTGAGTGCTGAGATGTACACCACTGATTATAGATGTACATTTCCTCACTCACCTTTACAAGGGTACTGGGAATTGAAAGTGAGGTCTTTATATTTATGAAGAGCACTTCATTCCCTATGTCATTTATCCAGTATTGAGAGTTTATTAGAAAGACATATTACTCTCTTTCCCACACATTTTTTTGAAAGTACATCATGTATTTTCTTTCCTTCAGTTACTCTTTTATTCTTTATTCACTCTTTTGTTTGTTTGTTTACATTTTGTTTAATTTTACTGTTACCTGCATTTACATTCCTTGGGACACAAGGAATGATTCAGTGGATAAAGCTGCCTGATCCAAGCCTCTGCATCTTCATTCAGCCACTAGTCCCCACACAGTGACAGAGAAACTGACACCTGCAGGTTGCCTTCTGATATTCTTATGGATACTGAGTCACATGTGTGTCCATACATATCCATTCACAGAAATGAAAAAGTAAATAAATGTAATATCAAGATTACAAAATTAGACTATATTTATTAAGTAAAACTCTGGGCCTAACTCTTCAGAGTATACATATTTACTTTAATTAATTAATTAGTTAATACATGTATGCATTCTATTTTGAATATAAATATTCCTTCAAGTATATTTTATCAAGAAAATATCATACATGGAGAATTAAAGATTTACTTTATGTAATATGTGTTCATGTGTGTGTGCCTATGAACAAGAACATGTGTCTGTGGGGGGGTATGCATGTGCATGGAATTTGTATAGAGAAGATGTAGCCCACAGAGGCCAGAAATGGGTATCTGATCATTTTAAATTCCAAGTATAGGCAGTTGTTTACCATGTAATGTTGAGGCTAGGAACTGAATTCTATGTCCTTTGCATAGGCAGAAAGTGATCTAAAGAACTGAGTCATTTTGTGACCTGTTTTGACAACTTTGTCATATGGATTAATAATTCCTTCCTCTTTCTATTTTTCATATTCCCAGAAGCTTACGCATTATTTGTTATGATCTGAAATAAATTATAGAAATTATGATTCTATATCACAAATAGTTTTTATATCTTTCTTTTTAAAAATAGCTTTCTCATATAATATATACTGATGATATTTTCTCCTTAGGCTTCTCAGTTCCTCCTCACTCCCTTTTGTTCAGAATCCAACTCTTTTCTGTCTCTTATTTAAAAAGAAAAGGCTTATAAAAGTTAGCAAGAAAACATGACAAAATAAACTATTATAAAGTGAAGCAAAAACTTTCATATCAACGTAGGACATGGCAACCCAACATGAGGAAAATAATCCCAAGAGCAGGAAAAAAGAGTCAGAGATACACAATCAGGAGTCCCATAATAACACTAAGCTAATAGCTATAATGATATGATATAGGACCTGATGTAGGACAAAGCAGGTCCTGTGTGTTTGGCTTCAGTCTCTAGGAGCTCACATGGGTCTTCCTCAGTTGATCTAGAGGGCCTTGTTCTCCATTCCCTTTGATTCTTAGAATCTTTCTGCCTCCTGTTTCATAGAATTCACCAAGCTCTGAGGGGAGGGATTTGATAGGAAAACTCCAATTTAGACCCCCACTGTTTCCATTTGCCACAGAGGAAGCTTCTCTGATGATCTCTGGATAAGACATTGATATGTGAGTTTAGCAGAATAACTGAGTCATCATTTTACTTTTTGTTTATTGATTGCTTTTGGCCAGTGGTGTTTGATTTTACCCTTGATTTCTGGGATAACTCATCTGTGGATCTTTGCTATGTTTAGTAGAAGGTATGTGTTTCTTTTCATGGAGTGGGCCTTAAGTTAAATTATATAATGTTTGGATACTCTCCCAAGTCCTGTGCCACCATTATCCTACCATATTTTACATGCAGGACAGACTGTAGGTAAAAGATCTCATGATCAAGTTAGTGTACACATTTTTCATTTAGTAGCCTGCAGAGTACCTTCCCACATCAAAGAAACTAGAACATAGGAGTGAAGACTCCATTATGTACCCGCTGGAATTCTCCATGTTCAATGAGTTTTGTGGATATTGTCTTTGCTAAAGGGGCCACAATGTCAGTTTATAGAGAATAATCCTTTACCTTAGCATGGGCTTGGTTTGTTTGGACTCTCTTGGCCAATAAATCAATTAAATGTACCCAGTCCCTATTCTACTACACTGTTCCAAAACCATCTACCACATGCTCCACAATTCCTACAGTAGCTCCCTACTCTCTCCCTCTCCCTCTCCCTCTCCCTCTCCCTCTCCCTCTCCCTCTCCCTCTCCCTCTCCCTCTCCCTCTCCCTCTCC
>CM052718.1:51404222-51437524 GCA_028551405.1 Uromys caudimaculatus | reverse complement strand
CCCTTTCCCTGGGAGCCCCATATAACCCCTCTAGATTCTGCTTTAACTAATCTCACAGACTGTGGCTTATAAGTGAATATCCATTTATAAGTGAATACTTACCATACTTGTCTTTCTAGGTTTGGATTATCTCACTCAAGGTTTTTTTTTTATAGTTTTCACATACTTGCAAATTTCATCTTTTTTTAAAAAACTTTTTTATTGGTTATTTTCTCTACTTACATATCACATGTTATCCCCTTTCCCAGTTCCCCCCCTCCCCAGAAATAACCTATTCCATTCCCCTCCCCTGCTTCTGTGTGTTTGATCACCCACCCACCCACACACTCCCTTCTCCCCGACCTGTCATTCCCCTGCACTGCGGCATCAAGCCTTCACAGGACCAGTGGCCTCTCCTTCCACTGATGCCTGACAAGGCTATCCTCTGCTACATATGAGGGTGAAGACATGGTTCTTCCATGTGTACTCTGTGGTTGGTGGTTTAGTCCCTGGGAGCTCTGGGGGTTCTGGTTGGTTGATACTGATGCTGGGGTTGCAAACCCCTTCAACTCCTGTAATCCCTTCTCCAACTCCTCCATTGGGGAGCCCATGCTCAGTCCAATGGTTGCCTGTGAGCAACTGACTCTGTAGTTGTAAGGCTTTCACAGAGCCTCTCATGAGACAACTTGTGGGGCAGTGATCTGTGACAAGCAATCTGGCACCTGGTTGAGCACAGGTGTAAAATCTGGGTGACCCAGTGGAACAATCCACAAGGGACCAGAAAACTTTATGCCAATGCTCCAGGGAAGCTTTTGGCTCAAGTCACAGACACGTACCACCCATCCTCAGGTAGAGGCGTGACTACACAGCCCCAAGCCATCCCCATGTTAATGAGAAACCTAGAGGCTTAGCCATGCCCCTTCCCAGTCACTGTATCTGTCTCCCCTCTCCCAGAGGTCACAAGGTACAATTCCACCCATGCCACTCCACACTATGAAAATAAATGTCTTAGAATTATGGGCTGTCTCTTCATCTGGACCTGCCATGGGAAGTGAGGGATCTGGTCCTTGATTAAGGAGCCATGTCTAATATCTCCCTGAGGGCTTCCCAGCATTCCCAGATGGTACCCATTCACCCAAGCCTAAGCAGCTAGCCCGGTGCCCCAAGCAACTGAAACCCGGTCTCCGAGGGAATCCCAGCTGTGCTCCTCCGCTAGCCCTGCGGCACCCTGTAGCACCTGCAGTGCCCCGGCCTAGAGAACCCATGGAGATGACTGCCACACATTCCCTGGGAATGGCCCCCTGCCCCACCCATGGGCAGGGGCTGCAAAGGCTCCCAAAGCCCCCACCTGCCTGTCAAACTTTGTGGGAAGATGCCCAGCCACTTCCACAGTATCTCCTGTCCCACCCAGAGCCACAGAGCCCAGAACAGACACGTGGAGCTTCATCCCACTGTGCCAGGTTTGTCCCACAACTATATCAGGCTCCTGACAGCAAGCACTTCCTGGCATCTGCAATTGTGTCTAGGTTTGGTTACTGTATATGAGATGTGTCCACAGGTGGGGCACTCTCTGGATGGCCTTTCCTTCAGTTTCTGCTCCACACTTTCTCTCCATATTTCCTCCCTTAAGTATTTTGTTCCCCTTTCAAAGAAGGACTTAGGCAACCACACTTGTTCTTCCTTCTTCTTGAGCTTCATGTGGTCTGTGAATGGTATCTTGGGTACTCTGAGCTTTTGGGCTAATACCCACTTTTCAGTGAGTGCATACCATGTGTGTTCTTTTCTGACTGGGTTCTCTCATGCAGGATGATATTTTCTGGTTCTGTCCATTTACCTAAGAATTTCATGAATTCTTTGTTCTTAATAACTGAGCAACACTCCATTGTGTAAATGTACATTTTCTGTATCCATTCCTCTGTTGAAGGACATCTGGGCTCTTTCCACATTTGAGCTATTATAAATCAGGCTGGTATGAACATAGTGGAGTATGTGTCCTTGTTATATATTGGAGCATCTTTTGGTATATGCCTAAGAGTGATATAACTGAGTCCTCAGGTAATACTTTGTCCAATTTTCTGAGAATCCGCCAGACTGATTTCCGGAGTCTTTGTACCAGCTTGCAATCCCACTAACAGTGGAAGAATGTTCCCCTTTCTCCATATCCTCACCAGCATCTGCTGTCACCTGAGTTTTTGATCTTAGCCATTCTGACTGGTGTGAGGTAGAATCTCAGGGTTGTTTTGATTTGCATTTCCCTGAAGACTAAGGATGTTGAACATTTCTTTTGGTACTTCTCATTCACTTGATATTCCTCAGTTGAGAATTCTTTGTGTAGCTCTGTACTCTAATTTTAATAGGGTTATTTGATTCTTTGGAGTTGAACTTCTTGTTTGTATATATTGGTTATTAGCCCTCTATCGGATGTAGAGTTGGCAAAGATCTCCCAATCTGTTGGTTGCTGTTTTTGTCCTGTTGACAGTGTTCTTTGCCTTACAGAATCTTTGCAATTTTATAAGGTTCCATATATATATATATATATATATATATATATATATATATATATATATATATATATATATTTGTGTGTGTGTATATATGTGTGTGTGTATATATACATATATATGTATACATATATATGTATACATATATATACATATATATGTATACATATATATATGTATATATGTATATATGTGTGTATATATATGTATATGTATTTGGTTTTTCGAAACAGGATTTCTCTGTATAGCCCTGGCTGTCCTGAAACTCACTCAGTAAACCAGGTTGGCCTCGAACTCAGAAATCTGCCTGCCTCTGCCTCCCAAGTGCTGAGATTAAAGGCATGTGCCACCACTGCCTGGCTCATTTGTCTATTTTTGATCTTAGAGTATAAGCCATTTGTGCTTTGTTCAGGTAACTTTCCCCTGTGTCCATGTGTTTGAGGCTCTTCTCCACTTTCTCTTCTATTAGTTTCAGTATATCTGGTTTTATATGGAGGTTCTTGATTCACTTTGACTTGAGTTTTGTCTAAGGAGATAAGAATGGATGGATGTGCATTTTTCTACATGCTGACCAGTGATGTCATTTCTAAGACCCGAGTACTTAAACAGTATTTTATTATGTAAATGTACCACATTTTAATTTTAACCATTCTTCAGCTGAAAGAAGTGTAGATTGTTTTCAGTTTCATAATATTATGAATAAAGCAACAATGTACATGATTAACAGGTAGGATGTGGTAAGATGGATTGACCTTTAGGCATACCCAAGAGATGCAAGAGATGTATAATAGAGTCTTGAGGTAAATTCATTCCCAGGGGTTTTTTTTTCTTCCGATTTGTTTGTTTGTTTGTTTTACATTTGTTTGTTTGTTTATTTATATTCTAGTCACTGTCTCCCCCTCAGTTCCCTCGACAACATTCCCTTATCCTGGTCCTCTCTCCCCTTGCCACCAAAAGGGTGATACACCTCACATGCCTTCTCCCTTACCTGTATCTCTTAAGGATTAAGTGCATTTTCTTTCACTGAAACCAGACTAGGAAAACCTCTGCTATATACTTTCCAGGGGCTACAGACTGGTCCATGTATGTGTGTGCTCCTGGTTGGTGGCACAGTTTCTGGAAGTGCCTTAGGTTCTGGTTTTGTTGAGACTACTAGTCTTCCTATGGGGTCACCCTCCCATTCACCATCTTCTTCACTTTCCCTAATTACCCCGACTTAAGTTTAATCCCAGTTTTAAGAGGAAACACAACTCTGATTTCTATAGTGCTTGTATATGTTTGCACTCTCACCAGCAATGGAGAGTCCCACTTGCTCTGCATCTTTACCACCATGAACCATCACTTGTGTTTCTCCTCCTTAGCTACTTTGACAGGTACAAAATATAATCTCAAAGTAGTTTTGATCTGCACTTCCCTGATGAGTTAAAATATTGAGAAATTCTTTAATTAGGTTTTTCATCCATTTGAGATTCTACTGAGAATTCTCTGTTTAGTTCTGTACTCCATATTTTAATTGAATTTCTTATGTGTGTGTGTGTGTGTGTGTGTGTTTGATTTTTGTTTTCCATACCCAATTTCTCTCTCCTCTGTCTCTGTCTCTCTCTGTCTCTCTGTCTCTCTGTCTCTCTGTCTCTCTCTCTCTCTCTCATTTTTAGGTCTTTAAATATTTTATATAGTAGTTCTTTATTGGATGTGGTATGGTAAAATCCTTTTTCCATTCTGGAGGCTGTCACTTTTTCCAATTGAAAGTGTCCTTTGCTTTATAAAATCATCTCAGTTTCATGATATCTAATTATTATTTTTAATGCCTGCACTGTTCTGTTGGTATTCTGCTTTAGAAAGATGTGTTCTTTGCCAATGCATATAGGGATATTCTTCACTTTCTCTTTCTTCAGGTTCAGTGTACCTAGTTTGATGATAAGATCTTTGACCTACTAGGCTCTGAGTTTCTGCAGGTTGATAAATACAGATATATTTGGTTTCTTCAATATGCAGATATCCAGATTGGCCAGCATCTTTTGTTGAAGATATTTTTCCTGTGTATTTCTGGCTTCTTTATAAAAATATGTCTCCATATGTATATGTATTTATGGGTTTGTCTCCATTTCTATTACATTCATGACTGTGTCTCCTTTTATGCCAATACCATGTGGTTTTTAGCACTATATAGAACTATATACTACAACTTGAAACCAACGAAGATGATAATGTCAGCAGTTTTTTTTTTTTAATATTTCTAGATAGCTTTATCTTCCTGGGATTTTGGATTTCCATAAAAGGTTAAAATTGTCCTGTGAAGGTCTGTAAAAAATATTGCTGGAATTTTGATGGGGATTATATGGATTCGTTGGCTGCTTTTGGTAGAACAGCTACTTTTACTATGTTAATCCCACTAACCCTTGATTATGGGAGATCTTTCTGTCTTCTAATATCCTTTTCAAATTTTTTCTTCATAAACTTGAAGTTTTTATCATATAAGCCTTTCGGTATCTTTGTTAGAGTTACCTCAAGATATTTCATATTATTTGAGGCTCTGGTAAAAAGTGCTATTTCCCTAACTTTTTTCTCTGTCTATTTGTAATTTCTATGTATTTTGAAATAAGCTTGTATCCTGCCTTTTTACTAAAAGTGTTTGTCAATTCTAGGAGTTTTCAAATAAGATTTTTGGGGCCACTTATTTATAATATCATATCACAAGAAAATGAATATAAATTGACATCTTTTATTCTAATTTTTATTTCCTTGATCTCCTTTACTTGTCTTATCACTCTAGCTAAAATTCTAAGTACTATATTGAGTAGATATGGAGAGAGGTGATAGCCTTGTTTTGCTCTTGATTTTAGTGGAATTTCATTGAGTTTCTTGCTGTTTAATTTGATGTTGCCCATAGGCTTGCTATAAATCGCCTTTATTATATTAGGTATGTCCCGTGTATTCATAATCTCCAAAAGTTTAATTATGAAGTGGCTTTGGATTTTGTCAATAATCTTTCTTTGTCTAATGAAATAACCATGTCCTTTTTATATTTCAATTTGTTTATATGATAGATTATATTCAATGATTTTGTATATTGAACCATCCCTACATCTCTGGGATGAAGCTTATTTTAGCATAATATGTTAAATTCATGATTTGTTCTTGGACTCAGTTTGCAATTATTTTTCATTAGTTTTGGTTTAAAGTCTATTTTATTTGTTATTAAAATGGCTACAACAGTTTGCTTCTTAGGTCAATTTGTTTTGTGTATCATTTTCCAAACGTTTATACTAAAATAATGCTTATCCTTGATGTGGAGGTTTGTTTGTTGGACAGAGCAGAAGGATGAAAACTGTTTTTCCATCTACTTTGTTATTCTGTGTCTTTTTATCGAGGAATTGAAACCATTGATAGTGAAATATAGTAAAAACCAATGATTGTTAATTTCTCTCTCTCTCTCTCTCTCTCTCTCTCTGTATCTATGTATGTGTGTGTGTATGCACACATGAGTGCACATATAAAAATGTATGCTTTTTTTTAAGACCATTTTCCTTATAGGAATCATTACAAAATACAGAATTATTAATGTGCTGACTTGATTTTTTAGAATAAATAAGCACACTAAAAGAGTTAATTTAAGTAAACACTGTCTCATGTACATATGAGCATCAGGTAAACACAGGTAGCGGTTTTACAAAATATTGGTCATTTCTAAAGATTAGATATATGAGCGCCTAAATAATTTTGTTTATCACACGAAAGTTCTCCTCCTAAATACAACACCTTTTTTTTGTTTTATTTAGAAGCAACACATTTCAAAATTGATGTGAGAAATGACCTCCCTTCCTATTATTTTGCATGTATTTGGACTAATGCATTTCCATCTGGAGTTCTTGTCCTGCCTTATGCTTGTCTGCAAATTTTATCCAACCCTATGGCCCTGAAGATTCCAGAAAGTTCTTGGCAAACCATTTAGAAAAAGAAGACCCATGAAATGTTCCTCTAACACATCACAGTCAGTATGCCTTTAAAAGATCTGCACTCCTGAAATGCCATATAAGTTGTCTGAATGGAATGTCATCTGTAGAAGAGAATGAGAAATTGCTATAATTTCTGTGGCACCGTGAACATTCCCACATGCAAGCAAGTATTTCTAGAATTGTTCTTCTTAAGTTTAATTTAGCATTTAAATTTTTGTCACTGGCTAGAGAGATGGCTTAGGTGTTAATGAATCTGGGGCTTACAACCAAAGAATATAAATTGTTGTCACAATGTCTTGAGTGTTTTTCCCCCAACTAATATTTTTATTGTTTTTGGGGGGGGGGGATTTCACCTCATACACACTATCACATGCACTTCCCAGTCCTTATATGTCTGTCACATTTGCTGCAGAACTCGTGACATGCCCCACCTCAGCAGGATAAAGAAAAAAGCCAGTCCAATTTTATCATCCATGTACTTTCTGTAGAATTGGTAATTTCACAGTGACCCATTCCCAAAGAAAACTGAGTTCCCACCTGTACCCCTGACAGAAGCGATGAGTCGTGGAAAGTCACACATCAGGTTCCTTAACACAATCTTTTTAATTCTCTTTGATGACTTCTTTCTAGGCTGGTACTTTTTGTGGGAATGAGGAGGGTTGGCATGGAAACAGGAATTATCATAGAAGTCTTCCATGTACCTCTGTCTTAATTGTACATCTGTAGATATCAATATCACTTCTAAAATAGCTTCATTGCTTTTAGTCAACCAGAGCTCATATCATAAGCTTTCTCATGGTTTCTGGTAGTAGCCTAGATCATGAACAGGTCCCTGACCACAGTAGGGCCAATGACCCAAACATGGCACTAAATGGCAGTACTGGCCTAAAAAACAATATGGCCTCATGTGACAGCACAGACCACTGAAGTCAGTGTGGCCCCCAAAGGCAGCATGGCAAGCCCACAGATATCAGTATGGCTTCAGGTGACAGCACTGATCACAAACATCCACATGGGCTTTGGTGGTAACTGCAACCACAGACCCCAGCTGAAGTAAGGCCCTGAATGAGTTAGGGGATGGATTTTGGAGAAAATAGTCTGTAGGATCTGCAGGAGATGTGAGCAGAGGAAGATGGCAGATGGTGTTGTGTCATAGTGCTAGGCGCAAGATTGATTTATTGGGTTTGAGGGAACAGAGAGGGGGAGAAGGTCTGTGAACAGCCTAACAGGTTCTCTGGCAGGTGTGGCCTGTATTGTATTTTATATCTTTAAACAAAATCTTTAATTTTGAGAAATTTATACATGTATAGAATCAAGTATGATATTTATCCCCATTTCCTTTGAATTACTTTTACTTTCCTGCCCACATACCCACTCTCAAATTTATGTGTTTATTTTTTGATAAACAAATAAGTTTTATTAATGCTGTCTATATGTAAAAATAAATTACTCCAAATAAAATGATATATTACTTATTTAGAAAATATTACTTTGTTTTGTATATCTTTAATACTTTACAGTACAAGAGAAGATATATGACATATAAGCATATGTGTATTTAAAGATATACACATACAGCATATGTGTATTTAAAAATCCAAAAGTTACAACTTTACAATACGTTTTTATGTTATCAAGATATAGCCTAAAAAGCAATATAAATTATTTTATTCTCTCTCTCAAAATCTTCAAAGATATTGAACTATGCACTGTGTAAATATGATGAAATGACATTTGTAAACACTGTAACAGCATATAAATTTATTTCATTTCATTTATTAATTCATTTCTATTATTTCTTCCCTGTGATCTAATTAATAATTTAAAATAAATTATTAAATTTAAAATGGGACAACAAGTATTCTTCTCTCTTCCATTGAAATATATTTGAAAATGTCATGTCCAATTTGCATCTATACTTAGTATTCTTGATTCAGTTCTGTTTAATTCCCATCATTTCAAGTCATTTATTCTGAATTCTCATAAGGATTTTATAGAGGTTAAAAAAATTTAAATATTTTATAATTCTATTTAAACTTATATTTGGTATTCACAGACTAAAATTTTAGGTTGAATCAATGACCTTAAGTATGTATCTAACCTTGATTTAAAATATGTTTCCATGCAGATCCACTTGAAAAGCAATTTAAACCAAAGAGCTTGGGGAAGAACCTTGGAAACCTCTAAAATCCAATTCATAATATCATTTTTATGATCATTTAAAATCCTCTCAAAGTAACTACAATAAACTTATACATCTCCTTAAATTAATCAAACTAAAGGAAAACAAACATGTTCAAAATAACACACTTCAACTCATATATGTAAATATGCCAATATCAGGTGAAGAGCTAACTACTTATCTTTAGCTATCCAGACTTTGACATAAGGTGTAAGTCATTGCTGACTGATATTACAAAGTGCATATATTCCATTCTACTATTTAACATTTAGTCATAGTGTGATTACCAGAATATTACAGCAGATTTCAAACATAAGAAGTCATAATTGTTATATCAGAGGATTAAAATAATATCCACATATGGCCGTTTCTGTTGTATAACAGTCTGATTGAACATAACAAGCTATTGAACATAACCTGCTGTCCGTCTGATTGAACATAACATTCTGTCAGTCTACAAACTACAGAAGGAAAATCATTAAAGTACTCTGGTCCATGGAAATAAGTTTGGCGGTTCCTCAGAAAATTGGACATAGTACCACCTGAAGAACCAGCTATACCACTCCTGGGCACACACTCAAAACATGCTCCAACATATAACCAGCACACATGCTCCACTATGTTCATAGTAGCCTGATTTATAATAACCAGAAGCTGGAAAGGGCCTAGGTGTCCTTAAACAGAGGAATGGATACGGAAAATGTGTTACATTTACACAATGGATTATTACTCAGCTATTAAAAACAATTAATTCATGAAATTCTTAGGCAAATGGACAGGACTACAAAATATCATCCTGAGTGAGAGAACTCAGTCCCAAAAAACACACATGGTATGCACCCACTGATAAGCGGATATTAGTCCAAAAGCTCGGAATATCCAAAATACAATTCACAGACCACATAAGGCTCAAGAAGAAGGAAGACCAAAGTGTGGATGCTTCATTGTTTCTTAGAAAGAGGAACAAAATATTCAAAGGAGGATGTATGGAGACAAAGTGTGGAGCAGAGACTGAAGGAAAGGCCATCCGGAGACTGCCCCACCTGGGGATCCATCCCATATACAGTCACCAAACCCAGAAGCTATTGTGGATGCCAAGAAGTGCTTCATGACTGGAGTCAGATATAGCTGTCTCCTGAGAGGCTCTGCCAGAGCCTGAAAAATCCTGAGGTGGATGCTCACAGCCAACTAACTGCATTATACAGAAACCTGATATACACTGGAATAAATGTAAGAATGCCCTCAGAGCAAGACAGCACCTAGCTAAGCTTCCAAATTATGAAACAGAACTTACCAGTTTATCTGTTCCTAGAAAGCAATTAGATAAAATAAAAAGTGCTGCTTTTGTGTTGCAAGCAGACCAGTGTTCGTCTGAAGATGACGTTCTAACTTCACATTGTCATCATGGGCATGCTTGTTGTAAAGGCATGAAGAATTCAAGAGTGAAAAAGTTGTGCTCTTACTTAGGCTGTGAGGCATGAAGAGCCTCTAAGAGAACATGATGGAAAGCTGTAAAAGGGAAGCCTGAATTGTGTTGGAAACCACAGGTTGTTGTAGATACCAGAAGAGTAGGATGTCTATCCAGGACTGCTGCATGAAGGGAGAGTAAGGAGACTCAAATACTGAGGTATCTTTCAGGTAGCTCCCTGGAATAGTAAACTCATTAAAGCTCTTTGATATTAGACACAGAGTTATAGGATGTGATCTTTGCCTTGTTGATTTCTATTCTTGCTCTGATCAAGTATGCTTTTAATCTATTTTCATTTCTACACTTTGGAATATTAACAGACATGATGTGTTAGAAGTATGTAATTTGCCTCCCAATTTTACAAAGGGTAAAGAAATTATTCCAAGTTTCAATAAAGAGTTTGGGTTTTAACTGTATTTTTGTTTTAATTTTATGATGACAAACAAGATTCAAGTTTATTTCCTCTTTGTTATTTAAATGCAAAGCTAAGCTGCAAACAGTTATAACTAAGACATTTTTATCTCACAGTTGTATCTTCTTGTCAGATACTTCTCCAAGTATGCCAACTACCTTGACTAGCCAAAGTTGTGGGGAAGACTTTCTTAGGAATACCATCATGAGATTTGAAGATGGAGGGGGTACTGGGTAAAAGGATATGTTCTTATACCTGTCTCCTTAGCTCCAGTCCCCAGGCTGAATGGTGAATGGTGAGAATTAGTCCTCCCCAGGGAGGGAGAAAGAAGCCACCTACTCTTGCTATCACAGGTCAAAATTGAACTATTATCCTAGTTCTTTGGCTGCTAAGTCTTGGTAGCTGCCAGGTATCCTATTGCCAGACAGATCTGATGCCTGATGCTGACAGCGGTCCTAGACTGGCAAGGTCTTCATGAGATGCCAGAGGTTCTTCCTTGATAGCAGGTGGAGATTTTTCCACACAGCTGAATTGGAGTTAAAAAGGGGATTTATGGGTTTACTAGTTTCTGGTCCCACTACAAACCCTCACTTTTTATTAGTATAGAGAACCTTCTCAAATTTTCTCTATACTAACCAACCAGCATACCCGAAATGATAAAAGTAAAAGGACCTCAGAACAGAAAGACTAATTCACTTCACTCCCTTCAAAACCTATAAATGTTTAAATTGCTTTTCATGTACTTTTCTATATTTTTCCTTTTTGATTTATTTTGATTTATTTTGATTTTATTTTGATTTATTTTTTTAAAAAATACATTCAGCATTCACATTTCTGTAAAGAATTAATGCAGTTTTTGGAGACTTGCCATGCTTGTATGAGAGAACAGGGTTTTACCCAGTCTGTGTCTAGTCTTACTGCTCTTGCTGATGCTTGCAGGTACCTGACAAAGCCTATGGAAGATGTCTGTTCCTGGCCAAACCTCTGTAGCCCCAGCCTCAGTAAGTTTTGGAGGAAGCAGAGAGGAAGACTAGCTTACTGCAAAACTTTTACTAAAAATTATTCATACTCATCAGTGTGTGTACCTCTGAAGATGCTGGAGAAAGCAATAGCCTGGAAACATCTCTTCTAGCCTTCTTCTTCCAGAAGCTGCCTCTATTTTGGCACCCAATAAACCTCCCATGTGAGGCCTGCTGCATGATGTGAATTTGATGGTTCCAGCCACACAGTTCTAACATTATATAAGCTACCAGTTTCATGGATTTTATCATAGCAGCAGGAAATTAAGCTATACACTTAAATCACTGTTTTTCATTTTGTCAAATCCACCATTCCTTCTTTCTTTCTCTTTTATTTATTCTCAATGATGCTGATGTGGATCATGGTGAATTTCTTGAATCTCTTGCTTTCCTCAGTAACCAGTGATCATTGCCCAGTTTTATTTACTCCTTTGAACAAGATTAAGATATATGGTTTTGTTGAATTGGACATAAAGGCAACAGTCCCCTGCTGATTAGATTTTAGAGATGCTGTACAGAAAAAGATTCATACCTAGTACTGTGAAGTTATTCATAGACTGTTAATGCTTATTGAGATTGAAAGCAGATCATGGGAAACTTAATGAGATTTGAAAATCAAGAAGAATGAATCAAGTGCCACATCTTTTCATCTTCCACTTGAAGAACTACTTACCTCAACTTCATAAACAAGGAATTCTTCTTTATTGATATTATTCCAAGTTTTCTATTGTTAGTGATTTATTTTAGTATACTCACAGTCACTGTTCTGAAACTCAGTTGTCATTTTATTGTGTCCAATCTCCAAGTAGAGTTTTTTTTTTCTTTTCATATTTGAGAGAAGAAGGTTACTCAGGTTGATCTCAAATTTTCAAACCCAAGGAACTACTCACAATTCAGACACACAGTAACAGAGGTAGTAGGTATGAATGGCCATCCTAGAATATAAGTAGACATGTTAATGAGTCAAATAATTAGTTATTGAATGTAATAAAAAAATAGGCATGTTAGGATAAATTTAAATGAAGTTCTTAAAAAAATGCCATGTAATCCAACTTGTTTGTATTATATCAATACTATCCTGGCTGAAGTAATTTATTTGTGAAACATTTTATTCATCATATGTCATATTTAATATAGTTTTGTATTTATTTAATATATGCTGCCACCAAATTACAGAGTACAAAGAACATATTCTCTTTAGTTTTCAATGGAGAACTCAATATTTATAAGTATGGTGATGATCTCTTGTATACAAGGAATAGTTAGAAAATGATTAAAACATAATAAAATAAAATAAGAAAGCATTTGCAAAAAAAATGGGCCTTGGTCATGGTGTGTCTTCATAGTAATAAAATCTTAACTCATATAGGTTATGGTACAAAGAACTCAGTTATTGCTGTGATAGGCAGGAGCAGTATTTTGTTTGAAGAAATGAAGGAATGTGGTTTTGCAACTTTAGATTAGTAAATCAGTCAATTGCTTTAAGTGAAGCTTAATAGACCATACTTGTAGGAACATGGAATACAGTTGTACTGAGGGTAATTTGAAGCATGAAAGCCTGATTTAAGGGGGTTCAAAGGAGAATAATTTTAGTGTGTGGCCTAGAGACTGTTCTGATATTTTGGCAAGTAATGTGACTGCTTTATGCCCTTGTCCAGAGACTCTACTTTAGGGTAAAATAAAGAGATTTAGATTATTAGCATTGACAACAGAATTCTCAAAAAGTCTAGCAAAAACTGTCCTGTGGTACACCCTTATGAAAAAGTGTTTTAATGAGGTATAAGAAGCTCAGAAAAGAACAATATAAAATGTGTAGTTCAAAAATAATAGGGGTGCCAGGAAGTGGAATTGAGCTAAATCCTGTGTTCAAAGAGATAAACATTTAAGGGAGTACTGATCTTGGGGAAAGATCCAACCCATCTAATCTTATTTATTAATGTGCTTGCAGTTAAGCCTGTGTTCTATCATATTTGGCATTATTTCAACCAGGATGTTGTTTTGATTTGGAAATAAGTATGTCTGATTGTGTTTTAAATCAACAAGAGATTGATTGTGATGGCGATTCTTGTTTGTCAACTTGACTATATCTGGAATGAAATACAATCCAGAAATGGAAGGCACACCTGTGAACTAGATCTTGAGACATAGTGCCCATCCTTGTAAAGGTCTTGTGAAAAACAATTAAATAAAAAGATAGGTCCAAGTGTGATATACACACCTTTAATCCCAGGAGAGAGAGAGAGAGGCAGGTAGATCTCTGAGTTCAAGGCTAGCTTGGTACAGATCGAGTTTTAGGTAAAGAAAACTCAGGTCCAGGCATCATGGTACATACCTTTAGTCCCATCACTTGGGAGAGAGAGGCATGAAAATCTCTGAGTAAACTCTAATTGAATAAGGGGGCCATGCTCTATCCCTAGAAAGCAACAAAACTTAGCAGCTTCAGCCTTGTAGCTATTGCTTTAGAGTCAAGAATCAAAGGATTTAGTGAGATAATTGATGCTAGTTAACTGGGGCTTAGACATTAACCATGATTAAGAAGAGACCAGCTTCACTCAGATGATTTATTCTGGGAGGTGTTTTCTGAGAGCACAAAGAAGCTGTGTTACAGAAATAGAACTCTATCTGGCAGCCATACTTGATAATGTGTAAGAATCACCTAGGTGTTACTGGTTTTGAAGTCATGAAAAGCCTTTGGTTGAAGGTGCAGCCTCAGTGGTCCAGGAGGAAAGGGGTAATGAAAAGAAGATGAGGTTTGGCCCATTGAAGAGAGCCTATAAGAAGCTTTTGGTGAAAGTGCAGCAAAGACACTAGAATTTTTGAGTTGTCAGTACCATGTAGTGACAACCCAGAAGAGCAGCAGCATTGGAGTATGGTCAAACAAAGCCAAGAATACTTCATATGGAAGAGCTAAAGAGATGTCCAAAGCTCTTAGGAGGAACTCAAAAGATCATGTCTTAATCCCAGACACTGGAACAAGAAGCTGTGAAGTTGATGCTGCCATGGAGACCCCAAGATTTTATAGTTGCCAGAGCTAAAGGCTACCTGTTGAAGAAAGCTGCTAACAGGGAGTAGAAACAGTCCAAGAGAAAAAAAAAATGTGCTACAGTCAAAAAGCTGAAAGTAATTGGGCATCAAATATGCAATTACAGGGTTTGGAACTTGCCCAGCTGGTTTTTGGTCTTGCTGTTGTCCAGTGTTTCCTCACTATGATGTTTTGTTTGTTTGTTTGTTTGTTTTTTCACAAGAGGAGATTGTTTACTGACCCACAAAGGGGTCAAAGATACATTTCAAGTGTCCATGAACATGATTAGAGAAAAATAAACGTACTTCATGATTAATCATAGTCAGAAAACAATAGGATAATACAATACCTGTTGTCACTGAAAAATATCCTAGATATTCTCACAAGTATATTGTTGTAGGTATTTTTTTGCCCACTAACCCCACCACTTCTAAAAATCATAATCATTATCAAAAATCCTTCAGAGAAAAGCAATCTCACAGGACATAGCAATCACGAGCCAACTTTAAAACATTTTGTTGACTATGTATCTTCTTATGTTGTTCCTTTTAAATTTAAAAACTTTATTTTGAATATGAATGCATGGGAGTGACTGGATTTCCCCCAAAGCCCATGCGATTTTGAAGTTAAGATTCCTGGACCACTCCTTAAAAGTAGAAATATCATTACTGATGCAAATGCCACGAAGAATCCAATTGGCTCAATTATTCCTTCCTCCTAGATTTCTGGCTACCTGACCAGCATCTTTTATAACCAGTGCATCTTAGAAATGTCTCCCCAGTTCAACAGAGGTCTATGTCTTCTGACACAGAACAAATGACTCCCGATATAGTCTAAGAACCAGGTTATGTGATCTCCGTACAGTGATTTTACCACAGAATTTGGTAGGGGAAAGATAGAATGAGCTATTACCTCATCATTTGTAAAATAAAATGCTCCAGAAAACTGAATGATGCCACTGCTATTACTGAATTACAATCGTAATAATATATATTTGTTCAAAAGAGATTTGTATTAATCTGGATTACTGCTTCTTTGTAGTGATTGGAAAACCTATGTTTACAATTTACCTAACTGAATTAACATAGTGATAGAGACCATTACTCATTACTCAGAGAAAAGAGACATGTTATTATATTAGCATGAACTACCTGCCTATGATTTTATAAAAACTTATGAAAAAGCAGTGTTTAATATGCTGAGGCTCTCTCATATAATGGAAGCAGTATAGTGTATTAGCATTAAGGTTTCCCAAGACTGAAACTTCTCTGAATGAAATGTCTGTTAATTGATGTACAGTTAAAAAATAGTTGGTGGTTCTCTAATGTAGTCAGAAAAGAAAAGAAAGATAGAAAAGAACAAACGTTTTCCCACTCACCTAAATCCACCATTATTCTGGAAATCATGATCTTTATCAGAAGTCCTTATGAAAGAATAATGTCAAGGAACATAGTAGTCCATCAGAAGCTGGCTTTAAAATATTTCTGTGCCTATGTATCTTCCTCTTATATTCTCCCTCTCTTGGAATTGCTTTGAATTTTTAAAGAGCATCTGTGCTCTTTTCCTTTGACAATTGTACAAGTCAGAGAACCAAATGTTAAACTTCTCATAAACACTTGTATTGAGAAAAATATATATAAAGTGTATATTTTAGAGTACACTCAAAGACTCCTAAACTCAGTTACCTGGGAAACTTTCTGTAACTAGCAAAGCTTATTCTAAACTATCTATTTCATACTTTTGTTTTTTTTTTTCTTATTTAAATTTAATGTATGCATATATATTCCTTTTTATTTAACCTTTTCTTTTTATTTAAACTCCAGATTTTATTCCCCTCCCAGTCCAGCCTCTGACTGTTCCACATCCCATAGCTCTTCTCCGCCCCCCGTCTCCTTGAGGATGTCCTCACACTCTACCTCTCTCCCCACCAGACCTCTAGACTCCCTGGGGTCTCCAGTCTCTTGAAGGTTAGCTGCATCTTCTCTGACTGAACCCAGATCCAGAAGTCCTCTATTGTATATGTGTTGGGGGTCTCATATCAGCTGGTTTATGTTGCCTGACTGGTGGTACAGTGTCTGAGAGATCTTGGGCATCCATGTTAATTGAGATTCTGGTCTTCCTACAGGGTTGCCCTACTTCTCAACTTCTTCCAACTTTTCCCTAATTCAACCACAGGGGTCAGTAGCTTCTGTCCCTTGGATGGTGCAAATATCTGCATCTGACTCTTTCAGATGCTTCTTGGATCTTTCAAAGGGTTGTCATGCTAGATCACTTTTTGTGAGCACTCCATAGCCTCAGTATTAGTAGCAGGCCTTAGATCCTCCCCTTGAGAGGAGTCCCCTTTGGGCCTGTTGCTGGACCTTCTTTCCCTCAAGCTCCTCTCCATTTCCATCCCTGCAGTTCTTTCAGACTGGAACAATTATTGGTCAGAATTTGACTGTGGGATGATGCTCTATCTTTCTGCAGGAGGTAGGCTCTACAAGTTCTCTCTACCCACTGTAGACCCTTTGATTTAAGGTCAATCCCTTTGAGTCCTGAGAGTTTCTCACCTCCCTGATCTATGGTACATTCTAGAGGGTTCCCCCAACATCCTACCTCCTGAGGTTGCCTGTTTCCATTATTTGTGCTGGCCCTCAGGGCTTTAGTAATTTTTCCCCATGCAATACCAGATCATGTTCCACTTTTTGTCCTCCCTGACCACTTTCCCTCCCATAACAAAAACATCTGTCTTTAATATCTCTCAATATGAATGGACTTAATTTACCCATAAAAAGACTTAAGCTAACATACTGGATATGCAAAAAATATCCAGCATTTTGTTGCATACAAGAAACACACCTCAATAACAAAGAGAGACACTATCTCAGACTAAAAGCACAAGAAAACGTCTTCTAAGCAAATGGTCTCAAGAAACAAGCTGCAGTTGCCATCTTAATATACAATAAAATAGACTTTCAACCAAAAGTTATTAAGCATAATGAGGAAAGACATTTCATAGTCCTCAAAGAGAAAAACCACCAAGAGAAAGTCTCAATTCTAATCATCTATGCCCTAAATACAAGGGCACCCACATTCATGAAAGAAAGATTACTAAATCTCAAAACAGACATTGAACCCCACAGGAAAAAAAAAGTGGAAGGCTTCAATACCCCATTCTCACCAATGGACAGGTCATTGAAACAGAACAAAACAGAGACACAGTGAAAATAATAGAGGTTGTGAACCCAATGGATTTAAAAGTTATCTACAAAACATTTCACTCTAAAACAAAAGAATACACCTTGTTCTCAGCACCTCATGTTACCTTCTTCAATATCAAGCATATAATTGGTCACAAACAACCCTTAAACAATACAAGAAGATTGAAATAAACTCATGCATCCTATTAGAGCACCATGGACTAAGGCTGGTCTTCAATTACAGCAAAAATAACAGAAAGCCCACATACATGTGGAAACTAAACAACTTTCTACTCAGTGATAACTTGGTCAGGAAAGGAATAAAGAAGTTAAAAACTTCCTGGAATTGAATGAAAATGTTGACACGCTATACCTAAACTTATGGGACACAATGAAAGCAGTGCTAAAAGGGTAAGTCATAGCACTAAGGGACATGGTAAAGAAATTGGGGAGATCTTACACTATCAACCTAACAGCACACCTGAGAGCTGTGGAACAAAACAAAGCACTCACCCAAGAGGAGTAGAAGGCAAGAAACAGTCAAACTCAGGGCCAAAACAATCAAATAGAAACAAAGAGAACAAAACAAAGAATCAACAAAATAGATAAACCCCTAGCCAAACTAACTAAAAGCCTAGAGGCAGTATACAAATTAACAAAATCAGAAAGGAAAAGAGAGACAAAACAACAGAAACTGAGGAAATTCAAAAAATCATCAGATCCCACTACAAAAGCTTATACTTAAAAATACTGGAATATCTATATGAAATGGAAGGTTTTCTAGACAAGATACCACATATCAAAGTTAAATCAAGAGCAGGTAAACTATTTAAACATGTCCATATCCCATAAGAAAATAGAAGAAGTCATTGAGAACCTCCCAACCAAAAAAAAAAAAAGCACAAGTCCAAATGGATTTAGTGCCCAGACCTTCAACAAAGATCTAATACAAATATTCCTCAAACTATTCCCTAAAATAGACACAGAAAGAAAAGTACCTAATTCATTCTATGAATCTACAATTACTCTGAGATGTAAACCTCACAAGGACCCAACCAAAAAAGATAACTTCAGACCAATCTCACTTATGAATATTGATGCAAAAATATTCAATAAGGTTCTTGCAAACCGAATCCAAGAACACATCAAAACTATCATTCACCATGATCAAGTAGGCTACATCCCAGAGATGCAATCCATTAATGTAATCTACTATATAAACAAACTCGAAAAAGTTACATGATCATTTTCTTAGATGCATAAAAAGCAATTGACAAAATACAACACCCTTTTGTGTTAAAAATATTAGAGAGATCAGGAATTCAAGGCCCATACCTAAACATAATAAAGGCAATTTATTGAAAACTAATAGCCAATATCAAATTAAATGGAGAGATACTTGAAGCAATCCCCTTAAAATAGGGGACAAGACAAGGATGCAGACTCTCTCCATATCTATTCAATATAGTACTCAAAATGCTAGCTAGAACAGTAAGACAACAAAAAGAGATCAAGGGGATACAAATTGGCAAAGAAGAAATAAAGGTATCACTATTTGCAGATGATATAAACATAAGCAACCCCAAAAATTCTACCAGAAAACTTCTTCAACTGATAAACAATTTCAGCAAAGTGGCATGTTATAAAATTAACTCAAATAAATCAGTAGCCTTCCTTTATACAAATGCTAAGTAGACTGAGATAGAAATTAGGTAAACACCTCCCTCTTCAATAGTCACAAATAATATAAAATATCTTTGGGTAACTCTATTCAAACAAATGAAAGATCTGTATGAGAAGAACTACAAGTCTTTCAGGAAAGAAATTATAGAATAGCTCAGAAAATAAAGATATCTTCCATGCTCAGGGATGGGCAGAATTAACATAGTAAAAATGGCCATTCTACTAAAGACAATCTACGGATTCAATGCAAACCCCATCAAAATTCCAACACAATTCTTCAAAGACATAGAAAGAGCAATTTTCAAATTCTGGAAAGGCAAAAACCCAGAATAGTGAAAACAGTACTTAACAATAAAAGAATGGCTGGGGGAAACACTATCCCTGATCTCAAGTTCTGTTACAGAGCAATAGTGATAAAAGCTGCATGGTATTAGTACAGAGACAGACATGGCGATCAATGGAATAGAATTGAAGATCCAGAAATAAAACTACATATTTACACACAATTGATATTTGACAAAGAAGCCAAAAATATACAATGGAAAAAAGAAAGCATTGTCAATAAATGCTGCTGTCTATATGTAGAAAAATGAAAATAGACAGATATGTATCACCTTGCACAAAGCTCAAGTCCAAGTGGATCAAGGACCTCAACTTAAAACCAGATACACTGAATTTAGTAGAAGAGAAATTGGGAAAGAGCCTTGAACTAATTGGCATGGGAAAATTTCCTAAACAGAACTCCAATGGCTCAGGCCATAAGATCAAGAATTGATAAATGGGACCTCATCAAACTGAAAAACTTCTGTAAGGCAAAGGACATAGTTAATAAGACAAATTGGCAACCTACAGATTGGATAATAATCTTCACTAACCCCATATCTGATAGAGGGCTAATATCCAAAATATATAAAGAACTCAAGAAGCTAACCATCAAAAATCCAAACAACCCAATCAAAACATGGGGTCTACAACTAAACCGAGAATTCACAACAGAGGAACCTTGAATGGCTAATAAACACTTAAGGAAATGTTCTAAGTCCTTAGTCATCAGGGAAATGCAAATCAAAATGACCACAGGATTCCACCTTGTACCAATCAAAATGGCTAAGATAAAAGTGTCAAGTGACAAAGGGGAGACCTGAAAGGCAGAAACATTTGAAATGTAAATAAAGTATCAAAAAAAAAAAAAAAAGTCAAGTGACAGCACATATTTGGAGAGGATGCTGAGAAAGAGGAACACTCCTCCATTGCTAATGGGATATGTTTCTCTTCTTACTAAAACACTCTCAAACACACTTCTTTGACATTTCCTTTAAATTTTTCTATGTAAACATAAAGGGGCATGAACATTAACTCCATTAATAAAATACTATCATTTTATAAAATTGTGTTAATATATTATAATAACATAACCATATTTTCTCAAATTAACATGACAAGAGCCTCAAAGCACATATATAAGGAATCATAAAAGTTGATCATAAAATAATTACTGGAAACTTAGCAAATAATACCAACTGAAAAGTCATAAATGCTACCCATGAGATTTGTTCCTAAATCAACTTATGTCTGCACACACACACACACACACACACACACACACACACACTGACTCACTCACTTAATTTTCCATGCCCTTTAAATATGAAAAACAGTATATGTAGGATAGGTTGTGATCTCATATCATTATATATTTCTGTGGGTCTATTATGATTAGATATAACAGGTAAAATAAAATTTACCCTGCCTTTTATAGCCATGTGACCATTATTCATTAGAAATGTAACAGCCTGTTGAAAAAGAGTAGATGGCTTTTCAAAATATTAAAATGTACTTTCCATAATTGGCATTAAAAATCATGAAGCTTTCATGCCCACCAAATGATTTTCTAATGAAAAATGTCACCTTTACTCTAAGAAGGAATTTGAATAATATTTCTACACAGTACGAGTGGAAAAAGGCATTGATTTAGAAGTGAGAGCCTAATGATTGCTTCTTATTTTTCTTCACAAAATTAACTCCTACATAAGCAAAGGTCAAACTCATGTTTGCACTAATGAGCTTTAAACTTGTCTTGAAGAAGATATTTGAGCACTTTACATTGTTAAGTCAAGAGATTTAATTTTTTTAAACAATTATAATGTTTTAATTTACATTATGAGAATTAATAATAATCTTAACCAAATCTCTATGTTTTCTTTCACTCACTAATGAACTCAGTCATTAAATGGGGAGAAGAATACAGTGCTTTGACAAGTCAGTTTAATGGAATGAAGCACATAAATAAAAAGAGTGGTCTATCCATGCAGCCATCTAAGAGAGAACATGTGTATCAGAGTATTCTGTCTAGAAACTGTCAAAATGCATCATCAATTAAAGGTAGGAGTAAAATATTAATAAGCTACTTTACTTTTTGTAAATTAAAATATCACACATTTTGTAATTCTTTTAGAGGGAGGACATTAGGAAATCCAGCAATAATATTCTCTGTAATTCAATGTACAAATAGACTTTAGCTTGAAAATTGCCAATCAAAATATTAGATAAAATTGTTTATTAATATGAAAAAAACTAAGAAAATCCGTATACCTCTAACTCATCATATTGGTAAATATTACTGGATATTTTCTACATATAAGAAAACAGTCACATCATAGAAATAGAGCAAATGTTAGACGTTTCCAGTGATTTTCAATCCATGGATCACAATCCCTCTTGAAATCATATATCTGATATCCTATAATTCAGATAGTTACATTACAATTCATAACAAGAACAAAACTACAGTTATGAAGTAGCAATGAAATAATTGTATGTTTGAGAGTTAACATAAATTGGAGAAGGTTATTACATTGGTTGCATTAGGAAGCTTGAGAACCACTACGCTAAAGGAAGACGGGAGGGAGGCAGATTATTCGATAGCTAAACACAAACTTATGTATCGTCTAGCTGGTAATAATGATGTCATACATAAACACTTATTCCAAAATCCAGCCACTTGTTTTTACTAAATGTGTATAAGAGTGCTTGTACATCAATCTAAATAGAGCTGAGGATTGAAGATGGGAAGAAGGAAGGCACAGAAGAATGGAAGAAACAAGGAAAGAAGACTAGAATAAAAGAATATAAGACAATAACAATGGAAGGAATGAAGGAAGGATGGAGAGTAAGAGGGAGTGAGGGGGAAAGAAGAAAGGAAGGAGAGAAGGGAGAGAAGGAGGAAGGTAGCGAGGAAGCAAGGAAGGAAGGAATCAAGGAACAAAGTGATATAAAGAGAAAGGAAGGGTTCCTCTCTTCAGGAGTTCAGAAAATGGAATCACAGGGTTCAAGCTTCAGGGAGGTTTCATTATCAAATTCAGATGTCTCAATGTTTTAACTTTTCTAGAAGCCTACAACAGCGCTTAAAATGACTGAAAATGTAAAATTGGTTTCTCCACAATAATAATTGTGACAAAAGATTTTTTTTTTGCTTAAATTTTGTAAAGCAAACATTTTAAAAACTGTTGTAAAACTAAAGAGAAATAAATATCAACCAATGATCATTTTCTTGGTTCAGTGGCTGCAGCTGGACAGAATTGAATGTTTCTATTGATTAACAATTTGCATAGGACCTTTGGTAGCATGGAGTTGAGACAAGAAGACAAGAAGTTTCCACTCAGATCTAATTTGAATCATCATAGTTGTGTTCTAAGCATGTAGTTTCTTCAGGAATGGGAGCTTAACTTATACCTTTGAGAGGCAACCAAAGGCTGCATAAATAGTGTACATTGTTTTGTGAGTCAATTGTACTGCCCTTACCAACTATTCAAAAGGAGGTTCAGTGCACCTTTTCCTAGGGTTTTTGTTTGTCTGTGGTCTTTCTGGGTAGCACTGTCATCCTAAGTGGATTAAATTTCTTTAGAACATACATACACACACATACACACACACACACACACACACACACACACACACACACATGCGTGCACACACACCCCTAAACACATGCACATACACAAACAAAATTCTTTACTCCATATATATGAATGTGTTTATGTATGACAGTATGTATTCACAAATACTTATATGCATTTTATATGGCATTAAGTAAATACAGTATGGTTCCTTGAAGTTTTATCAATCTTTTGTAATTTCTCCCTTGTCCCACCTTCTTCTGTATTGTTCTCTTTTACTGCTTCCCAGATGATACCTTTGCCTCTTATTTTACTTCCCTCTTCATATTATCTATATCTTGTCATTCCCCTCTTAAGCACAGTGATCACTCACCACTCAATTTACTCTTTCCTGGTTCTTCATGTTTTATACTCATATCTTAGAATTTGGTGCTAGAAACCTGAAATAAGAGAAAACATATGTTTTTCTTTCTAGATCTGGTACAACCCACTAATATAACCTTTTTTGGTCCGGCCATTTCCCTGCAAATTAGTGACTTAATTTAGTTTACAGATAAATAGTATACTATTTTCACTATTCACTGATATGTTTGACCAGTGTTCTAAAATATTTTTAAATGTGCAATATAAGTGGCATTCACATGTTGACGGTAACCAACAGCAATCTAAATGGAATTAAGGCTCATTCATCAGGAAGGTAATCATGACAAATCCGGGAAAACTAGTCAGCTTCATGGACGTAATAATATCATGGTTCTTAGAAAAGAATCTACTACCAACAATTTTCTAGAAGAACACAATCCCTTATCATATTCAAAATGTTATTGTTGTTCCCTCAAATAAATATAGCTAGCACACCTTATCAAAGAAGTCCCTCTTTATACCAAATTGAAACCATCACAAGATACAGAATTGGACACATTGTGCACAGATCAATGTATTGATGGAACATGGCCCCTACAGATATATCAATGTCATGATTCTTGTATCTGTGGCTCACCATAGAAAAGGGAATAGAAAGATTATGAAATTCAGAATACAAGAAAATTTGCACTGAAATAATCTCCCCTGAAAATGGTTGCATAAAAAGATGAGAACAATGTCAATATCAAAGGACATGCTAACATAGAAGGAGAATTTCTTGGGTCTGACCTGTAGACAGAGAATCACAGTGACTGTTGGGAGAAGGAGGGATGAGATCCTTTGTTAGTTATCCAGCGAAGAGTAGAAGACAACCCTGAAACCATCTACACAGAAAGAACAAAAATTAATTCAACAGACTGTATATTTTTGCATGCACGCATACATATAATTAATTATATTAATCACTTTAAAAAGACTATCAACTGGAGAGTTACAGTGAAGACATAGATGGGTTTGGAAGTGGGTAGGTAAGAAAGGCTGGAAGGAGAAAAGAGAAGGATGAAATGGCATAATTCTACTTCAATTAAAGCATATTTCAAAAAATTATATTACATGTAAAGCAAAAATAAAACATCAGTCAATGACATTGAAATATCAAAGTATTTGGGAATAGGTATATGTTCAATAAGCCTCATGGGTAATGTAATTCTGAGATTTTTAGAATTTTTAGGCAGGATCAATATTTTGGTACATAAAGAAAAAAATAAAAATCTAAACATACCAGTTTTAAATTTTAAATAATTTTGAACCTTATAGAATGAAAAAGTTGTATACAATACATTTTCTTTATATATCCATATTGTTACCATGATTTCAAATTCATAATATATAAAACATTTAATATGCATAATATACATTTAAAAATAGTTTTGCTGCCTCCTTGTTTTTAATCAAATTGTACTTTCTGAATTATTGCCTTCCTTTTTGTTATTTATTGCTTTTTAATTTGATTTTTGATATTTTATTTACATTTCAAATGTTTCCATCTTTCCAGGTCTCCCATTTGGAATCCCCTTATCCTCTCTCCCCACACCCTGTCCCTATGAGGGTATTCCCCTACCCACCTACCCATCCACCCACTCTCGTCTTCCCTCCTTGGCATTCACCTATACTGGGGCATCTAACACACTTAGGACCAAGGGCCTCTCCTCCCCTGATGTCTAACACTGCCCTCCTCTGCCACATATGTGTCCACCATCATGGGTCCCTCCATGTGTCTTCTTTGGTTGGTGATCCAGTCTCTGGGAGCATCTGGGGATCAGGCCAGTTGACACTGTTGCTCCCTCCATGAGGCTTCACACTCCCTCAGCTCCTTCAGTCCCTTCTCCAACTCCTCCATCTGGGACCTCATGCTCAGCCCAACAGTTGCTGTGAAGTGAATCTTGGGTATTCCGAACTTTTGGGCTAATATCCACTTATCAATGAGTACATACCGTGTTCATTCTTTTGTGACTGAGTTACCTCACTCAGGATGATATTTTCAAGTTCCATCCATTTGTCTGAGAATTTCATGAAGTCATTTTTTTTAATAGCTGAGTAGTATTCCATTGTATAAATGTACCACATTTTCTGTATCCATTCCTCTGTTGAGGGACATCTGGGTTGTTTCCAGCTTCTGGCTATTATAAATATGGCTGCTATGACCATAGTGGAGCATGTGTCTATATTACATGTTAGACCATCTTCTGGGTATATCCCAGGAGTGGAATAGCTGGGTCCTCAGGTGGTATTATGTTCATGTTTCTGAGGGTCCGTCAAACAGATTTCCAGAGTGGTTGTACCAGCTTGCAATCCCACCAGCAATGGAGGAGTGTTCTTTTTCTCCGCATCCTCGCCAGCATCTGCTGTCACCTGAGGTTTTTGGTTTTTTTTTTTTTTTTTTTTTTTTTTGATACTTTATTTACATTTCCAATGTTTCTCCCTTTCTAGGTCTCCTCTTTGAAGACTACCTATCTTCCCCCTCCCCCATCTCTATGAGGGAATTCCACCTCCCACCCACCTGCCTGCCCACTCCCATATTCCCACCTTGACATTCCCCTTTACTGGGGCCTCTCCTCCCCCTGATGGCCAACAAAGCCCTCCTCTGCCACATATGTGGTCTGAACCATGGGTCCCTCCATGTGTATTCTTTGATTGTCACCTGAGTTTTTGATCTTAGCCATTCTGACTGGTGTGAGGTAGAATCTCAGGGTTGTTTTGATTTGCATTTCCCTGATGACTCAGGATGTTGAACATTTCTTTAGGTGCTTCTCAGACCTACCAGTTTCCTCAGTTGAGAATTCTCTGTTTAGCTCTGTTCCCCATTTTTTGATAGGGTTATTTGGATCTCTGGAGTCTAACTTCTTGAGTTCTTGTATATATTGTTTAATTTAATTTAATATAGTTTATTCAACTAGCACATTTTTTCAGACATAGTCCATGTTTAAATACAAAGTTTTAGCCCTTTACCATATCAAACACTATATATTTATGTATATATATATATATATATATATATATCCTTAATATTGTAAGCATTCCATTAATTTTGACTATCTAAATATTTTCTGGATATGTAATCAACAGATCCAATAATATTTTGTTATAGTGTACAAACTCCCCACATTTTAAAGATTGTAAAATGTATTTTATTTTTATTTTTCTTTGTGCATTAATTCATCAAAATTTTGTTAGTCTATTAAATCATAACAATTAATAATGGCTGAAATATACAGATGGAATGTTTCCTCATGTTTTTGAGAATATATTTTCCATGTTTCGATTTATTGCATATAATACACGTGTATGATTAGAATAACTTGAGTAAATAATAGCAACATATTAGGTTATAGGTGAAAAACTATTTAATTGTTTCATATTTCCTCAACATGTTTAATTAGTTTCCTGGAGTCATTTCTGAATCACACATGTCATGAAGCTTACTATCTAAACTACATGAGAATCTCAGTCCAATGTCACAAAGTTAATGAATCAATTTAATATGTACAAAAACAGAATAAAAAGTTGAAAACAAAACAGTAAACATAAATGAATGGAATGTGACCAATAAGAACAATCATCAGGTAAATTGAAATCAGAATGAGATATTATCATGACTTTGTATAAATATGTATTGATAAAGCAAAAACGTATAAAATAATAAAGCATTGGTAAAGACATAAGGAAAAAGACATGTTCGACATTCATAGGCATTTAAATTAGTGCAATCACTATGGAAAATAACATGGAAGCTTCCCAAACATTAAAAATTTAAATATTGTATTACCTAGTAATTTATACAAAATGAAGTGGCCATGCCACAGAGACACCGATATGTCAAGCAATGAGGTGTTATTAATGTCTTTACCTTTTCCATTGCTTTAAAGATTTCTTCAGTCTCAGTCCTTTATGTTCCTTAGAATTCTCACTCTGTTTTATAGTGGTCAGTTATATATTCATGAAAATTCTTAGAAATCTCTATGGTTCAATCACATTAAAGTTATATCAATTTTGAAATTTTACATTCCTGAGAATTAGCTTGGATATTCAGAGCTGAGATTATAAATTTTGCATTTTTAGAGATGGACATTATTTTTCTTTTTTTCACTTGTTTGCTTCCATATGCTAGGTACCAGAAGTTTTATTCATTGAAAGTGTAACATATATAGTGAAAAATATTTTTGTAAACATACTTTTACTTCTGCTTAGCATGGTTTTTACTGAAATTATCTACTATGTACACAGAAATGTTGGGGCAAATTTCAGTAATGAACCGCTACTATATGGAATTCTTTGCTATGGAATTTCAGACATAATCATATTTTCATATTGTAATATTTATTTTTATTAATTATTGTTTATCAATTATGGTTTTAAATCTAAGCAATTTTTTTTCCTAATATGGACTACCTTGCTCTTGCTATTTTGGAAACTCTTTTCCTTAGTGTTCTTAGAAAGTCTACTGCTTCTTTTCATGGTCACCAGAGAATTAATTTAGAGATGATATACCTCCTCTTTGATTGCAGTCAACTAAATTCTATTCTTTCTGACAGATCCTCTCAGGAGAGTATGACAGTGCTGGCAGAATTCTTTGTTCAGATTAATCTCCTTTTCTGGAGAACTTAGAGCATAATATTTCAATGTTGTGGCAGGTGTATGACCTCCTACCAGTTGACTTTAATCAGATCTATACATATGACAGATTATAAATTCTGATTAAAGGAATGGTTAATGTCACTGAATTTTCTTATTTAAAAAACAGGTTAAAAATAAGAATCCTAACACAACTAAAAAGAGATGACATTGGTGACTTTGTGAGGTGAATTTTCATAAATCATAGAATAATAATAGAAATGAAATTTAATCACATGTTGTTTCCTTCGAAGTCTGTTAACACTATTATGTCCTCATAAAGACATGTACAACTTTGGTTGTTTTGTTTTGTTTTGTTTTTATACTTGAACGTTTTCAAATTAAGAGGCATTATAAGAACTTCTTTAGGGAAAAAATTAATGTGACTTGGTCCTTGAATGATGTACAGAATTTCAAAACAATAAAATAAAAAATTAACAATTTACTCGTCTATTCCCATGTTTCTCACAAAAGAATCACAAAATATAGTTTATTTTTCAAATATATACTACATAAACAAAATTACTGCAAGTTAGTTAGTTTGACAGGAGAAATTCTGGATTAATATGTATACGGTTTAATGTGTATATTTTTATTGGTTATTTTATTTATTTACATTTCAAATGTTATCCCACTTCACAGTTATCCCTCCACAAACCCCCTACTCATTCCTTGCTCCCCCTGCCTCTGTGCAGGTGCTCTCCCATTCGCCCACCCTCCCCTGCATCAGAGGATTAGTGTTTCCCTATCCAGGGTCATCAAGTCTCCACAGACCAAGGGGCTCCCCTCTCAGTGATGCCAGAGAACCCAATCCTCTGCTACATATCCAGATAGAGCCATGGGTACAACCTGGCTACTCTTTGGTTGGTGGTTTCATCCATGGGAGCTCTGGAGGAGTATGGTTAGTTGATATTGTTATCTTTCCTAGGAAGTTGCAAACCCCTTCAGCACCTATAGTCCTTACCCTAATTTGCCCATTGGGGTGCCCTTGTTCAGTCCAATGTTTGGCTGTGTATATCTACATCTGTATTAGTCAGGCTCTGGCAGAACCTTTCAGGGGACAGCTATACCGGGCTCCTGTCAATAAGCACTTCTTGGCATCAGCAATAATGTCTGGGTTTGCTGTCTGCTGATGGGATTGATCCCTAGGTGGGGCAGGCTCTGGATGGCCTTTCCTTCAGTTTCTGCTGCATTCTTTGTCCCTGCATTTCCTTTTGACAGGAGAAATTCTGGATTAATATTTTTGAGGTGGATGGTTGGCCCCATCCCTCAACTGGGGGCCATGCCTACCCACTGATTATGATCCTTACAGGTTCTATTTCCACTTTGCTGGCTATTTTTGCTAAAGTCCTACCTGTTGGGTCTTAGGTTTCTGGCATTTGAGACTTTCTAGTGGCTACTCACCCCCCCCCCCCATTTCCACTCCCCCACTGCTACAAACCTGCTTTCAAATTCCTGACCATCTGTATTTCTCCTCCATCTCTTCCCATACCTGAACTGCACCCCTCTTTTCCTTCTTCATCCTCTCTTCCTCCAAGATCCTTCTCTACCTCTACTTCCCAGAGATTATTCTTTTCCCCCTACTGAGTAGTACTGTAGCATCTACACTTTTGTGTGATCTTCTATCTTCTAGGGTTTCATATGCTCTGTGAGTTGTATCATGGGTATTCTAAGCTTCTTTTTGGCTAATATCCACTTATCATTGAGTACATACCATGGTGTTCTTTTGTGACTGGATTACCTTACTAGGGGATGATATTTTCTAGTTCCATCAATTTTCCTGCAAATTTCATGAAATCATTGTTTATAATAGCTGAGTAGTACTCCATTGTGTAAATGTACCACATTTTCTGTATCCATTCCTCTGTTGAGGGACATCTTGGTTGTTTCCAGTTTCTAGCTATTATAAATAAGGCTGCTATGGATATAGATTGTGTCTTTGGGGTATCTTTTAGTTATATGCCCAGGAGTGTTATAGCTGGGTTCTCAGGTAGAACTGTTTCCAATTTTCTGAGGAGCCACCAGACTGATTTCCAGAGTGATTGTACCAGCTTGCAATCCAACCAACAAGGAAGGAGAGTTTCTCCTGTAGAAAACACAGCCTTGCCACCATCTGCTGTCACCTAAGATTTGATCTTAGCCATTCTGACTGGTGTGAGGTGGAATCTCAATGTTGTTTTGATTCGTTGTGTATCAGCTGTAGGAGTTCTCTGGTTGATATTTTCATGTCATTTATGTATACTATCATATCATCAGCAAACATTTGATCTCCTTTTCTTGCCTATTTTCTCTGGCTAGAGCTTCAAGTCCTATGTTGAATGTATAGTGGGAAGAATGGGTAGCCTTGTCTTGTCACTGGATTGCTTCAAGTTTCTCTCCATTTAGTTTGATGGTTATTGGCTTTCTGTATATTGCTTTTATTATGTTTAGGTATGGGCCTTGAATTCCTGACTTCTCTAATACTTTTAACATGAAGGGATGTTGTATTTTGTCAAAGGTTTTCTCAGCATTTAATGAGATGATCATGTGTTTTTTTTTTTTTTTTTCTTTTGATTTGTTTATATAGTGGATTACGTTGATGGATTTTTGTATATTGAACCAACTTTGCATCCCTGGGATAAAGCCTACTTGATCATGGTAATAGTTGTTCTGATATGTTCTTGGATTCAGATTGTAAATTTTTTACAGAGTATTTTTGCATCAATATTCATGAAGGAAATTTGTCTGAAGTTCTCTTTCTTTGTTAGGTCTTTGGGTGTTTTAGGTATTAGTGTAACTGTGGCTTCATAGAATATATTAGGTATTGTTCCTTCAGTATCTATTTTATGAAATACTTTGAGAAGTATTGGTATTAGGTCTTCTTTGAAGGTCTGATAGAATTCTGTACTAAAATCATCTAATCCTAGGGATTTTTTTGGTTGGAAGACTTTTAATGACTGCTTCTATTTCCTTAGTATTTATGGGACTGTTTAGATCATTTATCTGATCCTGATTTAACCTCAATATTTGGTATCTGTCTAGAAAATCATTCATTTCATCTAGATTACATCTAGATTTTCAGGGATTTTTTTGTTTTTTTGTTTTTTGTTTTTTGTTTTTGAATATAAGCTTTTGTAGTAGGATCTAAGTATACACTTCCCCATTTTTTTGGACTATAGATAAAACTAAAAATCTTTTTTTTAAAAAAAAATAATCAATATACATATTAAGAGGGGTAGAAGCACAAGAATAAGACAAGATTGAAATGAGTATCGAAGGCCTAGCTCTCAGCTGAAATTGACAGAAAATATGACAGGAAAATAGTTTGCTGGGTATTTTTTCCAGTAAAACATTTTATTCAGTGCTAAATAATGTGCAGTAAAAAAATAAAATAAAATAAAATCTAGCTTTTTCCTTGTGAGATTTTTATTTCCTTTCTTCCTTTCTTTCTTTCTTTGGTCCTACTACAATTTTTTTTTATTTCTTTTATATTAGTTTTTAGATACCAGTTTGTTTTGTACAGCAGGACAGAAAAATTGTGGATTCACATGAAATAGGAGGTGGGAGCATGTCACAAATGTTGGTGGAAATTCAATAATCAGAATATATCTTATGGGGAAAATTTTTATTTAAATAAAATATAGAAAAAAGTTACAATGCAAGAAATTGCATTTGTAAATATCAGGGTCTGCCTTTAGAGCAAAAAGATATCTAAGTGCAATATAAATTCATACACACATATTTTGCCCCTATAAATATAAATTTTAATATAACTAATAAAATAAAATGTCAAATAGAAATCTTTTGTACTCAGAATATATTATAAATATAAACACTGAACGACATTGAGTGTGGTGATATTTTTCTTGTTTTTAATACACAAACCACAGACTAAATAATAAACTAGAACTCAGCAATATTTAACAAATTCTACTTTATGAAATACAATGTCTATACTATGAGAAATCAAAGTCAGAGTTGAAAAAAAATTGTCAAACACAGAACAGACAAAAATGCAGTTCAAAATATAAAGAAATCAGCAGGAAGAAAACTTCATGGTACTTGTGTTGCCATGATGGCTTAATGGTAAAGAAACCTGCTTCTAGTCCCGTGTACCAGAGTTTGATTCCTGGGACTAACATAAAGAAAGGAGAGACTTGATTCTCACACATTTTCCTCCAACTGACACAGGAGGACACTAGACACACACACACACACACACACACACATACACATGGTGGGGGATAGAGAGAGAGAGAGAGAGAGAGAGAGAGAGAGAGAGAGAGAAAGAGAAAGAGAAGAGGGGATCAAAGACAAAGAGACAAAAAGGGATACAAAGGGACGGGAATAAATGATTTTAAAAAAAAGTGGGCCACAGATATTAGTAGATACAATATTAATTAAAGAATATATATATATTCATATATATATATATATATATATATATTCATATATATATATATATATATGAATGCCTAGGCCTAGGCCTGAAAGCTTCTAGCATCCATAAAATCTAATATTCTGCAATTCAAGACCTGGATGGCGAGGGCCCCACAGCTAATCAGCGCCGGGACAAAGATCCCTCTCGGGAGATCTCAAGACCCAGCAGAGGGCCAAAGACATGCCCCACAGCTCACCAGGAACGCAGAAAAGCTCATAGCAGGGGCAACGCGTCCCCAGAGCTCACTGACTCTGCCCGCTTTCTGCGGGCCACAGAGACTGACGGCCAGCAGCTTCCGGCGACGGCCGGAAACCTCAGCTTGGGCCACAGGGCCCCACAACTAATCAGCGCCGGGACAAAGATCCCTCTCGGGAGATCGCAAGACCCAGCAGAGGGCCAAAGACACGCCCCACAGCTCACCAGGTACTGCCCCGAACCCGCGAGACACAGGGACCGAGGTAGGCGGGCCTAGAAACCCCCCTGGATCCCAAAAGCGGGCGGCTGTGGCAGGAAACTTCTGCCTGGGACACTAGGATTCCATAGACAAGCAG
>CM052718.1:51371558-51403722 GCA_028551405.1 Uromys caudimaculatus | reverse complement strand
GGAGAGGACTCTGGGCCTGAGGGTGCTAGTGGCCCCAGTAAAAGGGAATGTCAAGGTGGGAATATGGGAATGGGTGGGCGGGTAGGTGGGAGGAGGAATTCCCTCACAGAGGCGGGGAGGGGGAGGGGACACGGGGTTTCCAAAGAAAAGGGGAATCATCGGAAATGTAAATAAAGTATCAAAAAAAAAAAAAAAAAAAAAAAAAAGACCTGCATGGCATCATCTTCCAGCCACTGTCTGTTAAACTAGGCTTAGAATGTTTTAGTTTCCTGAATAATAAATATACTCTTTTTAGCTCTTTCTGAACTATGACTTGGTGATTCAATTCAGCTCTTCTCTTTCAAATTTCTCTCAAACATGATTGATGCAAATAGACTTCTCGTGGTTTCTGACTGAATTGCTGTACTGAGAAAGACTGCCTCTGAACTCTATATACTGAACTTCTCAGAACTAAAACACTCAATTGAACTGCTCTTAAGTTAACTGAATTTGACTTTCTCACTGATCTTTAAGTAGCATCTTTTTCCTGTCTATGCTTATGAGTATGGAGTACATACTATCTCTATCTCTGACTCATTCTGTCAAATCTATCTCTGATTCATTACTCTATCTAGAATTGGACATCATTCTTTGGGATAAAACAAGTGTACTTAAGGAGTGACTGTGTTCCAGCCAGAGGAATTAAAGATGCATGACTTGTCTGCATTTCAGTCTGAACATATATTTGAATGTAATCCCTTGCCAAAGTAGCCAAGTTACTGGATTAAAATTCCTCTACACTAGAAACACTACAAGACACTACAAGAAAAACTACTACTGCCATTTCTGAAAATCAATATAATTTCTAAGTATATTTATATCCCAGATAATTAAAGCTATGACTCCTCATCAAAGAATCATCTTATGGCATCAGATGAAAATTATTACAGAGATCCTGAACAGGTTGATAATGAAGACAATAAGTGACATTAGGATGTGCAACCCCAAGTGATAATTCTGCAAAACAAACCATATACTTTACTGAAGATCCTGAAAGACGGGTCAATAAGAGTGTAAAACCCAGAAACCTCAGACTACTACTATGATAGTGTCTTCAAATGAATAAACTTTAAATGAAATGATTGATTTAACAAGTTTAGTATGTAACCATCACTGACATACCATCTTGACATGTTAATTCTATACGGTACCACAAATAGATAAGAAACTCTAAGATGATTGACCGATGTCTACTTACAGAGATAGAATTCTTCTTCAATGACAGGCTCTCAATTAAGTTATTCAATCTCACCTGGTCAGCCATTAACACATCAACATGGAAGCAAGGTAAAATGACTCAGTATACAGGTATGCATGAACAGAAGTATATACATGTAACAATAATTAAAATTATGAATTTTGGACCAAGAACACAGTAATAGTTGGAAGGACATGCATGACATAGATTCTCAGTGCTCATGTATGAAGTTCTTGAGCAAAATTATAGAATTAAAATGTATGTAAAATGATCCAGCATTACACACAAAACATGATCAAATGTACTACATAATCCTCAATTTCTGTTAAAGAAACATAAAAATATTTTCTAATGACATTCTTTGACTGTAGATCAATGCTGCTTTTTGTGATAGATGAGAAATAATACAGAGACCCACAACTGAACAATACAAATAGACAATTTGGTCCACTTTGTTACAAATAGGGTATGTTCATCAAAGGTCCATCATGTTTCTGGAATATATACAGAAGGGGAGGCAGAAAGATAATAAGAGTCAGAAGAGATGAATGATTCTAAAAGAAGCACTGCCTTCCAGATACAACAGAACTGATACATGTAAGAACTCAGAGACAGTTTACATAAGGCCTGAACAGATTGTAATTAGTTGAGCTCCAAGGAATAAAAAGGAAAGTAGATGGTGGCTCCTACTCCTGTGCAGGAAGCTATATGCAGTAAATATCTGATAGCAAAAGAAAATCTACTTTTTTTCAATTGAGTTTAACTTGGTAAATTAACCATATTTTAGGGCAGACAACATGTCCATAAGTAGTTGGCTAATGAAACATCCACTCAATGAGACTTTTGTGGATTTTCTGACTCATATTGTTACTTTGGCCATTTTGGGGTTTGTAATGGTTTTGTATAAGGTCTCTTTTACCAAGAAGGGGTTATTTTGTATATGTTTCTTATTTTCTATTTGTTATTATCTGATTTTTTTCTTTTTTTTTATTAACATTTCAAATGTTTTCCTTTTTCCATGTCTCCCCTCTGGAAACCCCCTATCCCATCCCACCTCCCCCTGCCTCTATGAGGGTATTTCCCCACTCACACACCCACTCCCGTCTTCCTTCCGACATTCTCCTATATTTGGGCATCTAATACTCAGACCCAAGGGCCTCTCCTCCCACTGATGCCCAACAAGGTCCTCCTCTGCCACATATGTGGCCAGCACCATGGGTCCCTCCATATGCATACTTTGGCTGGTGGTACAGCCTTTGGGAGCACCAGGGGGTCAGGCCAGTTGACACTGTTGCTCCCTCCCCATGGGTCTGAAAACTCCCTCAGCTCCTTCAGTCCCTTCTCCAACTCCTTCCTCTGGGACCCCACGCTCAGTCCAACAGTTTCTGTGAATTGAATCATGGATGTTCCGAACTTTTGAGCTAATATTTGCTTATCAGTGAGTACATACTGTGTTTGTTCTTTTGTGACTGAGTTACCTCACTCTGAATGATATTTTCAAGTTTCATCCATTTGCCTGTGAATTTCATGAAGTCATTTTTTTTAATAGCTGAGTAGAATTCCACTGTGTAAATGTGATAACATTTTCTGTATCCATTCCTCTGTTGAAGGACATCTGGGTTCTTTCCAGCTTCTGGATATTATAAATATGGCTGCTAGGAACATAGTGGAGCATGTGTCCTTATTGCATGTTGGAGCATCTTCTGGGTATATGCCCAGGAGTGGTATAGCTGGGTCCTCAGGTAATACTATGTCCAAATTTCTGAGGGTCTGACAAACTGATTTCCAGAGTGGTTGTACCAGCTTGCAATCCCACCAGCAATGGAGGAGTGTTCCTCTTTCTCTACATCCTCACCAGCATCTGCTGTCACCTGAGTTTTTTATATTAGCCATTCTGACTGGTGTGAGGTGGAATCTCAGGGTTGTTTTGATTTGAATTTCCCTGATAACTAAGGATGTTGAATATTTCTTTAGGTGCTTCTCTGCCTTCAAATTTCCTCAGTTGTAAGTTCTCTTCTTAGCTCTGTTCCCCATTTTTTGATAGGGTTATTTGTTTCTCTGGAGTCTAACTTCTTATGTTCTTTGTATATATTGGATATTAACCCTCTATCGGATGTAGGATTGGTATAGATCTTTTTCCAATCTATTGGTTGTCATTTTGTCCTACTGATAGTGTCCTTTGCCTTACAGAATATTTGCAATTTTATGAGTTCCCATTTGTTGATTCTTGATCTTAACCACATAAGCCATTGCTGTGCCTATGTGTTCAAGACTTTTCACCATTTTCTCTTCTATTAGATTATGTGTATCTGGTTTTATTTGGAGGCCTTTGATCCACTTGGACTTGAACTCTAGTTTGTGCAGTGCGGCTGCTCCATACCCAAATTGTGCAGGGAAAGAGCTACCCTCCCAGGAGTGTGGACAAGCTTGTGATTGGTGTAAAGGCCAGTACCTCTGTTCAGAGGGACCTGCCTGGAACCCCCAGGATACAGGGACATACAAACATCCTGGGACAGAAACCTTCCAGTTTCCTTCTGCATACGGGGACCTCAGTCTCTGCTTAGAGCTCCATAGTCAAATAGCATAGTGAGAAAGCTAACCTCCCCAGAGTGTGGACAAACTAGTGAGTGGAGGTAAGACAGCACCACTGCTCAGTGGGACCTGCCCAAATTCCACAGGACAGAGAGACCTAGGAACAGCCTGGGACAGGAGCCTTTCAGTTTATGCCTGTGGCCTGTGCCATGCTGCAATTCCATAACCAAATAGCACAGGGAAAGAGCGACTCTCCCAGGAGTGTGGACAAGCCTGTGAGCTGGGGGAGGGTGGTGTAAGGCCAGCACCTCTGCTCAGCGGGACCCACCCAGAACTGTCAGGAAACAGGGACTGAGGAGTGGCCCTCCGGTTTCCTTCTGCAGACAGGAAGCTGATCCTGTGACACAGGGCATTATACTCAGTGCCAGGAGAAAGCGGGTCTCCCAGGAGTGCCAACACACCTTCGAGAACAAGAAGACCACCACTTCTGTTCAAATCCCTCAATAAAGAGGGACCTTCCAAGAGCCATCAGGACACAGAAACCAAGGAACAGCTAGGGAAAGGATCCTTTTGGTTTCTGTTGGTACCCCAGAGCTGACCCTGTACCACAGCTCTCCAACCCCAAATTCCTCTCAGAGAGAGCTGGTCTCCAAGGAGTACTAACACAAAGAGTTGCAAGAGGGACAAACCACAGTCAGAGAGAGCAAGACCAGCTAACACTAGAGAAAACCAGATGGTGAAAGGCAAGGGCAAGGATATAAGGAACAGAAACCAAAGCAACTTGGCATTATCAGAACCCAGTTCTCCCACCACAGTGAACCCTTGATACCCCAACATACCAGAAAAGCAAGATTCAGATTTACAATCACTTCTCATGATGATGATAGAAGACTTTAAGAAGGAAATAAATCACTCCCTTAAAGAAATACAAGAGAACACAGGTAAAGAGTTAGAAACCCTTAAAGAGGAAATACAGGAAAACACAATCAAACAGGCGAAGGAAATGAACAAAACCATCCAAGATCTAAAAATTGAAATATAAACAATGAAGAAATCACAAAGGAAGACAACCGGAGAGAAGGAAACCCTAGGAAAGAGATCAGGAGTCATAGATGCAAGCATCAGCAACAGAATACAAGAGATAGAAGAGAGAATCTCAGGTGCAGAAGATACCATAGAAAACATTGACACAACAGTCAAAGAAAATGCAAAATGCAAAAAGCATTTAACCCGAAACATCCAGAAAATCCAGGACGCAATGAGAAGACCAAACCTCAATATAATAGGTATAGAAGAGAGTGAAGATTCCCAACTTAAAGGGCCAGTAAATATCTTCAACCAAATTATAGAAGAAAACTTCCCTAATCTAAAGAAAGAGATGAACATAAACATTAAAGAAGCCTACAGAACTCCAAATAGATTAGACCAGAAAAAAAATTCTTCCCGTCACATAATAGTCAAAACACCAAATACACAAAATAAGGAAAGAATATTAAAAGCAGTAAGGGAAAATGATCAAGTCACATATAAAGGCAGACCTATCAGAATTACACCAGACTTCTCACCAGAGACTATGAAAGCTAGAAGATCCTGGAGATGTCCATACAGACCCTAAGAGAACACAAATGCCAGCCCAGGCTGCTATACCCAGTAATACTCTTAATTATCACAGATGGTGAAATCAAGATATTCCAAGATGAAACCAAATTCACACAATATGTTTCCACAAACCTGGCCCTACAAAGAATAATAGATGGAAAACCCCAACACCAGGAAGGAAACTACATTCTAGAAAAGGCAAGAAAGTAATCTGTCAACAAACCCCAAAGAAGATAGCCACACAGACATAAAAATAACATCCAAAATAACAGGAACCAACAATCACTATTCCTTAATTTCTCTTAACATCAATGGATTCAATTCCCCAATAAAAAGACATAGGCTAAAAGACTGGATACACAAAAAGGACCCAGCATTTTGCTGCATCCAAGAAACACACCTCAGAGTTAAAGGCCAACACTACCTCAGAGTAAAGGGCTGGAAAACAATTTTCCAGGCAAATGGTCCCAAGAAACAGGCAAGAGTAGCCATTCTAATATCAGATACAATTGACTTTCAAGCAAAAGTCATCAAAAAAGATAAGGAAGGACTCTTCATCCTCATCAAAGGAAAAATCAATCAAGAAGAACTCTCAATTCTGAACATCTATATTCCAAATGCAACGGCACCCACATTCATAAAAGGAACTTAACTAAAGCTCAAAGCACACATTGTACCTCACACAATAGTAGTAGGAGACTTCAACACCCCACTCTCATCAATGGACCGATCATGGAAACACAAACTAAACAGAGACACATTGAAACTAACAGAAGTTATGGACCAAATGGATTTAACAGACATCTATAGAACACTTCATCCTAAATCAACAGAATATACCTTCTTCTCAGCACCTCATGGTACCTTCTCCAAAACTGATCATATAACTGATCACAAAACAAAACTCAATAGATATAAGAAGATTGAAATAATCCCATGACTTCTATCAGATCACTATGGATTAAGGCTGCTCTCCAATGGCAACAACAACAACAACAGAAAGCCCACATACACATGGAAGGTGAACAATGCTCTACTCAGTGATAACTTGGTCAAGGAAGAAATAAAGAAAGAAATTAAAGATTTACTAGAATTTAATGAAAATGAACGTACAACACACCCAAACCTATGGGACACAATGAAAGCAGTGTTAAGAGGAAAACTCATAGCTCTGAGTGCCTCCAAAAAGAAACTGGAGAGAGCATATACTAGCAGCTTAATAGCACATCTGAAAGCTCTGTAACAAAAAGAAGCTAATACACCCAAGAGGAGTAGAGGGCAAGAAATAATCAAACTCTGGGATGAAATAAACCAAGTAGAAACAAAAAGAACTATACAAAGAATCAACAAAACCAGTAGCTGGTTCTTTAAGAAAAATCAACAAATAGATAAACTCTTAGCCAGACTAACCAGAGGTCACAGAGACAGTATCCAAATTAACAAAATCAGAAATGAAAAGGGAGATATTACAACGGAATCTGAGGAAATTCAAAAAAATTATCACATCCTACTGAAAAAGCTTATACTCAACAAAATTGGAAAATCTGGATGAAATGGACAATTTTCTAGACAGATACCCAACGCCAAAGTTAAGTCACGATCAGATAAGCCATTTAAACAGTCCCATAACCCCTAAAGAAATAGGAGCAGTCATTAAATGTTTCCGAACCAATAAAAGCCCAGGATCAGATGGGTTTATTGCAGAATTCTATCAGAACTTCAAAGAAGACCTAATACCAATACTCTTCATACTATTCCACAAAACAGAAACAGAAGGAACACTACCCAATTCATTTTATGAGGCCATAGTTACACTGATACCAAAACTTCTCCAAGACCCAACAAAGAAAGAAAACTTCAGACCAATTTCCCTTAAGAATATCGATGCAAAAATACTCAATAAAATTATCCCAAGCTGAATCCAAGAACACCTCAAAATGATCATTCATCACAACCTAGTAGGCTTCATCCCAGGGATGCAGGGATGGTTCAATACCTGGAAATCCATCAATGTAATCCACTAAATAAACAAACTCAAAGAAAAAAAACCATTTGGTCATTTCATTAGATGCTGAAAAAGCATTTGACAAAATTCAACATCCCTTCATGATAAAAGTCTAGGAAAGATTAGGAATTCAAGGCCCATACCTAAACATAGTAAAAGCTAACATCAAACTTAACGGAGAGAAACTTGAAGCATTTATACTAAAATCAGGGAGTAGAAAAGGATATCCAGTCTCTCCCTATCTATTTAATATAGTACTTGAAATTCTAGCTAGAGCAATTAGACAGCAAATGGAGATAAAGGGGATACAAATTGTAAAGAAAGAAGTCAAAATATCACTATTTGCAGATGATATGATCGTATCTTAAGTGGTCCAAAAAACTCCACCAGAGAACTTCTACAACTGATAAACAACTTCAACAAAGTGGCTGGATATAAAATGAACTCCAACAAATCATTAGCCTCCTTATACTCAAAGGATAAACAGGCTGAGAAAGAAATTAGGAAAATGACACCCTTCACTATTACCACAAACAATATAAAGTATCTTGGAGTGACTCTAACCAAACAAATGAAATCTCTGTATGATAAGAACTTCATGTCTCTGAAGAAAGAAATCAAAGAAGACCTCAGAAGATGGAAAGATCTACCATGCTCATGGATTGGCAGGATTAACAGTAAAATTGGCCATCCTGCCAAAAGCAATTTACAGATTCAATGCAATCCCCATCAAAATTCCAGCTCAATTCTTCATAGACTTAGATAGAGCAATTCTCAAATTCATTTGGAATAACAAAAAAGCCAGGATAGCAAAAACTATTCTCAACAATAAAAGAACTTCTGGGACAATCACCATCCCTGACCTCAAGCTGTACTACAGAGCAGTAGTGATAAAAACTTCATGGTATTGGTCCAGTGACAGGCAGGTAGATCAATGGAATAGAATTGAAGACCCAGCAATGAACCCACACACCTACAGTCACTTGATGTTTGACAAAGGAGCTAAAACCATCCAGTAGCAAAAGACAGCATTTTCTACAATTGGTGCTGGCTCAACTGGAAGTCAACATGTAGAAGAATGCGAATTGATCCATTCCTATCTCCCTTTACAAATCTCAAGTCCAAATATGTGATTTTTAATTAGAGAAAATAAAAGAGAATTTTTGTTATGTAGGGAGGTGGGGAGTATCTGAACTGTATTTGAGAAGGAAAAAGAAAATGTAAATATACAATATAAAACATTTTCCATAAAAAAGAAATGAAATATTTCTGTTTATTGTAGCATACCAATGAGAACATCCTGTAAAATACAAAACTGTGGAAACCTCAAAACATGAGAGATCATCAAGGTTTATCTGTCAGTGTATGTGATAAGAAACACAACTCATAAAAACATAAAAGGCAGTAAAAATTTTATATCTAGTGACATAATTCTTTTAAAAAACCAGAACATGTCATTATGTATTTGATCAAACACATAGCATATATAACCAATAGGGTGAATCTTAGAAATTTTGAGATTATCAGATGTCCACATCATTTCTCTGCCTATTGTGGCAATTCTGATATTGGGAAAAGCTCTGCAAATATAAGAGAGGAGATTATAAGAGAAACCTAGTGGTTTTACTTTCAATTATCCTGTAGCTAAAAACTGTTTCCCTTCATACTTTCATCCCAGTCTCTTCTTCTCACCTCTCCTCCTAGGTGCACCTCCCTTTTTCCTCAGAGAAGTGGAAATCTCCCATAAATGTCAACTAGGCCTTGGAATACCAAGTTGTAGTAGGATTGGCTGCATCTTCTTCTATTGATGCTAGACAAGACAGTCCAGTTAAAAGAAAGAGATCAAAGGCAGACAAGAGAGTCAGAGACAGCCCATGTTCTTGATTTTCCAGGTCCTACATGTGGACCAACCTGTCCATCTGTTACATATATGTAGGAGGACTAGGTCTACCCTATGTATGATCTCTAGTTGGTGGTTCAGTGTCTGTAACCCCCTATATGCCCAGGTAAACTGATTCTTTGTGTGTGTGTGTGTGTGTGTGTGTGTGTGTGTGTGTGTGTGTGTGTGTTGTCCTTGACCATTCTGCTTTTTTCCAATCCTTTCTTCTCTTCACCATAAACATTCATGGAGTTCTGCATAATATTTGGCTGTGGGTCTGCATATCTATTTTCATCAGCTGCTGGGTGAAAACACTCAGATGACAGTTAAAGCAGTCTCCTGTCGGCAATATTTGTGCATATATACCATATTTTCCTTATCCATTTTTCAGTTGAGTAGCACCTAGGTGGTTTCCAGTTTCTGGTTTTTATAAATAAAGTTGTCATGAGCATAGCTGAGTAAGTATACCTATGGTATGTTAGAGCATATTCAGGAGTGGCATTGCTAGATCTTGAAATAGGACCATTCTCAATTCTGAGAAACCATGAAATTTATCTTCACAGTGATTAGAAAACTTTGCACTCCCACCATGGGAGGAGTCTTCACCTTAATTCACATCATCACCAACATGAACTATTCCTTACGTTTTTAATCTTAGCCATTTTGACATGTCTGCGATGTAATATCAGACTTAGTTGTATTGATTTGCATTTCCCTGATGACTATATATGCTGAACATTTCTTTAAATGCTTCCTAGCCATTAGAAATTCTTCTGTAAAGAATTATCAGTTTAAAGCTATACATCATTTTTTAAATTAAGCTATTTGGTTTGTTGATGTCTAATTTCTTGAGGTTTTTAAAATATATTTTACATATCAGCCCTCCCTCAGACATATGTTTGTAAAGATTTTTTCCTTTTCTATATGCTGCCCTTCAGTCCTTTCATCAGTGTATATTACCTTAGAGAGGGGGTTTCAGTTTCCTGAGTTTCCATTTATTAGTTGTTGATCTTAATGACTGAGCTATCAGTATTTTGTTCAAGAATTTGTCGACTGTGCCAATGCATTCAAGGCTATTTCCACTTTCTCTTCTATCTGATTTAGTGTATCTGAATTTATGTTGATGTCTTTGATCCATGTGAAATTGTTGGTTACTCTAAATTAAAATTTTCTTTACTTTTATAAGAGAAAAATCCAATTTGGTTTAGAATGTAAGTAATAACTCACACTAGGACAGTTTTTAAGGTAATTTAATTTTATCTTTACCAGATATTTGCATCAGCACCATTTCTCATTATTATATTTTTCATAATTTATGTAACAATGTAAGGATAAATACTGATAATTAGTGAGATAAAAGAATCCATATGATTTTACAAGAAATAAAATTAATTTCAGTGTGTATATTTTTATCCTTCTTATAGAAAAGTTTTTGTTTTATTTATTAATATTCGCTCCACTGTTATATTCTTTGCATACAAACTTGCTAGAAGTATGTTTATTCAAAAGATATCACACATCTATCCAAGATATCCAGGCTCACTATGTCAAAATTTCAAATGTCCTTAATAGTTTATTCTTATTTAGGTTACCGATTACTCTTTTCTTTCTCCTACTGAGTTTGTAACTAAGCCAATAGAAAAAAAGGTGTTATCTTATAGACAATTATTTACAAAAATTAGAAGCACTGCAAAGTTAAACTCTAAACAGATTTTTAAAAAGTACTGCATTATCATGACCATATCCATATTCTGTGCTGCCAAATGAGTAAGAAAAAAATTAACTGGAAAAATAAAATGCTAAGAATAATAACATTAAAACCACTAAACATATCTGAAACCAATTAATCTCTATAAACAGTTTATTTGTGAGTTATTACAGATTTAATTAAATAAGATATGTGATGAACAATTACAGCCATATATCTGAAGAATAATTTTATTCTGTAAATACAGAATACTCATAGAAAATAGCCATTCTCGTTTCTTGTACGCACGACTAATTTTAATTTGCAACCATGACAGGTATAACCTATTAACTAGAATTTCAAAACTAAAAAAAATTTAAACCAGAAAAGACATAAAGCTCTTCTTATATATTATCATTGTTATTATATAAGCCAGTTAACAAATCAAATATTTCCCATGAGAATTAGTATGATGGATATTATGTGTTTGTGTGTGTGTGTATGCATATGTACATATATATACGTAATGCAATTAGATCACTGCCCTTCTTCCTTTCCTCACCTCAATCCCTTCCAGATACCCTCTCTTGAATAATTTTTATTTATTGATTTTAAATATATATGTATGCACAAACCATATAATTATATTGCTTTTGCATTATAAACTGTAACAGTACAAGTAACAGTTTGTTTGTGGTGTTTGCAAATATATGATTGCAGGGCTTACCGCTCTGCATAGGTCAAATAAACATGCTCATCCATGGGAGGTACGAATCTCCTCCTCCCAGTGGTCATTGGCTCTTTATCATTTGCTCTTACCAGAGTATACTATGGAATCGTTCACAAAACAAGTGAATTCTCTTAAACATCAGAGCTTGTTTTACAATTAATTTAGGGTAACTTTATTTATTTTACACTATTTTTATATTGTAATTAAGAAATGTCTACAAGTTTCTTGATATGGTATACATTGTATTTAAGAAAATGATTTTCATAAGCAAGTGTTTAATATACACAGTTTTAAAAGTTCTATATAGATTCATATCTCATTTTTCAAAATTAATATTTCAATCTGTAGTTCAAGCTAGCCATAAACATTAATCCTCCTGCATTTCCCTGCCAACAGGACTCATAATAATAGTATATTCACAAGATTTATCCCAGAAGATTAAAACTGACCCTTGGATCTGTTTAGCCTTTTCAGACCTATGAGTCATTATAATTCAATGGCATACTCATTATTTGATCAACATTAATGAAACTATGTCATTTTCCACTTCCATCACCTGGATGCATGCACCTTAACTATGTTGCTAAATGTGAGTATGGAGAGAAGCACAGTGAGAAGGACGCTATGGGATTCTGATTCAATCTGCATGCAGTTTCTTTATGGCCTAATGGTCCAATTCTTGCTTTCCCATACTATATTGATGCTGAATTCAACATAAGAGAAACTTCAATGTTTTATGACTTTTAAAAATGAACATAGATTTTTCATGCAATATAATGTATTATTGTTATTATCATTATTAATTTATTAATATTATTATTATTATTATTTAATCTAATTTTACAGTCCCGTAGTTATTCCCCTCCTGGTCCACCTGCCCTCTGACTGTTCCTCCTCCCTTTACTTCTCCCCACCCTGTCTCCAAGAGGATGGCCCTACTCCCTCACCCCAGCCCTGTTTCCCTCTAATACCTGATCATGTTCCCCCTTTTTTCTCCCTGTTTCTGTTCCCACACAGGGCTCTCCTTCCCTCTCCCCTCCTCTGTTGCTTTCTTCTCCCTCCCAAGTGGAATTGAGGCATCCTCACTTGGGACCTTCAGCTTGTTACCATTCTTGAGGTCTGCAGATTGTATCCTGGGTTTTCTATATTTTTGGCTAATATCCACTTATAAATGAGTATATACCATGAATGTGCTTTTGGATCTGAATTACCTCACTCACTATGATATTTTGTAGTTCCTTCCATTTGCCTGCAAATCTCATGAAGTCCTTGTTCTTAATAGCTGAATATTAAGACCTTGTATAAATGAACCACATTTTCTGTGTCCTTGAAGCAGGACAAGGCATTGGTCACAGGCCAAAAGACTAGTGATCTCTGGCCTTTTAATTATTCCTTACTATTTTGTACTAAAATTTGAACTCTTTATTACTCTTCTGTGCTTCTTTAAGTGCTGGAAAACGTAATTATTATTTACTTTGTACACTTACAATATAATTCTCTGGAGATTAACATATGCTCTATACCAGTGAGGAATTCAGTAGAGGATCCATTGATAGGGCTCCTTTTTCTCTTACCCAGAATCCTCACTTCTCACTGTCCAGGTAAGAGGGAGATTTGTAGCAATTAACTTTTATTGAACCAGGAAAGGAAAGTCATACCTTCAGAAGGAAATTCTCTTCCACAAGCAAATATCCATATATATACATACACACATACATTGATACATACATTCATGCACATATTTACCTTTTTGCTTGGCCAAACCACCTGTATCAACTTTCATACTTAGATATACAAACCTATGCTTACATATGCATGGAGGATGGAGCAAGAGCCCAAGTGCCAGTACAGAAAGAACTCACTCATACTGGATGAAAAATAAGCTCCAAACTTTATTGACTAGAGAAAGGAAAAGCTTCTAACTTTCTATTGTAAATGAAAGAAAACCAAGTCTGTAGGAAAAAAAAGTCTTGTCTGTAAGAAGAAGCCTACTGTGCTGTCTCTGCTCTTTCTTCAGCTCCTTCTGCTTTGCTAGCATTCTCTCTCTCTCTCTCTCTCTAGATATATCATAGGGCTAATTTTATTGTCCTCATAATTTTTGTACTTTTTCAGGATAATAGACCACATGGTACTGGTATTAAAAGCTTATTTTTCAAGAGTTCACAACAAGTTCAAACATAAATTTGAATCATAAATTGAATAATAAGTTACAACAGAGATGTTTACATGTGTTTCCATTAAGACTAGTTATCTAACTAAACATTTATTATCTGTCACTAGCTCCAAAAACAGGTTCATTAAAAGTTCAAAATTATAATTCTTAGGTATAAGTTAACACAGTATGTCAAAAGGGAAATCATCTGCCTAGCATCTCATTAGTATTGAAGGTTTGTATAGATAAATCCAGTCAATATTTCATTTTCTGTCCTTCTACCTACAATAAATTTTTCATTCCCAGTTTATGGCCTTTATTTGTCAGATAATAGAGTTGCAGCCTAAGGGAATGTTTTCCTTCATCATAAACCCATTACACACCTGCTTTCTATTTTAGTCCAATTAACTCATGACATATGAAGGCTTACAGAGTCCTAATTGCAGTGTTCATATTTTCCTCCATACAATTGTTACAAAAGAATACATCTTTATTGATCTGCAGAAAATCTGCCCAATACAGTAGCCTAATGTACATCAATAGTAGATTGGCTTAATAATAGCAGAAAAGGAATATGAGCTGCAAGAATCAATCCTGATATGAGATTTCAGAAAGCATTGCAATTCCAAATTATCCACTGCAGATCATGCCATGTGATATATCATCTCTAGAACATCATTAGTATGCTTTTACCCTTCTCTAGGTAGGTCCTGACATTTGTTTATTATGTGGAGAGGGGGATTTTTCTTTTCTAGTGCAATATATTTGATGTTCTGTATGTTTCCTATACCTTATAGATATGTCCTTCTTTAGGTTAGAATTTTTTCTTCTATGATTTTTTGAAAATATATATTTTCTGTGTCTTTGAGCTGAAATTATTCTCTTTGTATTGATATTATTCTTTGGTTTGGTGTTTTCATAGACTTCCAGACTTCCTGTATGCTTTGTGTACAAGCAAATGCTCTGGTGGTACACTAGGCTGAATGCTATCCAGTTGTGTCTGTACCATTCCTTGCTTTTTCTGCCCTCTAGTTTCACAAATGTACTCTGATCACCTGGTGGTGACAGTGTTTAGATCAGGGCAAAGTGGCTGTTTACTATCACACCAAAACCTTGTTATTCTCTTTCCACTTGGTGTTTTTGCTTTCTCAGCACTTCTAACTTTATTTGCAAACTCTATGTGCTTAGCCAATTCTGCAATCTTCCCTACCATAAGAGAATTGGCAGTTTCCCCCCACTCTTTACTTCAAATGAGTTTACATGAAAACCATAAATCAACAATAACAACAACAACAACAACAACCACAACAACAACAACAACTTTCCAGGTCGAAGAGTGGAGACCATCCAGTGGCCATAGCTGTTATATTTTCCCAACCTCCTTAAAGGACATTGCTAACCCCTCATATCCTTACCTTTCTTCTATCACATTTGAAGCAGCTTCATCCACAAAGCCTAAGTCACATTGGACACCATGTGTATGCTTAGATTTTTTCAAAACCTACTTTTAATAAGGGTTCTCAAATGCTTCCACCACCCTTCTAACTCACTGTCAAAAGGTAGGGAGAAAAGATGGTAAATACAACAATGCGATGTGGATCTGTTTAGAAGAAGTTCTTTGGGGCAATTCTAATCTCCGTTGTCAGTATACCAGCAGTCCAGTTCAGCAGTATCAGGATACCGAATACAAATCAGCAGCAGTGGCATTATCCAGCAGAAACAGGCAGCCCTCTGCTGAATTAGCATGAGTCAGAGGACGAGATCAGAGTCAGCAGGAAAGACAGGAGAAGTTTCAACTTCTTTCATTGAAATGAAGACACAAGATCAATGCAATGTTCCAAAGTTAGCTATGCAAGTGTGCATTCACTGTCCAATGACTCCTATTTATAGTCTCACCAAAGTTCACATATTTTCCCATGGCTCACACCTCAGCAAAACACCATGTGAGGGTCTGAATAAAACACCATGCAAATTTACATCACATGACATATCCAGAAAATTCTACTTCACAAAACAAATCAAGAAATTTTTCTAGAACACCATGAGAACAAAGCCCATAGAAATAACTAAGCCAGGCTTATAGGGACTCATAAAGACCAAAGAAGCAATTATGGAACCTGCAGGGATCTTGTATTAATCAGGGTTCTCTAGAGTCACAGAACTTATGGGTAGTCACTATATAGTAAGGAAATTTGTTGATGACTTACAGTCTGTAGTCCAACTCCCCAATAATGGTGAGCAGCAGCTGTGAATAAAAGTCTGAGGATCTAGCAATTGCTTAGTCCCATAAGGCATGCGGATGAAGAAGAGTGAATCTGCCTTCTTCCAAGGTCCTTATGTAGGTCTCCAGCAGGATGTGTGGCCCATATTAAAGGTGTGCATACCACCACACCTGAAACTTGTGTCTTCCAGCCTCAGGATCTGGATCACAGGTAATTCTGGATTGCAGTTCATTCCAGATATAGTCAAGTTTGACACTCAAGAATAGCCACTACAATCCACCCCTTGTCAACTTGACACATATAATATCTCATGTTCACATGAAACAATAACAAGGTCATGAATATGCCTAACATGATATAACTATTCCTCGTACAATCGCAAACACATTTGTAAATTTACAATGGGGCAGTGTCCCTTAGGAACATTCCTTTAGTATCTCAACTTAAATTCCAATTGATGTTAAAGAAACTGAAAGACAAATATGTTCTTAACAAAATATAACAGAAGCATTCATATTACTTTAGAATCCTCATTTCTGCAGCTGGTTACATGGTCTTAGCTGGTATCTATAACTACCTTCCTCTACTACTGTATTTCCCTCACCCTCTGCAAGCTCCTCAGTAGGTCCTGGCTCTTTTCCTGGAGGAGTGACCCCTACCTTCACTCCTGATAGGTATACATCCTTTGTCATCCTTCTTGGATTAGGCTGTTATAGTTTCCCATTGACTTTAATCAAAGGACATGGTAGTAATAAGACACACCCTAAGGGATCTCCTGCACTCCAGACATAATCCTTCTTACCTCCATTTTGGAGAGGCAATCTCATTTCCCCATGGTAATCTGGATCTATCACCCCTCCTAACACTGTTATTTCTTTCTTAGCCTGTTAGTTCAAGGGCATTAGAAGCCCAAAATGACCAGGGGAAGTCTGCGCTTACAGTTTAATGGAATGTTTGTTGTGGCTCCTGGTAGGAGCACTCCCCTCTCTGGAACCAAAACTTCTAGGTCAGCCAAACTTAGAGTTGTGGGGACAGGAAACAGAAATTTTTCTAGAGGATCACTAGGAGTGATAGTGAGTGGATTCCTGGACACATCGATCTTGGCTATGGGAGAAACTGTACCATATATTGGATGCTGATTCAAAGCATATACTTCCTCCAGAAGAACTCTGCCGTAACCTTTCATGTTGCTGCGATCAAATTGGTGCTGTAACTGTGCCTTCAAAAGGACATTCCATCTTTCTATCAGACCAGCTGCTACAGAATAATGGAGAACATGGTATGACCAGTGAATTCCATGATCATGGGCCCACTGTCATACTTCTCTGGCTGTAAGATGAGTTCTTTGGTCAGAAGCAATACTGTATCGAATACAATGACGATGAATAAGGCATTCTGTAAGTCCACAAATGATGGTTTTTGCAGAAGCATTATGTGCAGGAAAGGCAAATCCAAAACCAGAATAAGTATCTACTCCAGTAAGAACAAAACGTTGTCCTTTCCACAGAGGAAGTGGTCCAATGTAGTCAACCTGCCACCAGGTTGCTGGTTGCTCACCTTGAGAAATGATGCCATATCTGAGGCTCAGTGTTTGTTTCTGCTGTTGGCAGATCTGGCATTCAGCAGCAGCTATAGCCAGGTCAGCCTTGGTGAGTGGAAGGCCATGTTGTTGAGCCCAAGCATAACCTCCATCTTGGCCACCATGGCCACTTTGTTTGTGTGTCCACTGAGCAATAACAGGGATGGCTGAGGAAAGAGGCTGACTCTCCACAGAACAGGTCATCTTATCCTCTTGATTACTGAACTCCTCCTCAGCTAAAGTCACCTTTTGGTGAGCATTTATATGAGACACAAATATCTTTACATCCTTTGCCTATTTGAAGAGATGTTTCCACATACTTCTACCCAAATGTCTTTCTCACCACTTTTCCAATTGTGATCTTTCCAAGTCCCTGACCATCCAATCAATCCACTGACTACAGCCCATGAGTCAGTGAACAATCATACATCTGGCAATTTCTTCTTCCAAACAAACTGTAATACCATGTGTACTGCCTGAAGTTCTGCCCACTGTGAAGATTTTCGTTCACCTTTATCTTTCAGGGCTGTAATGCTGCAGCTGTCCATTTCTGGGTGGTGCCTGCATAAAGTGCAGACCATCAGTAAACCAGGTTCTAGTCCTCTCTTCTCCAGTCAGCTGATCATAGGTAACACCTCATGAGGCTATAGGTGCATGTTTGACATTTTTACAGGAGTGGAAACCATAGACATTTGAGCAACTTCTTCATGTAACTTGCTTGTGCCTTCAGGACCTGCTCGGGCTTGATCACGGATGTACCACTTCCATTTGATAATAGATTGCTGCTGTGGACATCTTACTTTATGACTTGGAGGGTCTGATAACGTCCAGCTCATGATGGTAACTTGGTGTTCCATTGTCAAACATTCAGTTTCCACTAAGGCCCAATAGCAGGCCAAGAGCTGTTTTTCAAAGGGAGAATAGTTGTCTGCAGATGATGGTAGAGATTTGCTCCAAAATCCCAAAGGTCTCTTCTGTGATTCACCTACAGGAGCCTGCTAGAGGCTCCAAACAGCATCTCTATCTGCCACTGACACCTCAAGTACCATCAGGTCTGCTGGATCATATGGTCCAAGTGGTAAAGCAGCCTGCACAGCAGCCTGGACCTGTTGAAGAGCCTTCTCTTGTTCCAGATCCCACACAAAGCTAGCAGCTTCCTGAGTCACTTAGTAAATAGGCATGAGTAACACACCCATGTGAGGAATGTGCTGTCTCCAGAATCCAAATATAACCACTAAATCTTGTTCTTCTGTCTTGGTGGTGGGAGGGGCCAGGTGCAATAATTTATCTTTTGCCTTAGAAGGAATACCTCTGCATGCCCCACATCACTGAACTCTAAGAATTTCACTGAGGTAGATGGTCCTTGAATTTTGATTGGATTTATTTCCCATCCTCTGATACGTATATGCATTACCAATAAGTCCAAAGTGGTTGTTACTTTCTGCTCACTTGGTCCAATCAGCATGTCATCAATATAGTACACCAATGTGATATTTTATAGAGGAGACAAACGATCAAGATCCCTTCTAGCTAAGTTATCATACAGGGCAGGAGAGTTAATATCTCCTTGAGACAGAACTGTTAAGGTATACTGCTGGCCTTGCCAACTGAAAGCAATTTCTTCTTGTGGTCCTTATGGACAGGTACTGAGAAGAAGATATTTGCTAGATCAATAGCTGCATACCGGGTACCAGGAAATATATTAATTTGCTTAAGTAACGAAACTACATCTGATACAGCGGCTGCAATTGGAGTTACTACCTGATTTAGTTTTCGATAGTCAAATCTCATTCTCCATGATCCATCTGTCTTCTACACTGGCCACATAGGAGAGTTAAAGGGAGATGTGGTGGGAACCACCACCCCTGCATTTTTCAAGTCCTTGATAGTGGTTGTAATTTCTGCAATTCTTCCAGGAGTACGGTACTGTTTTAGATCCACTATTTTCTTTGGTAGAAGCAACTCTAAAGGCTTCCATTTAGCCATTTTAACCATAATAGTCCTCACTCCACAAGTCAGAAAACCAATGTGAGAATTGATCCAATTTCTAAGCATGTATATATATATGTGTGTGTATATATATATATATATATATATATATATATATATATATATATATATATATATCCCAATTATACATTCCAGTACTGGGGAAATGACCACAGGATATGTTCAGGGACCTATTGGACCTACTGTGAGTTGGACATCAGTCAAAACTCTAGTAATCACCTGTCCTTCATAAGTCTCTACTTTAACTGGAGGGCCACAATGTTTCTTGGGATCCCCTGGGATCAGCATCAATTCAGAACCAGTATCCAATAGACCCCAGAAAGTCTGATTATTTTCTTTCCCACAGTGTACAGTCACCCTTGTAAAAGACCATAGGTCCCTCTGAGGAAGGACTGGAGAAAGGCTAACAGCAAAACTTTCAGGTGTCTTATCAAGACCCTTCCTCAGGGGAACCTAGCCACACCTTCATTCCAGGGTTTCTGGGTCTGCAAACTGGCTCATGTCTGGAAATTGATTCACTGCCTGAGGTTGCCTTTTGCCACAATTCAATGTAGGCTTTCTTTCATTTGTTTGAGAATTTTTCTGCTTATACAGATCATACAGATATGCAGTAGGCTTCCTATGTACTTCATGCCTGGAAACACCATGACTGATTAGCCAGAAACAAAGGTCCGAATGGGTCATACCATTATAAATTTCACTTCTCCTGTGCCGACCATCATGGTATATGTCATTATAAATGTTGTTTTGTCTATGCTGTCCATTATAATAATTACGATCACCTTGTCTCTGGTGATTCAATGCTGCCACCTAGTCTTTGTTACATCAGGGGCCAATTAAACCCATTGCATTTAATTCATCTAATTGAGCAGCAGCATCTCCAACCCTAAGGTCTGGCACAAAGGAAAGGGCAAGAACAAAACTCTTCAAATGTGCTAGTGCCCCTCTCATCAGTTTGTATCATAAGATTGGTGAAGAGTATATCTTCGGGGCCTTCCCATTGTGGAGGATTAGGTTTTATACAACGTATCCACTCTAGCATTGCAATTTCCCTGAGCCTTAAAATCCCTTCACCAACACCAAGCCAAGGGATATCAGGAATCTCTAACTCCTTTTCAGTATACCATCTTTTGATAAACACTTCAGCCAACCATTCAAACTAACTTCTGACAACTTTTTTAACTGAGCAAGCTTCCATATTAAACCTAGAAACTCCACTCAGAAGACGCATGTCAATAAACTCATCCTGATCTAGTTTAATGTTCCTTCCACCATTATCCCACACCCTTAAAATCCATTCCCCCACATATTCCCCAGACTTGTGCTTGAATGAATTAGCAAACTCATTAAGCTCCTTAACAGTGTAGTGCACTTCCTTATGGACTATATTTTCTACCTCCCCTCTAGGGGCTTGTTGTGCCTTGAGTCTGGTTATAGGTCTAGAAGAAACTACTGGTGGGTCTTGGGAAACATCAATATTGTCTTGTCTGGCATTTTCTTCAGCATTTTATGCTGGTTTATCAGACTCTGAGGGATTAATTTCCTCATGAGGAGAAGGCATTATTTCAAGGGGTGGGGCTGAGGATACTACTTCCTCAGGTGGGTTAAACCATTGAGAATCTGAAGATTCAGAATTCTCAGCTTCGACAGGGTCCTCTCAAACATCCCCATCCCAAATTATAGGATCTCATTCTGTGCCAATTAATGCCCTTACTTTAACTGCTAATACGCTCTGAGGCTGAAACTTGACTGTAACTAAGCCAACCTCATAATGAGGCTTCAGTTTGATTTTTTGCAATTTGAGTTCTTTGGATGCTGGAGAGAAGATCCTCTTCAAGGACACATGTAGCAACATTTAGATTGGTTACTTGCATCTGGATCTATTGAATTTTATCATAGAACTCCTTCTTTTCCTTCATCATCTTTTCCAGAGATGTTAAGAGCAACCAGTCAGCAAAGTCATTTTTAAAATTTTTCCCCATCTTGTAGAAAGTTTTGTACATCCAATCACCCTATTCATCAAAATGCTCAATGGCATCAGCTTCTTTAAGTTTGAAATATATTTTCAGCCACGGGTCTTCAATATTCTCCAAGCTCCCAGGAGAGAGCATATCTAGAGAGGTTTCAACAGTTGAAGATGCTGGTGAATTACTAAACCATTTCCAGATTCTTAAAAGATTTATCCTTATACTGCTTTCTGCTCCTCTACAGTCACTCCCAGTACCAACTTCTGTATTAATCAGGGTTCTCTAGAGTCATAGAACTTATGGGTAGTCTCTAAATAGTAAGGGAATTTGTTGATGACTTACAATCTGTAGTCCAACTCCCCAACAATGGTGAGCAGAAGCTGTGAATGAAAGTCTGAGGATCTAGCAGTTGCTTAGTCCCACAAAGCACGCAGGTAAAGAAGAGCAAATCTTCCTTGCACCACCACACCTGAAATGTGTGTCTTCCAGACTCAAGATCTAGTTCACCGGTTAGCCTTCTAATTCTGGATTGCAGTTTACGCCAGATATAGTCAACTTGACAATCAGGAATAGTCACTACAGATCTGCACTAGGTTCTCTGGATATATGTTGTAGTTATTTAGCTTGGTGATTTTTATGGGACTCTTAACAGTGGCAGGATGGTGTCTCTGACTATTTGGCTTATTGTTGAGACCCCTTTCTTTCTCCTAATGTGTTACCACATCCATCTTGATATGAGGGTTTGTGCCTCATCTATTACTTCTTATGTTATATTTGGTTGATATCCCTGAAAGGCTGGCTATTCTCTAAAATGAACAAGAGGAGTGAATCTGGGGGAGACTGGAGATCCAGAGAGAGGAATCTTTGAAGAGTAGTGGGAGAGGAGGTTGCAGTTATGTTGTATTGTATGAAAGAAGAATTAAAAAGTAAAAGTTGGGTATAATTCTAGTAGGTCTACTTTTATATATTATTTGGTCATTTCCCTTTGCAAATTTTAAAATTATTTCTTTTTTCTGTATGATTTGTGTTTTGATTATTATAACCCAAGGGGAATTGTCTGGTCTAATTGTGTGTGTGTGTGTGTTTGTGTGTTTGTGTGTTTGTGTGTGTGTTAGTAGGGTTAGTAGGCAATTCTTTACTCAGTTTAGGCAATATTTCTTCTATGATTTTAAAAATCTTTTCTGTATCTTTGACTTGGGTTTCTTCTACTTCCTCTACTCCTATGGCTCATGAATTTGTTATGCTTCTTAAACATATTTATAATGCAAATTTTGAATTCCTTGTCTTGTGTTTCAGCTCAATTCCATTTGTAGGACCTACTATAGTAGAGGTGCTGGGTCCTGGTGGACATATGTTGTCCTGGCTGTCATTAGCTATTTTTGTATACTGATATTTAAGCATTTGGGTTTGGGATGGATATAACTCTTGGTGTTTGTATCTTTTCCTGCCTTTGCAGGGTCAGTATTCTGTTCTTTGATTTCTGTTGTCTTCTCTATAGGTAGTCAGGTAGGAGGGCTTCTGAGTCCTCGCTTGGTATATCCACTTAGTGTTCTGTGTAGAAAGAGTTTTTAAGTATTTGATAGAATTGGGGATGAGCCAGAAAGTGTGAGGTTATAATGTCAAGAAGATAGGAAAGCTGGTCTACCATTAAGATCTGTGGAACTCACTAAGAATGAGACACAGTCAGAAAACAGGAACCTGTAAGTGGTAGGAAGAAAAGAAAAGATCAGCTATCAGGTTTCCAGGTTTGCTTGGGCAGTAGGTTGCCCAGGAGAACTAGGTTTTGATTTATAAGAAATCCTTATTTATAATCAGTAACTCTTCTCAGTTTGTCATATTCAGACAAATGCTGCAACTAGCATATGTTGTTATTAACTTGTCATTCAGTGCTAAAAATGTCACAGAATATGTCAGAAGATATCAGCAATTGCTAGAAACACTTGATGATTTTTATGTTCACTAAACTATCTGTAAAAACATAGGTCATTGTTAAATATGAGTCAGCATCATTGTTCTGTTCATCCTGTAGCTTATTTGTCAGGATACTATCTGAAACACACATGGAAATATTTCACTATTTTTTACTTACTGGCATGATTCTATAGTGTAGATTTCCTTTAGAAAAACACATGTTTGCTTATCCCCAGAGATAGGTGTGAAATTCTTGAAAGTCCATACAAAGTAACTCACATTATATGGATTATATATTTCATAGTAAATTCTTTGCTAATATTTGCTCTTTCAATATTTTAAGTTAGTGATAGATGTATTTTTGTGGGCTAATATTACATTGTGAGATTTCCTAGGCTCAATGTAAGAGATATAGAGTTAGAAAAAAGACTGAAGTTAAAACTTTAGAATTATACTATAATATACATACTAAGTGAACATATGAACCTTCTCTTTCTTAAATGAATGGAAAAACCCATTTGGCAAAACCTTTAAATTCAAGGCTATTTCTATAAATTGATTCCCATATGTATTAGGGCCACAAATTGGGCCTAGCCAGATAATACTCAAGAAGATCTCACAAACTTTATTAAGCAATTTGAGAGAATTTGCTTCATTAAGCTCATGTTTTATATCATATTTATATGCGTGTAAATTAATAATTTTAAATACTGATAATTAAACAAATTCCCCTGGTCATTGAAAATTACTCTACAAACATACTTGAGTAATGCTATCATTTTACATATTAATAAACTGAAGCTTAGGCATTCTTTGTTTTTCCCACAATCATGTGAATTGTTGGTTATCAAATTCAAAATTTCCTTCCTTTTTTTTGTTAAATTTCTTCTTTTTGGAATTTTTTTAGAGAAGAAAAGTTGTGGCATCTAAAATATAATAGAAGATTGTGTTTTTCATTAAGATACTCAGGTTTTATATATATATATAAATATATATATATATAAATTTATATATATATATAAATATATATATATATAAATATATATAATTTATATAAAAATATATAAAATAATATTCATTCCTATTCATCTGTGTATTAGCTTACAAGACTTCCTAAAATGCTTTTGTTCTGTGTAGACTGTGTAAATGATAATACAGTTTGATCTCACTAGTATTTCTGTCTCATTATGAATAGTAACCTAAAAATGTGTTAATCAGTTGGCAAATATCAATTCCTATTAATCCTGGCTGGAAGGACTATCTTCACATATATGTCACTCATATATATATATATATATATATATATATATATATATATATATATATATGTTACTATTTTATTCAACAACTTAATTTATTTTAGAAATAGTAGAAAGTAATCATTTAAAAAAGGGTGAGAAGGCATCCTTTAACTGAAAAGTACATTAAGAATTATTTTTACAAAAAAAAAAGTGGGATGTAGAAACAGTAATAAAATTAGTAAATTACTTAAATATAGTTAAAAATTTCCGAGTAAAGAAATTAATTTAATCCAAAACTTTTTGGCTAAATTATTACACAGAATAATGCTCCATTCAAGAATAGTTGTTGTAGCTGGGCAGTGGTGGCACATGCTTTTATCCCAGCACTTGGGAGGCAGAGGCAGCCGGATTTCTGAGTTCGAGGTCAGCCTGGTCTACAGAGTGAGTTCCAGGACAGACAGGGCTACACAGAGAAACCCTGTCTCGAAAAAAAAAAAAAAAAAAAAGAATAGTTGTTGTGTTAGGTCAACATTATGCTTGTCAAGTATAAGAAAACGAATAGAGGAAAATATATCATGCCTTTAATAAGTTTCTCTTATTTATCAAAAAGAATAAATAATAATGAAAACCACCTTCAAGATTTCAAAAAAAGCACAATCTTGTGTGACACTGCTTTTCTCTGCATCAATTCAAATTACATAAAGAGAAAAAAACCTGAACTGAGTGTTTTACTAATCTTCTATGTCACTGCAGCCATGAGAGTGTTTTTATGGTCTAGAATATAATTCTGAAAGAAGGGTTATTTTTGTATCTGGAACATACAAAATGATTTGAATATGCACAAGTACATAATAATATATAGATAATTAACAATGTAAAATAAACTCATTAAATAATACAGCATATTTCTCCTAGAGATTCTTTTATAGTCTAATGCCTTTATGGTCATTCATTTGGTTGAAATTCCAAATTAAATATAAGGATGTTTTTAAAAATTTTAAAGAAGTTTATCCATTACTATACACAATTTCAATGCTTAACATAAGCAAATAGGAAGATTTTTCAATATTCTGTTCACTCAGTTGACATCAGAATGAATCCAAAAATATGACTGAGAAATTATGTTTGATAAAATTACACAATTTTACATCAGACATAATGAACAATAATTATGGTCTATATTAGATCATCAATATATCATGTAACTAGAAAGCAATTCCAAAAACAAAAGTAAAAAATGTAAATGCCTAAAACTTACATGCTACTTTCACAATTAAATCACACAAGCAAGCACAAGAATATTAAAGTAAAAACTGTCCTGATCAAAAATGCAGTTATCTGATATTGACAAAAACTGCACCCTAGATAAAAATTGAAAGTCATTAGCAATTCAAAAACTGAGTAGCAATAGCTTTAGGATATACATTTAATAAATGCATAGATTTACCAAGCCAATTCATAAAAGGGAGGATTTACTTTGGGCTTATAGTTCCAGCAGATTAGAATTTATAAAAGCAGAAGAGAGGTAGCAGGAGACATGCTTATATTATAAAATCTAAGGAATCACATCTCAAACCATAAACAGGAAGCAGAGATATGAGATCCCGAGAGGCTCTGGAAACCTCTAACTCACCCTTAGTGAAACACCACTCCACAAATCCAGGCCTACTCATCCTTCCTAAAGATTTCCATCTATGGGGATCAAGTATTCAAATGCCCAATAATTTTGACAGATATCTCATCTAAACAGCATTGTTGGGTCAGGTGGAAGCACTCTTCAAATTTTTCAAAAAAAAAAAATAGAAAAAAATAAAACTTATAATAGAAAGTTATTTATTATACAAGCAACCTATATCAACATAGAACAAAACATCTTAATCTTAAAATATGCTAAATATTCACTAAATATTTCATTTTAATGACTATTACGCTGTTTCCTCTATCAAGGCCCATGAACAAAGTGTGATGAGAATTCTTTGTTTCTTTTCTTTTTTTTTAATTCTGGAATATACTACAGTCTTACTACAGTTACCCCTCCCTCCACTTTTCTCAGTTCCATTGCTCCCTCCCTTGTCCCCCAAATCCACCCCTTTTCAGTTTACCTTCAGGGAAGAGCAGACCTCCCAGGGTTATCAAATGGACATGAGATAACATATTACAACAAGACTAGGTACAAATCCTCATTTAAAAGTTAGATGAGGCAAACCAGTGGAAAGAAAGGGATCCCAAGGGCAAATAAAAGTCATACTCACACATATTCCCACTGTAAGGAAACCACAAGAACAACAAGCTAACAACCATATTTATGCAGATGAACTAACTGAGACAAATACAGGCTTCATGAGTGTTTCTTTAGTCAATATGAGCCTCTAAGTGCCCTGATTAATTAGTTTTGTGGGCTGGGTTCTCATGGTGTCCAAAACTTATCTGACTCCTGAAATTGTTCTCATTCATCTACTTGTGTCTACCTGGGGTCCACCTACTGTTTGGCTGTGCATCTCTGAATCTGCTTCCATCAGTTGCTGGATAAAACCTTTCTGATGATGACTGTACTTGGTTCTGATCTATTATTAGAGCAGGAATTGTTTCATTGACTCATTATTATTATTATTATTACTATTATTATTACCACTATTATTATTATTATTATTATTATTATTATTTGCCATTCTGTAACCCATATCCAGAAAGCCAAAAATGGTATGTACTCACTTATAAGCAGATATTAACTTCTATGTAAAGAATAATCATGCTACAGTCCACCTTCCAGAGATCGTAAGTAACAGTGTGGGGACAAGAGGTAGAATGGATCATTCTGAGAAGGGGAATTAGAAAAGATTTTTGCTAACTTTTGGGCTAATATCCATTTATCAGTGAGTACATACCATGTATGTTCTTTTGTGACTGGGTTACCTCACTCTGGATGATATTTTCAAGTTCCATCCATTTGCCTGCAGATTTCATGAAGTCATTGTTTTTAATAGCTGAGTAGTATTCCATTGTGTAAATGTACCACATTTTCTGTATCTATTTCTTTGTTGAAGGATATCTGGGTTGTTTCCAACTTCTGCCTATTATAAATATGGCTGCTATGAACATAGTTGAGCATGTGTCCTTATTACAAGTTGGAACATCTTCAGGGTATATGCCCAAGATACAATTCACAGACCATATGAAGACCAAGAAGAAGGAAGACCAAAGTGTAGATGCTTCAGTGCTTCTTAGAAGAGAGAACAGAATACTCACAGAAGGAAATATGGAGAGAAATTGTGGAGCAGAGAGTGAAGTAAAAACCAACCAGAGACTTTCCCACCTGGGGATTTATCCCATATATAGTCGCCAAATATGGACACTATTGCAGATTTTGGGAAGTGCTTGCTGACGGGAGCCTAATAGCTGTCTCCTGAAAGACTCTGCTAGAGCCTGACAAGTACAGAGGCAGATTCTCATGTGCTTGCAGTTAACCACTGGACTGAGCTTAGGGTCCCGATGGAGGAGTTGGAGATGGGATTGAAGGAGCTGCAGGGGTTTGCAAACTCATGGGGGGAGCAACAGTGTCAACTGGCCAGACCACCCGGAGCTTACAGGGGACTGAACCACCAACCAAAAAATACATATGGAATGACCCAGGACTTCGGCCACATATGTGGCAGAGGATGGCCTTGATGGATATCAGTGGGAAGAGTGGCCCTTGGGCTTGAGGGTGTTCGATGCCCCAGTATAGGGGAATGCCAGAGTGGGAAGGCAGGAGTGGGTAGGTAGTTGGGTGGGTAGGGGAGCACCCTCATAGAGGTAGGGGGAGGGTAATGGGATAGAGGGGTTTCTGAAGTCGAGACCTGGAAAGGGGATAACATTTGAAATGTTAATAAAGAAAATACCCAATAAAAAATAGACAAAAAAGGAAAGAATTTTGCTGTGGCAGGTGAGGATGGGAACAGGAGAGATTACATGTGTAGGAAAAGGGCTGGAAGAGAAGAAGAGATAAGTAAAAGACGTTGGCATTTTTAGAACAATGTGAAAACCAGTGCAGTAGAAACTCCCTGGAATCTGTGAGGGTGGCTCTAATGAAAATTCTGAATCCTTGTGAAAAAACAAGACAATATATTTGTGACCTCAGATCCTCCAAACCTGAGTTTGTTCTTGGAATGTGCTTTCATGCCCGTCCACATGGTTGCTTAATTTTTTCTTTCAAAAATCTTTTCAAGCATGAGGTCTCCTTGTGACTTGACACTGGAACTCATATGAAGGTTATTCATTTTTATCTTGCTTAATCCTCAACATATAAATTATCTGGTGCTATTAATAAAGTTGGATCTTGCATGGGACATTAGTCTGCTCATTTTTAGGCTCCACTCTCCCAGATTCACACAGCCAACTACAATGGTAACACATTTCCTTTAGCTATAATACCAGGAAGAAAGTTTTTCTACTTGTACTGTAGTTTTATTTTCATTTACTTTCAGGTTTTTGCTTGTTTGTTTGTTTGTTTGAATTTTGACCCTCACTGGTTAATTTAATATATTGAATTTCATCTATAGTTTTACATGAATGCAATAAAGATATAGATATATGATATATGGTATATGGTATATATGATATATGATATATGATATATAATATAAGTATAAACTCTTTTAGGCTCCCAGAGGTGGAAAACATAATTGAAACAATTAAAATACAATGTGGCTTGTTACAAGAGTCCTTTGATTTTAATGAGGGTAATGAAAAATGGTGCAGCGAATTTCACAATGAAACACATTTACATCTAACAGAGGGTTCTTGGCTTCTGTCTCTTGTGAAAGACTGGTGTCTTTCATGATGGATGAGCTTCACTGAGTAGAGAAATATGGAAACACACTTAAATATGGAAAAATAACAGGAAGGGGAAAGATAATTATGTAGCTTTCTCTGTGCCATGTAGGTTACATTAGAATGATCAGTATATGAAACTATACAGACCTAACTAGATTGCGAATGGCCTTATTTGCTCTAATGAGATTTTTTTTGTTGTTGTTTTGTTTTATTTTATTTTATTTATAGTATAGAATAGAGTTTATTTAGGGCATGGGGAAGGGAGCTAAGAGGGTAGTAGAGGCAGAGAAAGAAAAAGAGAGGGAAAGACTAAAGAAGTAGAGAGGTAGAGGCCAGCCATGACCATGTAGAGAGAGGGGGGAAGGGAATGGGGAGAGGTAAGAGATAAGAGATGTAAGAGAGATAGCTGATTAGTGCCTGGAGAGGGATACCCTCCCAGGAGCTTGGAAAAGCCGGGAGTGGGCCCAAGACAAGCTGCACAGCTCACCAGGAACTGCCCCGAACCTGCAAGACACAGGGACTGAGGTAGGCAGGCATAGAAACCCCCTGGATCCCAACTGCGGCGGCTGAGGCAGGAGACATCTGCCTGGGCCACCAGGGTTCCATAGTCAAGCAGCGCCCGCTGGGAGAAAGTTACTCTCCTAAGAGCGTGGAAAAGCCCCGAGTGGGGGCAAAATGAGCCCCAGTGCTCACTGATACCACCCGGTTTCGGAGGGCCACAGAGACTGAGGGACAGGAACTTCTGGCCTCCACTGGCGGCCAGGGACCTCAGCTTGGGCCACAGGGCTCCATAGCCAATTAATGCCTGGAGAAAGATGCCCTCCCAGAAGCTTGGAAAAGTCGGGAGTGGGTCCAAGACAAGCTCCACAGCTCACCAGGAACTGCCCCGAACATGTGAGACACAGGGACTGAGGTAGGCGGGTATAGAAACCCCCTGGATCCCAACAGCAGCGGCTGCGGCAGGAGACATCTGCCTGGACCACCAGGGTTCCATAGTCAAGGAGCTCCAGGAGAAAGTTACTTGCCCAGTAGCGTGGAAAAAACACCTCTCAGAGAGAGCTGGTCTTCAAGGAGTATTGATACAGAGACCTGCAGGTGAGAAAAGCCATAGCCAGACAGTAAGATCAGCTAACATCAGAGTTAACAAGATGGCAAAAGGCAAGGGCAAGAACCTAAGGAACAGAAACCAAGGCCACTTGGATCATCAGAACACAGCTCTCCCACCACAGCAAGCCCTGGAGTGCCCAATATGCCAGAAAAGCAAGACTCAGATTTCTCATGATGATGATAGAAGACTTTAAGAAAGAAATTAACATCCTTAAAGAAACATAAGAGAACAGAGGTAAAGAACTAGAAGCCTTTAAAGAGGAAACACAGAAATCCATTAAAGAATTACAGGAAACCACAATCAAACAGATAAAGGAAATAATCAAAACCATCCATGGGGTTAAAAATAGAAATAGAAACAAGAAATAACAAAAAGTGCCAACCCTGGAGTTAGAAAACCTAGGAAAGAGATCAGAAGATATAGATGCAAGCATAACCAACAGAATACAAAAGATAGAAGAGAGAATCTCAGGGGCAGAAGATACCATTGACAACATTGTCACAACAGTAAAAGAACATACAAAATGCAAAACGCTCCTAACCCAAAACATCCATGAAATCCAGGACACAATGAGAAGACAGAACCTAAGGATAATAGGTATAGAAGAAAGTGAAGATTCCCAACTTAAAGGACCAGTAAATATCTTCAACAAAATCATAGAAGAAAACTTCCCTAACCTAAAGAAAGGGATGAACATAAATATACAAGAAGCTTACAGAACCCCAAATAGATTGGACCAGAAAAGAAATTTGTCCCGTCATATTATAGTGAAAACACCAAATACACAAAACAAGGAAAGAATATTAAAAGCAGTAAGGGAAAAAGGTCAACTAACATATAAAGGCAGACCTATCAGAATTACACCAGACTCTCACCTGAGACTATGAAAGCTAGGAGATCCTGGGCAGTTCTCATACAGACCCTAAGAGAACACAACTGCCAGCCCAGGCTGCTATACCCAGCAAAGCCCTCAATTAACATAGATGGTGAAACCAAAATATTCTATGACAAAACCAAATTTATACAATATGCTTCCACAAACCCTGCCCTACAATGGATAATAAATGGTAAACGTCAACTCAAGGAGGGAAACCACATTCCAGAAAACACAAGAAGGTAATCTTTCAACAAACTAAAAGAAGATAGCCACACAAACCTAAAAGGTACATCGAAAATAACGGGAACCAACAATCACTACTCCTTAATCTCCCTTAACATCAATGGATGCAATTCCCCAATAAAAAGATATAGACTGACAAACTGGATCCATAAAGAGGACACAGCATTTTGCTGCATTCAGGAAACACACCTCCGTGATAAAGACAAACACTATCTCAGAGTAAAGGGCTGGAAAACATGTTTCCAGGCAAATGGTCCCAAGAAACAGGCTGGAGTAGCCATTCTAATATCGGTTAAAATTGACTTTCAACCAAAAGTCATCAAAAAAGATAAGGAAGGACACTTCATACTCATCAAAGGAAAAATCTACCAAG
>CM052718.1:51267721-51362935 GCA_028551405.1 Uromys caudimaculatus | reverse complement strand
CAGAGACTATGAAAGCTAGAAGATCCTGGAAAGAACTCATACAGACCCTAAGAGAACACAACTGCCAGCCCAGGCTGTTATACCCAGCAAAACTCTCAATTACCATAGATGGTGAAACCAAAATATTCTATGAAAAAACCAAATTTACACAATATGTTTCCACAAACCCAGCCCTACAAAGGATAATAAATGGTAAACGTCAACTCAAGGAGGGAAACTACACCCTAGAAAAAGCAAGAAAGTAATCTTTCAACAAGTTCAAAAGAAGATAGCCACACAAACCTAAAAGTAACATCGAAAATAACAGGAACCAACAATCACTATTTCTTAATATCTGTTAACATCAATGGACTCAATTCTCCAATAAAAAGACATAGACTGACAGACTGGATCCATAAAGAGGACCCAGCATTTTGCTGCATTCAGGAAACACCTCCATGATAATGACAAACACTACCTCAGAGTAAAGGGCTGGAAAAACATTTTCCAGGCAAATGGTCTCAAGAAACAGGCTGGAGTAGCCATTCTAATATCGGATAAAATCAACTTTCACCCAAAAGTCATCAAAAAAGATAAGGAAGGATGCTTCATACTCATCAAAGGAAAAATTTACAAAGAAGAACTCTCAATTCTGAACATCTATGTTCCAAATGCAAGGGCACTCACATTCATAAAAGAAACTTTACTAAAGCTCACAGCACACATTACACCTAACACAATAATAGTAGAAGACTTCAACACCCCATTATCATCAATGGACAGATCTTGGAAACACAAACTAAACAGAGACACAGTGAAATTAACAGATGTTATAAACCAAATGGATTTAACAGATATCTATAGAACATTTCATCCTAAATGAAAAGAATATAACTTCTTCTCAGCGCCTCATGGTACCTTCTCAAAAACTGACCATATAATCAGTCACAAAACAAACCTCAACAGATACAAGAAGATTGAAATAATCCCATGACTCCTATCAGATCACTACGGTTTAAGGCTGGTCTTCTATGGCAACAATAACAGCAGAAAGTCCACATACATATGGAAGCTGAACAATGTTCTACTCAATGATAACTTGGTCAAGGAAGAAATAAAGAAAGAAATTAAAGACTTCCTTGAATTTAATGAAAATGAAAGTACAACATACCCAAACTTATGGGACACACTGAAAGCAATGTTAAGAGGAAAACTCATAGTTTTGAGGGCCTCCAAAAATAAACTGGAGAGAGTATATACTAGCAGCTTAACAGCACACCTGAAAGCTCTAGAACAAAAGGAAGCTAATGCACCCAAGAGGAGTAGAAGGCAGGAAATAATCAAACTCAGGGTTGAAATCAACCAAGTAGAAACAAAAGAACTATACAAAGAATCAACAAAACCAAGAGTTGGTTCTTTGAGAAAATCAACAAGATAGATAAACCCTTAGCCAGACTAACCAGAGGGCACAGAGACAGTATCCAAATTAACAAAGTTAGAAATGAAAAGGGTGACATAACAACAGATTCTGAGGAAATTCAATAAATCATCAGATCCTACTACAAAAGCTTATACTCAACAAAACTGCAAAATCTGGAAGAAATGGACAATTTTCTAACAGATATGAAATACCAAAGTTAAGTCAGGATCACATAAACCATCTAAACAGTCCCATAATGCTTAAAGAAATAGAAGCACTCATTAAAAGTCTCCCAACCAAAAAAAGTCCAGGGCCAGATGGGTTCACTCCAGAATTCTATCAGACCTTTAAAGAAGACCTAATACCAATATTCTTCAATCTATTCCACAAAATAGAAACAGAAGTAACACTACCCAATTCCTTCTGTGAGCCCACAATTACAATGATACGAAGACCTCACAAACACCCAACAAAGAATGAAAACTTCAGACCAATTTCCCTTATGAATATCGATGCAAAAATACTCAATAAAATTCTCAGAAAATGAATTCAAGAACACATTAAAATGATCATTCATCATGATCAAGTAAGTTTCATTCCAGGGATGCAGGGATGGTTCAATACCCGGAAATCCATCAATGTAATCCACTATATAAACAAACTCAAAGGAAAAAACCACATGGTCATTTCCTTAGATGCTGAAAAAGCATTTGACAAAATTCAACGTCCCTTCATGATAAAAGTTCTGGACAGATCAGGAATTTAATTCCCATACCTAAACATAGTAAAGGCAATAAACAGCAAACCAGTGGCCAACATCAAACTAAATGTAGAGAAACTTGAAGCAATCCCACTAAAATCAGGGACTAGAAAAGACTGTCCACTGTCTCCCTATCTATTCAATATAGTAATTGAAGTTCTAGGTAGAGCAATTAGACAAAAGAAGTATGTCAAAGGAATACAAATTGGAAAGTAAGAAATAAAAATATCACTCTTTACAGATGATATGACCATATACTTAAGTGACTGTAAAACCTTCACCAGAGAACTGCTGTAGCTGATAAACAACTTCAGCAAAGTGGCCGGATATAAAATTAACTCAAACAAATCAGTAGCCTTCCTATACTCGAAGGATAAACATGTTGAGAAAGAAATTAGGGAAATGATGCCCTTCACAGTAGTCACAAACAATATAAAATATCTTGCTGTGACTCTAACCAAACAAGTGAAAGATCTGTATGACAAAAACTTCAAGTCTCTAAAGAAAGAAACCGAAGAAGACCTCAGAAGATGGAAAGATCTCCCATGCTCATGGATTGGTAGGATTAATATAGTAAAAATGGCTATCCTGCCAAAAGCAATCTACAGATTCAATGCTATCCCTATCAAAATTCCAACTCAATTCTCCATAGACTTAGAAAGAGCAATTCTCAAATTCATTTGGAACAACAAAAAACTCAGGATAGCAAAAGCTATTCTCAACAACAACAAAAGAACCCACACACTTACGGTCACTTGATCTTTGAGAAACGAGCTAAAACCATCCAGTTGAAAAAAGACAGTATTTTCAACAAATGCTGGTGGTTGAACCGGCATTCTACATGTAGAAGAATGAGAATTGATTCATTCCTATCTCCCTGTACAAAGCTCAAGTTCAAGTGGATCAAGTACCTCCACATAAGACCAGATACATTGAATCTAACAGAAGAGAAAGTGGTGGAAAAATCTTGAACACATGGGTACAGGGGAAAAGTTCCTGAACAGAATACCAATGACTTATGCTCTAAGATCAAGAATCGACAAAGGGGACCTCATGAAAAGGCAAAGCTTCTGGAAGGCAAAGGACACTGTCCATAGGACAAAAGGGCACCAACAGATTGGGAAAAGATTTTTACCAATCCTAAGTTTGATAGAGGGCCAATATCCAATATATACAAAGATTAGGATTTTGAATTAGGATTTTGAGGCACTATTGCTGAATATATACCTGTATACTTAGGTCACAGTGCTTAGATGATTAGAACTAGATCTGACCTGAAGACTTCTTTCCTTTGATCTAGCTTCCTCAGTTGAAGAAAATAATATGAATGCTGGAACAAGTGGGAAGTAATACACAATATTTTCCAGCTACTACACCTGTACAATTACCACGAGGTCAAGATGTACTTAAGTTTTAATAAATGGTAAATTCATGTTGGTAATAACCAATTGTTCTTTAACTATATGTAAGGCCTTCATACTATGTGGGAAACATCAGGCACTGGAAGCTAACAGAAACTTCCAGGGACTCATAATGTCATGAACTCTAGAAAAATCTACCACAACAACTATGCTAAACCAACCAAACTCTTTACTACATTCATATTTTTAGCCTTATATCCACAGGAAAGTGTATATATCACACTTTACCAAAGAAGCCTCTCCTCCATTCATTCAGTTGGAGACAATCCTAAACTACAACTGGAGAAAATGCAAAGATCAACAATTTATAAGAATTTTAATCTAGCAACATGATTGCTCTGGTAAGGGATCATATTCAAAGACCACACCCTAGATATGATATGATCAGGCTGGAATATAGACATGCCCTAGGTACACACATTTAATTCCTAACAAAGATGATAAGGTTGGTTTGTAGAAGGAACCACCCACGTTTGAAAGTGACATCTCATAGAGAGGTAATCAAAATGATGAATCAGAGAAAGATGTGACAGAATGAGTCAGACATAGGGCATATCCAACTCATAGGAGAAGTGAAGAGAGAGAGAGACTACTTAAGAGGAGAGAGAGAGAGAGAGAGAGAGAGAGAGAGAGAGAGAGAGAGAGAGAGAGAGAGAGAGAGAGAGAGAGAGAGCGCAATTTAGTCAGAGTCAAAATGAGCCAGATTGAGCCAATTAGCTTCAAAGATTAAACAGTAAGGAGGCCAGAATCTTCCAGGACTAGGTGTTGTTAGAATAGAGAAGGAAATGCTCTGGGCTTAGCCCAAGCCACATATTCCTGCATCTTGTGTATAGTTCTCATCGCATCACTGTATCTCAGCTCTTTAACCTATGGCACAAGAAACATCATGGAAAAGAAGGTGGAAATATTGTAACAGTAGGAATAACAGGAAGTATGCTTTGGAAATATTTGCTACAAATGAATTAATAAACAATTCTGGAACAATGGAATATAAATGGATATATTAAAGTAGATGGGGCAATATTTTATGGGTTTCCATTCCTAGACAAAGAACTAAAGACTATTAAGGACTACTGAGAGAAGGGGAATTACCCTCTTCCAGGAATGAACTCTCTTAATAATTTTCAAGTAAAGAATATTCACCTGTGTCACCATACACAAGTCAATAACAAAATTAAGTAAGTAGGCTACATTAACACATAATTGTGCAGATAGACACGTATATGTTATAATAATATCAAAAAATCCCAAATGATTTGAGAATGTGACAACAGGGGATAAGTTCAAAAGAGGTTATCTGGGAGGGATTGCAGTGAAGAAAAAGAAGAAGGAAGTGATGTGGCTCTATTTTGGTTACAAACCCATTTGAATAAGAGAATATGAATTTCTGAATAATGAAAATAAACTGCCTATGATGTGTGACTTTCTTTACAGGCTTGAAAGGTGGAGGAGGTAGAAAGAATGAATAGAAAATGAGAGAGATAGAAGGTGGATGGAGAGGAAGAAAAGAAAGAGAACAAGATGAAGGAAGGGAGAAAAAGAGGTAGAAAGTTCACATGTAAATTTAAATATTTGCTGGTGATATTGAACTAAGTATAAATATTAAAAGTAGTTCTCATAAAAAGTAAATTTAGTATGGCTGATTTTATATTGAAGTATTTGATGTACTTGGACTTGAGGTTTTTACAGAGTATGCAGACACCCAGTTAGATGAGTGTCATTTGTTGAAGATGCTTTCACTTTTCCATTGTATGGTTTTTATGTCTTTGACAAACATCAAATGACCATAAGGTATGTGGTTTATTTCTGTTTTTTTTTTTTTATTTTATTTCATTGATCACCCTGTTTTTTGTGCCAATGTCATACATTTTTCATTACTGTTGCTCTGAAGTATAGCTTAAACTCAGGGATTGTAATACCTCAAGAAGATCTTTTATTGTACATAATTGATTTAGAAATCCTGAAGTTTTTATGTTTTTGTTTTTGTTTTGTTGTTGTTGTTTTGTTTTGTGTTTTGTTTGTTTTATGTTTGTTTCCTTTGTTATTTTCCACATGAATTTGCAAGTTGTTTTATAAAAGTCTGTAAATACTGTGTTGGAATTTTGATGGGAATGCCATTAAATATATAGATTGCTTTTTGTAAGATGGACATTTTTACTATGTTAATCCTCCTAATATACGAGCATTGGAAACATTCCCATGTTTTGATACATTCCTCAAATTTTTCTTCAGAGACTTCAAGTTTTTGTCATACAGATCTTTCACTTTCCTGATTAGAGTTACACCAAGATATTTTATATTATTTGTGGCTGTTATAAATGTTTTTTTGTTTGTTTGGTTGGTTTTTTTTTTTTTGTTGTTGTTGTTTTTTCGAGACAGGGTTTCTCTGTGTAGCCCTGGCTGTCCTGGAGCTCACTCTGTAGACCAGGCTGGCCTCGAACTCAGAAATCCGCCTGCCTCTGCCTCCCAAGTGCTGGGATTAAAGGCGTGTGCCACCACTGTCCGGCCTATGTTGTTGTCTTCTTAATTTCAGGATTCCTGATTTTTTGTAGTTAATTTTATATCCAGTCACTTTGCTGAAGGTGTTGATCAGCAGAAAGAGTTCTCTTTTAGAGTTTTTTGGGTCACTTATGTATATTATCATATCATTTTTGAATATTGAAACTTTGACAAGGAGAAAGAGCAAAAGTAAGTGGGGTGCATCTCTAGGACAATCTGGAGACCTGGTACATGGAATGCATGGGGAGCCTATGTCATTGATCCTAGCTGAGCAAGTGAAGAATCTTATCAGTGGAGGATACATAGACTGAAGTGGTCACCTGCTGTAGCCAGGTAGGTCTTCCTATGGAGAGAAGGGGGCATCAACCTATCCTCAAAACCTTCAACTCAAAATGTGTCCTGCCTACAGTACACATAGGCATAAAGATGAGGCACAGATTGAGGGAAGATATAAGCATTGATACCCATCCCATGTGAGAGAGCCAAACCCTAAGACTTTTAATGATTTCAGCTATGCTAGCAGACAGAAGCCTAGCATAACTGTTTCCTGAGAGGCTTCATACATCTGCATAGCCAAATATCAGGTGGAGCCCAGGGAGTCTTGTGAAAGAGTGGATGATAGAAGTCAGTCAGCTAAAGGGGGTGAAAGACACAACAAGAACCTGGAAACATGGGGTCTCAAAGAGATTGAACTACTAACCGAAAAGCATGCAGGGTCTGAATCTAGGACCTATACAAGCATATGTGTAGATTGTCCCTCATGTGAGTCCCCTAATAATTAAAAATGTGTGTGTGTCTTAGACTGTGCCTACTTGGGACTCAGTAGGAGAGGTTGTACTTAGTCCTGCTGGAACAAGATATCTCAGAATTGGGTAGTACAAAAGGGGAGCTTCCCCTTCTCTAAGAAGAAGGGAAAGGGGTAATGGGGAAGGGATTTTTAAGAGTTCGATTGAGAGGAGAGGAGTGAGAGAAGCTGTGATGGAGATATAAAGTAAATAAAAAGTTATTGACTTATATAAATGTATGTCTACAAGCATATAAGTGTTTGTGGGTAACAAATGAGTGAAGATGACAGAAGAATGCATAAGAACACTTGGAAACATTCTGGAAATTCAGAAAACACTCTTAAAATACCATCTAGGAGAGAAACTTGAAACAATCCCACTAAAATAAGGGACTAGAGAAGGCTGCCCAATCTCTCCCTATGTATTAAATATAGTACTTGAAGTTCTATCCAGAACAATTAGACAACAAAAGAAGGTCAAAGGGATACAAATTGGAAAGGAAAGCATCTAAATATAACTATTTGTAGACGATATGATAGTATACAATTTCTCCAAAAATTCTACCAGAGAATTCCTACAGCTGATAAACAACTTCAGCAAAGTAGCTGGACATAAAATTGACACAAACAAATCAGTAGCTTTCCTCTACTCAAAGTGTAAATGGGATGAGAAAGAAATTAGGAAAACAACATCCATCACAATAGTCACAAATAAGATAAAATGCCTTGGTGTGACTCTGACCAAGCAAATGAAAGATCTGTATGACAAGAACTTCAACTCTCTGAAGAAAGAAATTGAAGATCCTAGAAGATGGAAAGATCTCCCATGCTTATGGATTGGCAAGATTAATGTAGTAGAAAATGGTCATCTTGCCGAAAGCAATCTACAGATTCAATGAAATCTCCATCAAAATTCCAAAATCAGTTCTTCATAGAATTAGTAAGAGAAATCTGCAAATTCATTTGGAATAACAAAAAATCCAGGAAAGCAAAAAATATTCACAAGATAAAAGACCTTCTGGGGGAACTGTCCCTGACCTCAAACTGTATTACAGAGTAATCGTGATAAAAACTGCATGGTTTAGAAACAGGCAAGTGGATCAATGGAATAGAAGTAAAGACCCCAAAATGAACCCACACAGCAATAGTCACTTCATTTTTGACAAAGAAGCTAAAATCATCCAGTGGAAAAGACAGCATTTTCAACAAATGGTGATGGTTCAACTGGTGGTTTGCATGTAGAAAAATGCAAATTGATCAGTTCTTATGTCCTTGTATAAAGCTCAAGTCCAATTGGATCAAGGACCGCCATATAAAACCAGATACACTGAATCAAATAGAAGAGAAAGCGTGGGAAAGTCTTGAACACATGTACACAGGGGAAAATTTCCTGAACAGAACCGCAATGGCTTATGCTTTAGGACCAACAATCAACAAATGGGACCTTATAAAATTGAAAAGTTTTTGTAAAACAAAGGACACTGTCAATAGCACAAAACAGCAAACAATAGATTGGGAAAAGATCTTTACCAATCCTATATCCAATAGAGGGCTGATATCCTATATATACAAAGAACTCAAGAAGGTAGACTCCAGAGAACCAAATAACCCTATTAAAAATGGGGTACAGAGCTAAACAAAGAATTCTCAAATGAAGAATCTCAAATGCATGAGAAGTACCTAAAGAAATGTTCAATATTCTTAGTCATCAAGGAAATACAAATCAAAACAACCCTGAGATTCCACCTCACACCAGTCAGAACGGTTACGACCAAAAACTTAGTTGACAGAAGATGCTAACAAGAGTGTGTAGAAAGAGGAAGACTCCTCCACTGCTGTTGGGATTGCAACCTGCTACAACTCTGGAATACAGTCTGGTGGTTCTTTTGAATATTGGACATAGTACTACTTGAGAACCCAGCTATACCACTCCTGGGTATATACCCAAAAGATTCTCTAACATATAGCAAGGACCCTTGATCCACTGTGTTCCTAACAGCCTTATTTATAATTGGCTAGAAGCTGGAAACTACTCAGATGTCCCTCAAAGAGGAATGGATACAGATAACGTGGTACATTTACACAATGGAGTTCTACTCAGCTATTAAATGCAATGACTTCATGAAATTCACAGGCAAATGGATGGAACTAGAAAAATATCATGCTGAGTGAGGCAACACAGTCACAAAATAACAAACATAGTATGTAATCACTAATAAGTTGATAATAGACAAAAACCTCAGAATACGCACATCATAACTCACAGAATATATGAATTTCAGGAAGTAGGTAGACCAAAGTGTGGATCCTTCAGTCCTTAGAAGAGGGAACAAAATACAGGAGGTAGAGAGTGGGAGGGACTTGGGAGGAAGAGAGGAGAGCAAGGGGAAAAAAAGGAGGGGGCAGGATCAGATATGATAGGAGACAGGGATGATACAGAAGGACAAGAAATTGAACAGAGATATGTAGCAATGGGGGATGGAGAACTGGGGATAGCCACCAGCAAGTTCCGGATGCCAGGAAAGCAAGAGACTCCCAGGACCCAACTGGAGTGACAGCTGAAATGTTCAACAAAGGCGAGGGACAAACTATAGAGACCATATCCAGAAGTTAGGCAATGCCCCCTGTTGAGGGATGGGGCCACCCACTCATCTCCAAATTTTTAACCTACAATGTCTCCCGTCTAAAAGAAATAGGGTGACAAAGTGTGGAACAGAAACTGAAGGAAAGGCCATCCAGAGATTGTCCCATCTAGGAATCCATCCCATCAGAAGACACCAAACCCAGACACTATTGTGGATGCCAAGAAGTGCTTGCTGACAGGAACCTGATATAGCTGTCTCCTGAGAGGCTCAGCCAGAGTCTGACAAATATAGTTGAGAATAATTGCAACCATCGGACTGAGCACAGAACCACAATGAAGGAGTTAGGGGTCAGAATGGAGGAGCTGAACAACAATAGAAAGAACAACAATATCAACCAGTCAGTCCCCCTCTCCCCCCAGAGCTCCCAAGGACTAAACCACCAACGAAGTAGTACACATGGAGGGACCCATGGCTCCGTATGCATATATAATGGAGGATGGCCTTTTCTGGCATCAATGGGAGGAGAGGCCGTTGGTCCTTTGAAGGCTAAATGTGCCAGTTGTAGGTGAATTCCAGGGCACTGAGGTGGGAGTAGGTAGGTGGGTTGAGGAACACTCTCATAGAAGCAGAGAGTAGGAGGATGGGATAGGGGGTTTGCAGAGGGGAAACTGGGAAAGCAGATAACATTTGAAATGTCAAATACAATATCTAATAAAAATAAAAAGAACTCAAAAAAAGTTATTGAAAAAAAGCGAATTTAGGTGAATCCTAAATATTTAAACAAGTATGTGAAGTGGAAAGCAAGAAATTAATTGTCTAACTAGTTCAACATAATACTGTTTGACAGCTTTGATAAATTGAACAGTGCAAGTTAGCAATCTTGTTGGAATGGTCAGGGCAATTTTTTGGCAAGATGAAAATAATTTGCATTGTAAGTATTTTAACTCTATCACCAGATATTTCCTATAATGAATGTTTATCAGTAAAAATATACAATATTTCAATCTAACTGTACACTTACTATTTAATATTCACTGTGACAATAAGCTATTAAAAAGATTACTTTCTGAAAACAAATGTTATTTAAAACAATTGACTCTGAATGAAGCACAGATGAATCTGGTGTGTGTAGAAAGCACAAATGGTATTGATGCAAACAGTAGAGTATAGATGTCTGAGTTTCAGCCTCTAAGCTCCTAGGAATTCAAAAATTAATTAGAAATTTTAATATAGGGTTTATTAAAACTTGGCTTGAAGATTTTAAAGCATCAAAAAATTTATAATCTGCAGGATGTTTTTTTAAATTTACAGAAACAAATGATACATTTCTGATTTGCCATGATATCACTGTTCATTTTCTCCCATTATATTTGCAAAACAATATTTAAAATGCAATTTCCAGAATCAGAAATGTAAACAATGTCATTATTTTTGTAAGAAATGACCTTTAAAACCCTAGAACTCCAATGGGCAATGAGAAAGGGAGGGTGGGATTCGTCTGTTTCTCCTTTGTTAAATGTGAATACTAAGTAATCCTGTAACATTTAGTTTTGGCCAATTTGTAGGCAGTGTATTTCTGACATTACTTTGAGCTAAAATCATTTCAGTAATTATTATGTAAATTATGACAGGTATTTTCACAATAAGATTACAACCACAAACCATAAGTTAACAGAATATATTACCCTATTTTGTATCTGTTTTTTACTACTGAGCTTTCTGTTTTGTAATCTAGATTATAAGAGAAGCAGGGTGAAGTAGGCTTCACCTTTCTCAGAACCCTGGCTCATCATTCTGTTCAAACCAACAGAAACTGTGTTTTAAAGGTTCACTATAACAGTTGTTAGAGCCAGCTCATTAACAAGTCTGCAACACAGGGCATTGTTAGGCAATCTAATTCCAGCCTGTTAGACTTGCCTGCACGCCATCACCTTCAAATTCTCTGATAGGTTTCAGCAACATTTTGTACATTATGGCAAACAATTTTGCTTTTCTTTCTTAAATTGATCCTCATTTAAATGTTTTGAATGCTATAATAAATGAAATAATTTCTCAATCATTTTGTGTTGTTCACATTTTTCTACTAACATAACTGATGTGTTTACTGACTTTGTATAGGCAACTGTGATAAATATATATGTTAGATTTCTACTATAGAATTGAAATTGTGCTTTTAATTATTTGGTATGAATGTAGTCAATTTTATTTGTTTAAATTTTACTTACTATGAATATAATATAATATCATTAGGAATCATTTAATTGACTTTGATTATTTTATGTTTTTTTATTTGCCCAGTGTTTGGTTCTATCCTAGGTCACTGGGATCTCCAGTCTCTAGTTCCTGGCCATCCAGGCAGTGCCAGGCATTTGTTCCCTCTCTTGGCATAGGCCTCAAGTCGGATCAGTCATTGGTTGATCCCTCCTACAATTTCAGTACCACCATTAACCAAGTATATGTTTCAAGCAGGACAAATCTTAGCCAGAAGTCCACCACTGAAAGTCTTGCCAGGTTACAGAAGATAGTTGATTCAGGATCCTCAACTGAAGAATGACTAAAGAAAATATGGTTTATTTACAAAGGGAACTCAGCTGTTAAAAACAATGACATTATGAAATTTTCAGGCAAAGGGATAGAACTATGTGAATATACCAAATATTGGATTTCTTTGATATCATTTAGTTATTTGATTTATTTCATATAAATTTTAATTAGCATATATTATGATTTTTAAACATATTTAAGTATTAGTTTATGAGTTTTCTTATTTTATTTTAATTTTGTATACACGCATATTAGTAGATATCTACTGATCTCACTACATTCTATACATTTATTTTTATTTTTAATTAAGCAAGTCAAGCTACTACACAGTTTTCTGTTGTATTAGTTACTTTCCTTGTTGCCATGACATAGGCAATCAATTCAATAAAGGAAAAATATATATTGACTTACTGTTCAGCATACTGCCCATCATAGCAGAGAAGGCATGGGGTATGAACACGAGCCAGCTGGGCACACTGAGAGGATAGAAAACAGAAAGCAATGAATGCTGGTACTCTTCCTGCTTTCTTCTTGTTATTCTGTCTGGGGTGACAGCTAATGGATTTGTGCTTCCCACAATTAAGATAAGTCTTCGTATTACATTTTCTAAAACCCCAAAATTCTCCCTCTGATCTACCAAAGGTTTCTGACCTAGTTTGTCTAAAGCTTATCAAGCTGATAATCAACATAAACCAGCACATCTGGTGAATTAATTTTGTTATATTATTAACTGCTTAAGAGAGTGTCATTTAAAATGATATGATTATATCTTTTCTCTTTATTTTGTTAAGAATACCTATTGTATGGCAAGACTTTTCCTGAAGACGTTACACAATCATTCATTAACCCCAGTTAGGAAGCCAAAAACAGATCAAAATATAGATACCATCACAGTCTAACTTGGTGTACCAATGAGTCTTAATTTGTGTTACAGTAATACGGATGAGGGGTACACTAAAGAAACAGAAATGACTCAAAGTGAGCTGCATCAACAAACTCCATGGGAGATAATTTATAAAATCTGGGACTCTGACAAACACTGCACAGGCTCTAGGCATGTCAACAAGCCAGAAAGTGTCCTTTCCAAGGGATACAATTGGTCCAAGCCTCTTCCAGGTAGCTTAGCTGATTTTTGTTTCTAGGCAATTGTTCTGGTTTCAGATTCTTCTTTTAACTTGGCCTCACTGAGTGTCATTCTAAACAGTTTTTATTCTTTGCTCTTAGAAGGGAGGGGACTAGTGAATCTGGTCTGTTTTATAAGCTTCCTGAGATATTTTGAGTTGTTTACCTTCAGTCTTAAGGAACTTCCCTGCTGGATTGAATGATTGAGTATTAGATGGAACTGACATACAACAATACCTACTAGTTTTCTATTTCAGTCAAAGATACCTGGCAATGTTCCAAAAATTTAAATGCATTATTTAACATTAACTTTTTAAGCAGTGTGATCAAGCTAACAGAATCAAGAAAGGAAGGACTATTCTAACTCATAACTCTAAGGATATAGTCTACTATGGTGGAAAGGTATAATGCAAGACTGGCTCCCAGCTGTGACTGCAAGACTGAGGAGACTGGCTATACCTCATGGAAAAGAGAATCTAAAAGCACACAGTCAACCAGGAGTGAGACCAGGCTGGGACCATTGATCCTCATACTTCATATAGGCATATCTTTGGGTTAAGAGGCCCCTCTCAAAATTTCTACAACCTCCTAACACAGTATCTCTGTCTGATAATACTTCCTGACCCTCTTTGGGATTTTTCAGGTAAAATTCACAATGAATAGATATATGCTTTGTGATAGAAAATACAGAATATTGTTTCTATAATAGGTAACTAAATGTTATACATTTCCATGCAATTAATCGATTTTTGTTCTGCTCATAATCTATAAATTACAACATTCAAATCTTGAACAGAATGTTTAGTCCATCCCTATACTTAATTATTAGTGTAAATAGTTTTATTTTCAAATCAATTTCCCAATAAATGCACCTTATTTAAAGAAACAAAACATTTTCAAATATTTATTTTTCTTTCTATGTAGTGTGTAAATGTGAGAGTATATGCAAATGAATGTATGTGGTTATGATGGGCAGAAAATAAAGGCAGGCAGGTCTCCCAGAACTGAAGTGACAGCAAAAATAAGATGCCTAGTAGTGCTTGGATCCCAATCAGTCCTATGCAAGAGTTACTGCTCAATGGCTGAGCCATTTCTACAGACTTCATTTATGCTTTTTGCTAATGCTGCATGATTACTTAAAATATGTATTTTAAAAATTAAAATACATATTAATTCTAGTAACACTGTAATTTTCAGCTGAAACTCTACAGAAACACTAATCTTGTTTACAAATAAATACAACTTTACTTCTGACTCTTCATAAATGCCAAAGCTGCTTTAATTCATAAGCTTATTATTGCATTGAGTAGAACCTTCAGTATTATATGAAAAACATAGGAGATATTTATTTATATTTGAGATATACACTGAGAATTACATTTTTAATGTGCAGACAAGAATGCTGAAATTATTGAAATAAACCCTAGGAATAATTCCTTGAAGTGCAATATCCTTCTGCCATGAGTCAAAGTGAGATACTATGCATCCTATTGTAAAGTATAAATGAAATTCTAAGTCAGAACTCTCAGATAATGACCTTTATACAAGTTCAGGGAACTAAACTATAATTGATTACAAAACAGTTTTTAAAGTGAATGTTCTATCTATGTAGGATCTGATTTAAAAGAGCATAAGTAAATCTAGAATGCATCATGAAACCTAAACCTGATGAATATTAATTAACTTAAAAACAAGAAAGTAATACATGCTTTTTAACTATTAACTCTATATTAGTAAATATATTTTAGAAGAATTAACAAATATTCATGCTATGACTTGATTATATAGACATAATTTTATTTAGAATATGAACCTATCTGAATGACAGGGAATGGACTCAGTTGCAGGTAATTTATAATTTTCATTTTCTTGTCCTCCATTTGGTTATAATTACTCTCATGGTTTGAATATGTTTGGCTCAGGGAATGGCACTATTAGAAGGCATGGCTTTGTTGAAGAAGGTGTGTCACTGTGGGTGTGGGCTTTGAGACCCCCATATTAGCTGCCTGAAATTCAGTATCTGTTAGTTGCCTTCAGATGAAGATGTAGAACTCTCAGCAACAAAGTCTCCCATATTTCTACCTAGATGGCCCACCAATAGCCATGTAAAACATTACACCTCTTTCCAAATTCAAAGTCCTAAAATCCACATTCTTCCAAACAAAAGCATGGTTAGGCCTATCACTGCAATACACCATTCCCTGGTACCAGCTTCTGTCTTAGGGTTTTACTGTTGTGAGCAGAAACCATGATCACGACAATTCTTATAAGAACATTTAATTGGGGCTGGCTTACAGGTTCAGAGGTTCCGTCCATTCTCATCAAGGTAGGAATGTGGCAGCATCCGGGCCAGCATGGTGCAGAAGGAGCATGAGGCATATCCTTCATATCACTGAATGTTAATGCTCTCATGTACCCAATAAGAAGAAGGAAAGTGGCAGATTGGATTAGAAAACAGTATCCTTCTTTTCATTGTCTCCAAGAAATATACCTTATTATCAACAATAGATGCTGCTATAGGGGAAGCAGATAAGGGAAAAGATATTTCAAGCATAGAAACTAAGTAATAAGAATGTGTATATACTTCATATTTTCCAATAATTTATTTTTTTATTCATTTTACATAATGATCAAAGCTCTCCTCCTCCCTCTATTCTCAGTCCTACCCTTGCAAATCCTTCCCCCAGTGCCCACTCTCCTTCCTCTCAGAGAAAGAGAATCACTTTTTTGGGTATCAACCCATCCTGGGATATCTAGTCCCAGCAGGACTTAGGCACATCCTCTCCCACTGGGCCCAACCAGATAGTCCAGGTAGGGAAAGGGGATCCAATGGCAGAGATGGAGGCTGAGACAGCCCCTGATCCACTTGTTAGGGGACCCACATGAAGACCAAACTCCACAGTTGCTACAAATGAGTGCTTTAATACCTATCAAAATAGACATTAAGAAAAATCTAGTCATAATAAACAAAGTCTCTTCATATTCATCTAGATAACAATACATTAGAAGGATATTGCAATTATAAATGTATATGGACTAAACATGGGTGCACCTTGTTTCATAAAACAATCGCTATTTGATGCAAAACCACAGAATAAAAGCAAAATGATAATAGTAGGTGACTTCAATACTCTACTCTCACCATTAAACAGGCTGTCCTGAAAAAAACTAAAGGGGCAAACTTTGGAGTTAAATGACAGCAAATAAAGTTTTTATATTTAGGCTTTAAAATGGAAGGTGACAGTTGATAATTATTTGATCACAATATTTACATTATTTTTGACATAATAAATTAACATTAAAATGTTTCTTTGGGAAACATTAGTTTTAGTAACCAATCAGAGCTGCTTATTTAGTCTTCTGGGGTCACCGTTTGTTCTACTTAATAAAATGTTCAATGCCTAGATGATGAATACTCGAAGCAGTTTAGTAATTAAAGAAAGAGTAAATTTTTATCTGCTAAAAGTTAAAATGACACTACAGCAAAATTACACCGCTTTGCATTTGAGTTCACAATGGATATTAGTATGGTTATAGCAACTTGTAGATTAATATTATGTTTATGTTAATTAAGATAATGTCATCTGTACCTGTTGATATAGAGATTTCTTTTGACCAGGAATAATTTATTTAAAAAATAAACTAAAACTTTTAGAAAACACATCATTTTCTAGAAACATTATGCTTTTATAGGAACTGCTTGCCTTTTGATTGATATTCACTTGATTTTGATTTATGACTATAATTCAGATCTGCATAATTTTAAGCCACAAATAACATGCTGCTATCTCCCAGAGTTTTTCATGCATTGTTAGAGAATTATACAATTATGTACTTTCAAACCATTGAAAATATAGTTCAATCTATTTTGAAGTATGTTGTGTAAAAATTTTGTTTGCCAAATAAATATAAAAGTATCATCTTTTAATTAAAATATGTACTTCCTATTGACTGCATATTTTCTTCAGAAAGTTAATATCTTCTTTGTATTATGTCAGCATTTTTCATTTAAACACAAACCTACCTCTGTAGAGTAACACGCTTTCTCTTATTCATTTTTGCCTCCAACTTTTCTTGTATAATATAAAATTATCGAATTTATTCCACTTCCTGTCTTTTCAATAAGGATCACGTTTTTATACATCTTTGAAGAGCACTTATTTAGATGATGAAATATTGCAAGTCTAGACATTGTTAGGTTTTCCATTTGACTACATAATGCAGGAAATTTCTTAAGTACTTTTATAAGAAATTGCATCTTAGAATTAGATTTGAAAACATTTAACCCTGTGTAGTTCATGAATTAAATAACAGTACTTGGGAAACCAATGAAAAAGTTGTGCATACATTATCAATTCAAATCCAAGATGTAATACTGTAACTCACATATACCCTAAATCATAATTTGAGATGCATTTAAATTATGTATCATAAAATCCTTTGTATTTCAGCAATAAAGTTTAAAGTGCTTGAGTATATCTTTGTTGCATATGTTCTCTGAAAAACTAACACCTACATAATATACTTTTTTTGGTTGTTTAGAAGATTCCTCCACTTCATAAAACTTTCATTAACTTGCTCTGTTGGAGTTATGCATTTTATATTCAATTCTATTCTAATTGAGTGACTACTATGATTTTGGCTCTAATTTACATTTATTACTCATTAAATTAGATTAATTGGTATATACATTACTAGGATTACTTATCTGATAGTTATACTATTTATATTTAAAAAAATTCTTTTAAATTTACCTTTTCATTGTGAATTTATCTAGATTGCATTTTCATTAAATGCTGTTGAACTAATATTTATATTTTATTTGCTTTTAACATTTAAGTATATCTGAATGATATTTGCATTGTGGTGGCAACACTAAAGATGATTAATATGAAATACATATTTATCCAGTATATTTCAAATTCTACAAAAAAGACTCATAGCCTCTTATTTGATTTCTCCAAATTTTAAAATTTAATTTTTCAGCTTTCTTCAATTCAAATTTTGTGGTGGTATCTATGATAACATTTTCTTCAATACTTAGGTGTTCATTTTGATTATTTCTTTATAATTTTGATTGAATATTGAGAATGTCATGTATCAACTTTGACATATATATATATATATATATATATATATATATATATATATATACACACACTTCAAATGCAAAGATAATGACTTTGATTTCTGATTATATTTAATTGATTAAGAATGGTAATTCTCATGTTCTATAAATTTGGGTATGTTGTATCATCATTTTCACTGAATTCCAGGAAGTCTTTAATTTTTTTCTTTATTTCTTCCCTGACCAAGTTATCCTTGAGAAGAGAACTGTTCAGTTTCCATGGCTATGTGGCTTTTCTGTTGGTTTGTTGTTATTGAACACCAGCCTTAGGAAACGGTGATATGATAGGATGCATGAGATTATTTCAATTTACTTGTATCAGTTGAGGCTTGTTTTTGATCAACTATATGGTCAATTTTGCAGAAGGTACATTGAGATGCTGAATAGAAGGGGAATTCTTTTGTTGTAGGGTGAAATGTTCATAAAACCAGGTACACTGAACATAATAGAAGATAAAGTGGGAAAGAGTCTTGAACTCATTGGCAGAGGGGGAAATTTCTTAAACAGAACTACAATGGCTCATGTTCTAAAATCAAGAATTGATAAATAGGACCTTATGAAACTGGAAAGCTTCTGTAGTGCAAAGGACATAGTAAGGAGGGCAAATCAGCAACCTACAGATTGGGAAAAAATCTTTACTAACCCCATATCTAACAGAGGGCTAATATCCAAAATATATAAAGAACTCAAAGAAGCAAACCACCAAACCACCAAACAACCCAATCAAAAAATGGGGTATGGAACTAAACCAAGAATTCACAACAGTGGAATCTGAAAAGGCTGAGAAGCACCTAAAGAAATGTTCAATGTCCTTAGTGATTAGGGAAATGCAAATCAAAATGACCCTGAATTTCTACCTTACACCAATCAGAATGGCTAAGATCAAAATCTCAGGTGACAGCAAATGTTGGTGATGATGTGGAGAAAGAGGAGCACTCCTCCATTGCTGGTGGGATTGCAAACTGGTAGAACAACTCTGGAAATCAATCTAGAGATTACTCAGAAAGCTGGAAATAGACCTACCTGAAGATCAAGCTATACCACTCTTGGCCATATACACAAAAGATATGTCAACATGCCACAGGGGCACATGTTCCACTATGTTCGTAGCAGCCTTGTTTGTGGTTTGTTGGTAATAAACAACCCAGATGTCCCACAACAGAAGAATAGATACAGAAAATGTGATTAATTTATACAATGGAATACTACTCAGCTTTTAAGGACGAAAACATCATGAGTTTGCCGGCAAATGGATGGAAATAGAAAAATATCATCCTGAGTGAGGTAATTCAGACCAAAAGGGACACGCAGGGTATGCATTCACTAATAAGTGGATACTAGCCAAAAACAGTACAGAATACCCAAGATATAGTCCACAGAACTAAAAAAGGTCAATAAGCTAAAGGGCCCAAGTGAGGATACCTCAAACCTACTTGGGAGAGGAAGATAACAATCACAGAAAAGGGGCGGGAGGAAGGGACCTGATTGGGAAAGGGGACAAAGAAGTGAAGAGGGAAACATGATCAAGTATTGGGTGGGGGAACAGGACTGAAGTCCTGAGGGCCAGCAGAAAGAATGGAAACAGGCAACCTTGGGAGGTAGGATGTGGGGGCACCCTCCAGAATATACCAGAGCCTGGGGAGGTAAGAGACTCTCAGGACTCAAAGGGAGAGCCCTTAGATGAAATCCCTTATAGTGGGGAGAGGGAACTTGTAGAGCCCACCTCCAATAGAAAGACAGGGCATCAAGTGAGGGGTGTTGATGCCATTCCACAGTCCAAAACTCTGACCCATGTTACTGTTTGAAATTACTGCAGGAGCAAAATGGAGAATAGCCCAAGACAGGCCTAAATTGAGATCCAGCTCAAGAGGAAGATGCAAGGCCTGACCCTATTACTGAGGGTATGGAGCACTCACAAAAAGGGACCTATTATGACTGCCCTCAGACATAACAAGCAGCTGGAAGGGTGAGATGTAGATATTTATACCCAACCAATGGACAGAAGCTGTTGACTCCTGTGGTTGAATTATGGAAAAGCTAGAAGATGATGAGTAGAAGAATGTCAATAGTTCCAACTAACCTGGACCCCGAGATCTCTCAGTCATTGAGCCACCATCCAGGCAGCATACACCAGCTGATATGAGGCTCCCAACACATATACAGCAAAGGATTGCCGGGACTAGAGTCAGTGAAGATACCTAATCCTCAAGAGACTAGAGGCCCCAGTGAGTGGAGAAGTCTGTGGGGTGGGAGCAGGAGGGACGGGACATCCTGGTGGGGACAAGGAGATGTATAACAGTCAGAGGGTTGACCAGGATGAGGATAAAATATGGACTGTAAAAATAGATTAAATAAATTTAAAAAATAATTAATGGTAATTCTTAACATGAGCTGTGATTTAGTGTAAACTGTAATGTATATAAATAGTTTGTAACACAAAGTAATTTAGATTTTTAAAGTGTTCAGTTAGATGATTGGTTACATACAGGAAGTACTACATATTAAAATTTTAGAGAAATTAATGGTTAAATTGGTTTGGAATAGCTCATTACAAGTTGCCACTTTTTAAGAACCATCTTCCAAATGTAATTGACAGTCATAACAATGCAAATAATTGTATAAAATCTAGTTTGCCTTTTAACTTAGATACTTTATTGCTAAATATATTCATATTTGTCAAAATGGTCATTTCAATTTTTTCATGTTTCATTTTGTATTGAATTTTGTTAATGACTAAATTTACACAGGTCTATATTTAAGTCTTAATGTTCTAGCTTTTTTATGTCTTCACTGGTAAAATTAGATATTTGATGTGCACTCTTGAATAAAAACTAGTTTTCAAATATATCACATAGTGAATACAGTTTGAAAAATACCCCATTATTATCAATCCCCAAGAACTGAAAGGACATGACAAGCAATATTTTCAGAGACACCAACCTGTTTACTGGTTCTGTATTTGTGTGGTCAAATGATTATAAACTGAAGCATCTGAATAATAAATATATCTTAGAATGCGAATTTAGACTTTTTGGAATATAATGTGCTATTCTAAGGAAGTAAAGGGAAAACTTTATGCTTCTCTTATGCTAAGAAAATAGTCAATGCCTAAAAAAAATATTTTAAACCTTTTTCTAGAACATTATCACTAAATATTTAATTTCTGATTGCTAATATTTTTATTACATGTATCAAACTTCTAGCACACAAACCCTTATCTTTTATTAACTTGTTGCCTAAGGAGGTAGAAAATCATATGAAGTAGATTTAGAATGGGATCCATATATAGCCCAATGATTAATCATATACCTAGTTTGATTTGGGGAACAAGCAATGTTTGTCTGGCTCTTGTTTGTGCATGATGTTGTGCATGGGGAATTATTTTTCCGGTAGATGGGAAATGCATTGAACATTTTAAAAATAGAAAGCAGTTAAATGAAAATGACAAAATCAAAGTGAGAAGAAGTTTTTCAACTGAATAGAAAAAAGTTTACTGACAAGATCTAAATCTGAAAGGACTACTGGTTATCTTCAAATCTTCTGTTGAATGGTAGAAACTAAATGTTTATTCAATTTTATGTTGTTTTCAGGCTCTTGATTTTATAACCTATATTTAGGATGCTGACAATTATTTATATAACTTTTATTTTTTTAAGTGCGCAATGTCTGTGTATGGCCAACCAATAGAAAGACACCAATAATTTAATGATAACTGCATATTTATAATTATTTCAAAACACAAATTTAAAATACAGTAAATATCACAAAATTTTGCAAAGAGACATTTGATTGCCAGTTATATTTTGAAGGTATATTTCTTTTTCTCACAGATCATATAGTAATAAATCTTAAAATATAGTTAAGACTTCTATTTTCTCAACATTATCCTCTGAACTACTCATGTTTCACCACTGTGTCTCTTATTGTCTGTTTAATTATGTAATATTTTGAAGTAGACTGTTTATCTATTATAACTATCATATCTCTATAAACATATAAAATGGAAACATAGATATGTTTTGTAAATATATCAAATCTTCATTTATGTCATTAAATATTATGTGTCCTTCATAATTTGTATGTGGCACTGGAAAATAGGTTCATTGCAATATAGTTGAAATGAAATTATAACTTTGTAATTATCACAGACCTTACAGGATTCATGTATAATCATTTGTAAAATTATATTTTAATAAAATAATTCAAAATAATACTATATACCTTTTCCTGAAGATATTCCATAATGCCTGGTGATCCTTCATGTATGATTGTTGTTTAAAAATCATGAAGAACTACATAAATACAATGTAATTCTTCTCCTTATTTAAAGATTCATTAACCTATAAAATGACAGTTCTCTACAAATGTCTTTGTTGAGTAAAAATAATTGCTCTCAAAATGCCAGCAGAAGCTTCTAAATAAGTTGACAAGATTTTAATTTAAAATGTCATGTATATGCAAAGGAACAGAATGAGCAAAACATTTTATAAAAATAAGAAATTATGAGATAGAAAATATATGTATAACATTTTCTGTGATTCCATTGCAGCTATGAATTCTTGTTTAAGCATATAATTACAATTGGGTAATTTTTGGCTAAAATGTCATTAATTATTTCATTTATTATTTAATATTGAAATATGTATATGGGAAAACACCAAAAGTAGACAATATCATTAATATAAATTAAAATATCTTCATTTAAAGAAAATACTTCATTAAAACATAAAAAAGTAAGCTTCAGAGTGAATTTCTGCTAACTGTATGGCATATCTGCTAAAACATTTTTCTTTGGAGGTTAAAAATAAGTATTTGCATAATGGTGACCATCATATATTGTGAAGAAAAATTTCTTTGATCAGTGGTGAGAATTATGCTAATCTGTAAGTATTAGGATAACTTTTGGAATGTATTTAGGAATTATAGTGATTTAACAAAAATGGCAACTGTAAACACTCTTCCAACATCAATGGCTTCATTAGTCCTGGGTAGTTGGCTGTGTTTCTAGCATCAGGCATAATTTTTCTCCTACTAAGATAGTGTTAAGCCCAATTAGAGAGCTTCTGGTTACCACAAAGATATGAATGACACTATATTGTGCACTTAGGGTTATTATTAGCATTCACACTGTCATTCTTGTAATTCATAGGTGTCATATCTAGATCTCAAATAACACACACACACACACACACACACATACACACACACACATACAAGTTCACAGAAGCACACACATGTACAATAAATAAATAAATAAGAAACAAGCAAAGAAAAATTGATTGTGTTTTCTAATAAGTTCACAGAAGCACACAGATGTACAATAAATAAATAAATAAATAAATAAATAAATAAATAAATAAATAAATAAGAGACAAAGAAAAATTGATTGTGTTTTCTAATAAACCCTTGAAATAAACTGCTGAGTAGAAATAAAATTATGATTTACTTGCCTCTTTGGAAACTAGAGGGAAATATAAACTGATCATTATGAAATGAGAAAGGGATGAGAGCTGGGATTTACCAAGAACTTGAGGACAGTTAAAGATTACTCTGATGGCCAGAATTAGTTTGAGCTCAAGCAGAGCAGTTTGGTGAGGAGCTGAAAGAAACTTGTTTGAATCAGTCAGCTTGGAAAAGAGTTTCAGCAAGAACAATTGAAGTGAAGCAGCCATGAAGAGTTCAGAAATAACTAAAAAGGGTGAGCTTATTCAGCAGGAAGCCTCCGCTTATGTCTGGCAAATAAAAGCTACTTTTGCAGAGTATATGCTGGCATTCTGGCTCTTTTTACCCCAATACTTTATCTTAAACCTATCCAGCTCATAGGCTCCCCTCCTTCAGCTATTAATTTCTCCATAATATCCTGCTATTTCAGTGGTGCTTTCTTTTAGACATCCATTTTTATGCTTTTTTTTTGTCTCCCTCTTTCATCTTCTTCTATCCATCTGTCAGGATCCTACACCTTCCATGGCTGGCCAATGATTTTGTATAGCATTATCAAAACAATGAAAGAGTGGCTTTTATACACACAGAATTATAGCATTTGTTGGCTTATTGTGTTTTATTAGGTAATATTAATATGAACCTCAAGTGATATTAAGGACTGAGTTTCATTTATCATTGCTAAAACACTCTGATTTTTAAAATGTACATATTTATACATGTTACATCACATTTTTAACCCTCCTTTCCTCCCAGTACCCTCTCATGCAAATCCACCCCCTTATCTCCTCCCTTTCTTCTCTGAGAAGAGGGAATCACTATTTTTTGTATCCCTTCACCCTTATCCCCATGTCATATCAAGTCATTGAGGGACTAAGCAAAATCCTGACTAAGGTCAGGCAAGGTGGTCCATTTAGGGGAGCAGGATCAACACTCCATCAGGCATAGGCTTGGTAACAACTTCTGCTCCGGTTGTTGGGGGATACTCATGAAGAACAAGCTGCTCGTCTGCTACATATGCCCAGTGTACCTAGCTTCAGCCCATGCTTTCTCAGTTGGTGGTTCAGTCTATGGGAGTTCCCAAATGCCCAGATTAGTTGGTTCTTTTAGTCTTCCTATAGATTCTCTGTCCTCTTTGGGTCCCTCTACCCTTCCCCCCAACTCTTCCATAAGATTCTCCAAGCTCAATTTAATGTTTGACTGTAGGTCTGTGTCTCTTTCCATTGATTGCTGGGTAGAACCTCTCAGAGGACCGTTATGCTAGACTTCTGTCTGCCAAGCATAACAGATCATCACTGATACTGTTAGGGGTTGGGTCTTGCCCAAAGGATGAGTCTCAGTTTGGGCCAATCATTGTTGGCCATCCCCTTAGTCTCTACTCTATCTTTGTCCCCACATATCTTGTAGATGGGACACATTTTGGTTGAAGATATTGTGGGTTGGTTGCTGTCATTCTCCCAACACTGGGATTTCTACATAGCCACTTTAGGACCCATATCTGCCATTGCTCAACTATAGTTGCCCTCATAGACTCTCCAGGGCCTTTCCTGATCCCAGGTCTCTGGTACATCCTGGAAATTGCCCACCTCCAATTGATGATTTGCTTTCTCTATTCCATGATCTCCCTAAATCAGAACCCTCCTAATCTCCTTTCCCACCCAATTCTCTCCTTCTGTCCACCTACAGTATCTATTTTATTTCCTCTTCTAAAAATGATTAAACTTTCCTTGCTTGGGTCTTTGTTATTTGGTTTCTTTGGGTCTGTGGATTATAGTAGTGTTATCCTGTACTTATAGGTAGCATCCACTCATCAGTGAGTACATGCCATTCATGTCCTCTGGAGTCTGGGTTACCTCACTCAGGTTGATATTTTCTTGTTCCATCCATTTGTCTGCAAAAGTCTTGGTGTATTTGCTTTTAATAGCTGGGTAGAATTCCATTGTGTAAATGGACCATAGTTTCTTCATCCATTCTTCAGTCAAGGGATACTTAAGCAATCTACAGATTCAATACTATTCACATCAAAATTTTATCACTCTAATTTTTATGTTTAGTAATTAATCCACCCACAAGATACATTTAGAGTTCCTCAAATATTTAAGGGAATCTGCAATGAGGAGGAAAGAGAAATAAGCATTGGGCTCATTTATGCAAGACAAGAATAGCTGCCTCCATTTCAGTTTGTATATACCTGGATGCTTATTTCTGAATACAATACTGAGTTTAAAAGACATTATTATCATTCCTGATTTAAGAAAGGGTGCTCCCCACTAGAGGTGGAAACAAAATAAACAAATACTGTTGCTATCATCAATTTAAATTTAATTTTATTATCCGTCCCATTTTTTAAAGTTCTTTATCAAATAAGTTTATTCTATTTCTGTATTTTAATCATTAATGCCTAGAGTACAATCTATCATGTGGCTATAACGAGCATAGAACTAGGGACTGGAGAGTTGGATAAATGCCTAAGAACATTTCTTACTCTTATAGAGGATAATGGCTGTGTTCCCAACACCCACATGGTGATTCATATTGATCTGTAATTCCAGTTCCAGAAGATCTGACGCCCACACTTGACCTCTGAAAGCATGATGCATGAACTGGTGCACAGGCTTATATGAAAGCAATCACTCACATACATAGAATTTTAAAAAATAGAAGATTGTGAATTTATTTTGTATCTCAAATTTTGTTTTATTCTTTTTGTAAACATTATAGCAATGAAATTAGTTCAGTAATTTCAAACCTCAATAATTCTTTTACTGTCATTTTAGTGTCTTGTAATGGATACTAGAAATATCATTTATCAACTAAATTATAAAATATGTCCTAGTTTAAAATCCAGAATAAAAAACTGTGTGGTTTACAAGAAGCTGTCTTGAATGTGTGCATGTGTCATTGAAAAATAAAGGAAAATCAATAATAAATGAACAGGTGATGTGGTTCAAAATACAAATTTAAAGTTTACATCATTAGTGCTATATAATTTTAAGGTTAAATACTATAATATATTCCATGAGAAAATAGAAATATATGCTAGATGACAATGTAATAACTCTTAGTCACAGAAGTGTGAAGGCTGAGGCAAGACAGTCACATCATTATCTCCATCTCATCCTGGGCTACACAGTGAAATATTTAGAAAGAAACAAAGAGAAATTCAGATATTATGTCGTGAGCTAGCAATTCCAGTATTCAGAAGAATAAGTAATCCAAGGTCAGCCTTGGCTGCATAATAAACTTGAGTATATTTCATTTACATATAAAAATATGTTCTAATAAGGAAACTAAATCAGTTTGCTCAATGTTTTGAAAGGTTCAAGAATAAAAGTGTTTTGCTAACTTTTATAATTAGTAATTTGTAAAATATTAGACTACTATTTTATATAGTACCACCTAACATTTACTCCTATATTTACGTGTCATATTCTCATAACTATTTGAAATTTTCTAAATGCTGAAAAAGGGACTTATGTGGATGTACATGTTTTATAATTAGTAGTTGAAGTAGCAGAGACAAATGGCCATACTGTTACCCTAATTTTTAGTGATATCATCTTTAGCCAAATGGTATTCCTGACTTCAATGCACAGATTTTTTTATTGATAGGCAACATGCAGTGAATGTATGAGTGAGTTGCTTAAGAGCAATCCCATGTTTTAGCTATAGAGTTTTGATGACTCATAAGCTATATCTTCAGAGGTTACCTTTATTCCCACTTTCTCTTTCTTTTGTAAATCAGATTATAGGAAAAGCATCCCTGGATTGAATTATAATCTAATTAGATGAAATCAGAAGACACCGCGGTTCCAGAAAGGTATAGTACATCTCTTCTGGCAAATATGGTGTCTAGAGTGATTTCTGGAGTATTGAATGTTTATAGCTGAGAGTGGTAAGAGCCATCAGTTGTTGACTGTGATGGAATTTTTGCTTTTATTTGTGAAGAGGCTTCTAATACATTTCTAAGCTAGAGGCTATTCAAGCTTTTGAAAGTCCAATGATTTTTTCCCTCTTCTGACTCATGATAGACACTATGCTGTGGATTTGTGCCCTTCATTCTGCTGTTTAATAATACTTGTGTCTACATAAAAACACTTTGGAGTTCTTTATTTTAATGACACAATTAATCTGTTTTTCTGTTAATTTAATGTAGCAATTGTGATGCCTCTTCAGGCTCTCTGATATTCTAATTAGAGAAAAAAATAGATGTGATATGTTTCTGGAAACAAGAAAGAACATTAAACTGACTGATAACTGTCATACTTTTCTTAAACGGGAAGCAGGATCAATTCCTACTTAGAATAGGAGGAAAAAAGAAGACAGCATTGCCCCAAAGAGTTTTATGATGAACTCAAAGCAGAAGTGGAAGCTCCAATTTCAGACTCAGCTCTGGTTTTGTAGTAATGGCTATGCACCCTCGGATCTTTAAACATGTGAAACACAAGCATGCAGACATTAAAGAAGACATAAAGCTAGTTGTTTGTTTAATTTCAACTATGTTATAGAATTTTATTTTTCTTTTAGTAATTTTGTAACTGTGCAATGGGGAAGATGTAAAATTGCAAGTGAAATTCCACAGCTTCACAATTCTTATTTAACTCTATAGCAGTTTAGAGAGATGAATAGTGATCAGGACTAGGCAAATGTTTGAATTACTACCTTAATCTAGTTTTTTAAAAAACTTATGAATTAATGACAATGAAGAGATTTCATAGAAAATAAAAAACAATTATGAAATCTCATTGAAATGAAATTAAATTAAAGGAAAATTTTCATCACATTTCTCTATTGTAATTAGAAACATACCATTGTGAACCATGATAATTACGTAATAGTTAATATAGTCTTAACTTCAGTGAGACAGACACATGAATGTTACACTAGATTAGTTTACTAGGTACAAATTAAGGAGCAGGTGACAAAAGAAGCCTGAAATACACTATGAGCCATACTTGACAGCTCAGAAAACTTTAAATATAATTTCTCAAGTGACTACTATTTTACCACAGTGTCTGCATTTATTCAAGCAGAAAGCAATTATTAAAAGTAATAATTTCCTGTAAGAGAACAATATTTTGACAGATGTAAATTATAAACTCTAAATTTTATCTTGAAATAGATAATTTCATAAAGGAATATTAGATAAGAAATTGTCCTTACTGTTGCTGCTAAATTTTTGATGCTGTGTCTCAATCAGCTGTGATACTACTGTTAAGACCTCTCTAAGAAAAGCCAGTATCCTTTGAATCTCAAGGTGTCCCAGTGGGCTGCTGGAATAATTCCCTTTAGCTGTTCATTCTTCCATTTCAGCCTCCTTTATGCTGTACCCCTTCAGTTCATAAATAATTCAGAGTATTTAAACATGTCTTTACATTTAAAGCAGAAAAAATATCAACTGTCCATTCTTCACTTCCTAAAATTATAATATCTAATTAGTATGTAACTTCATCATGGGGAAGAGTCACAAATCAAATAGGGTATAGGTGAATAAGACATTTTTTCTTAATGACAGTGACAACTGATGAAAGAAACTGCTTGCCATATAAGTACTTCAGAGTTAGAGTTACCTAAAGGCAAGTACTCAGTGACAAGGGTTTTTGTTGTATTGCACTAATTGGAAAGTGGGAAGGCTAATATTTGAAGCCATGTCATTCTGATCGGGACAAAGATATCTAATACTTCCAAATATGCTACTCACCATCATTTTTGGTAAATGAATATATAACACTAGCATTCTGTTTTTTCTCCTTTGCTGTTTGGATGAAATCCTTCAAGTTCACCTAGTCTCAAGTTTAGTTCACTGAAATGAATTTAAAGTTTATACTTTAGTGCTATGTAACTTAAAGGCTGTTAATGTGTTGTAGGTGGCTTAATAGTTTTAGAATACATTTTGTGATTATGTGAAACTAATTAAAATTTAAGAAAATTATTGGTAGTAGCAGTATTGAAACTGTTAAAAATCAGTCCCTAATTCAAATTCCAAAAAGAAGGAAGAATTTTAATGGATAGCTGACAATTAACATGTGATTAAAATAATGTAACCTTTTCCTCAGTAATTGCATATGAATTTAGTCATAAAAGACAAAGTAGTCACAGTTTTAAAGTGTTCATACCTGCTAGTGTTTGAATGTTCCTACTCCATATTTCCGACTAAGCTAGCAGTGAAGGTGGGCTATTCTAAAGGAGAATGTTTGGAGTTGACCTCTAGCCTAGCTGATGGTAGGTCAGTTCTGTACCTAAGAAATGACTCAATCTCTGACTTTTATCAGACTACTTATCATTTGTTTGCTTCTTTCAGTGTCATATCAAAGTAGAAAAGATGGAACGACCATTTGCAAGGTAGAAACAAGGAAGCAAGGAAGATCCTGAATTGAAACTACAATGGATGAATTTTCAACTATAGACTATTTAGGCTATCCTTGGCTCCATAGTAACATTGTCAATAAATAATAATAATAATAATAATAATAATAATAATAATAATAATAGCAGTAGTAATAGTAGTAGTAGTATCAGTAGTAGTAACAATATAATAGTAATAAAGCCAGTTATGATGGGATATACTTATCATCACATCACTTGGAAGACAAAGGAAGACAGAATTTTCTGTCCTTAAGAACAGCCTGGTCTACAAAACAAGTCCCAGGCTAATCAGAGATACCTAGGGTAATACTGCCTGAAAAAATAACACCAAAAGAGAAGAAATAAATAATAATTCTTTACCCAAGTGAAAATGAAAGGAAAATAATTTAAGTACTTGAACAAAGCAATATCTCTAGAGTAATTTCACAATCTGTAAAACAAAAACAAATGCTTACTATGTACGTGAATTTGCATACACTTAACATTCTGTTCATTATTGACTACACCTGTGATATGGGGATAACAGGAAACTAATATGAAAATTTGGGTTGATATATAAGAAACCTCAGGTAGATTTCCTGAATGATAAAGCATGACTTACATATATAAAAATGTTCTGTTTTTTGGTTTTTTGTTTGTTTTTCCTGTTTCACATTGGCAAAACAAGAAAACATCTAAGAAAACAAAAATTGTACTGGAATATTGGTAGAACAATCTAAACTAGAAATAATAATTTCCCTGATAGCTAAATGTGAGAAATGATATGCAAGATATGAGTTTTTTATTTGTTTAAAATGTAGAGCCATTTGTCCTGGAATTACTAGATGTTTCAGGTTAGGAGCTTTTTGTATTTTTCTTTTTATTTGACTGTGGTGTGAATGTTTTCTATTGTATCTTCTACACCTGAGATTCTCTCTTCTATCTCTTGTATTCTGTTCATGATGTTTGCATCTAAGACTCCTGATCTCTTTTCTAGGTATTTTATTTGCAGGGTTGTCTACCTTTGTGATTTCTTTATTGTTTCTATTTCCATTTTTAGATCCTGGATGGTTTTGTTCAATTCCTTCACCTATTTGGCTATGTTTTCCTGTATTTCTTTAAGAGATTTACGTGTTTTCTCTTTAAGTCCTTCTACCTGTTTACATATGGTCTCCTGCACTTCTTTAAGGGAGTTATTTATGTCCTTCTTAAAGTCCTCTATCATCTTCATGGGATGGTGTTTTAGACATGAATCTTGCTGTTGAGATGTGTTGAGATATCCATGCCTTACTGTGGTGGGAGAACTGGGTTTTGATAGTGCCAAGTAGCATTGGTTTCTGTTATATTTTTATATTTGCCTCTAACCATCTTGCTATCTCTGGTGTTAGCTGACCTTGCTGTCTCTGATTGGAGTTTGTCCCTCCTTGTGTGCCTGTTAGCCTGTGAGATTGGATGTGTCAACACCCCTGAGGGACAGGTATTTTTTCTGGGCAGGATCAAGTGCTGAGGGATTTGGGTATGGAGGGCTATGGCAAATTGATCCATTCTTTTCTCCTTGAACAAAGCTCAATCTCAAGTGGATCAAGTGCCTCCACATAAAAAACAATACATTGAATCTAATAGAAGAGAAAGTGGGAAAGAACCTCAAACACATTGGCACAGTGGAAAATTTCTTGAAGAGAGCACCAATGGCTCAGGTTCTAAGATCAATTGTAGACAAATGGGATCTCATAAAATTGAAAAGCTTCTGTAAGGTAAAGGACACTGTCAATATGACAAAACAGCAACCTACAGATTGGGAAAAGATCTTTACCAACCCTAAATCTGATAGAGGGCTAATATTCAATATATACAAAGAACTTAAGACGTTAGACTCCAGAGACCCAAATAACCCTAATTTAAAAATGGGGTATAGAGCTAAACAAAGCACTCTCAGCTGAGGAATCTTGAAAGTTCGGGAAGCATGGAAAGAAATGTTCAACATCCTTAGTCAACAGGGAAATACAAAACAAATGACCCTGAGATTCCACCTCACATCAGTCAAAATGGCTAAGATCAAAAACTCAGGTGACAGCAGATGTTGGCGAGGATGTGGAAACAGAACACTCCTCCATTCCTGGTGTGATTGCAGGCAGGTAGAACCACTCTGGCAATCAGTCTAGCATTTCCTCAGAAAATCAGCATAGTACTACCTGAAAACCCAGCTATAACTCTCCTGGGCATATACCCAAACGATGCTCCAACATAACAAGAAGAAATGCTCCACTATGTTTACAGTAGTCTTATTTATAATAGTCAGAAGCTGGAAAGAATCCAGATGTCCCTCAACAGAGGAATGGATATAGAAAATGCGACACATTTACACAATGGAGTACTACTCAGCTATTAAAAATAATGACTTCATGAAATTCTTAGGCAAATGGATGGAACTAGTAAATATCATCCTGAATGAGGTAACCTAATCACAAAAGAACACACATGGCATGTACTCACTGATAAATGCATATTATTAAAAATCCTGGAATACCCATGATACAGCTCACAGATCATATGAAACTCAGGAAGAAGGAAGACCAAAGTGTGGTTGCTTCAGTCCTACTTAGAAGCAGGAACAAAATAATCACAAGAGGTGGAGGGAAGGAGAGACCTGAGAGGGAGAAAGGAGGAGGAAAGAATTGGAAGGACAGGATCAGGTGTGGGAGGACATGAGGGAGACATACAGAGGGTCAGAAAATTGAACAGGGATGTGTAGCCCTAGGGGATGTAGAAATGGGGGTAGCAACTAGAAAGTCCTAGATGCTAGGAAAGCAAGATGTTCCCAAGACCCAACAGTGATGACATTAGCTGGAATATCCAACAAAGGGGAGAGAAGATATAGAGACCATATCCAAAGGTTAAGTATATATACCCCCTGCCTCCATTGAGGGAAGTAGCTGTGTATCCATCTCAACAATATTAACAAAGACTTGTCCCTGTCTAAAGGAAATGCAGGGACAAAGAGTGGAGCAGAGACTAAATGAAAGGCCATCCAGAGACTGCCCCACCTGAAGATCCATCCCATATGCAGCCACCAAATCCAGACACTATTGCAGATGCCAAGTAGTGCTTGCTGACAGGAGCCTGATACAGCTCTCTCCTGAGAGGCTCTGCCAGAGCCTGACAGACACAGATTCAGATGCTTGCAGCTAACGATTGAACTGAGCAAGGTAGCCCAATGGAAGAGATAGGGGAAGGACTGAAGGAGCTGAAGGGGTTTACAATCCCATAGGAAGAACAACAATATCAGCCTAACAGACCCCCCAGAGCTCCCAGGGACTAAGCTACCAACCAAAGAGTATACATGGAGCACAACCCATGGCTCCAGTTGCATAGGCAGTAGAGGATGGTCTAACAGGGCATCAATGGGAGGAGAGGCCCTTGGTCCTGTGAATGCTAGGATCCCCAGTGTAGGGGAAAACCAGGGCAGTTAGCCAGGGTTGTGTGGGTGGTTGGCTAGGATAGAACCCTCATAGAAGCAGGAAAGATAGGATAGGGAGGTTGTGGAGGGGAAACCGAGAAAGAGGATAACATTTGAAATATAAATAAATAAAATATTCAATAAAAAAAGAAAAAAGAAAATTTAGAACTATTAGTATCTCTTGAAATTATGTACAGAAAAACAAAAATAATGTACAAAAAATGTGCAAAAACAACAACAGAAAGCAAGAACATAAGAAAAAGTTGATCATTTTGTGACAAAGGACTTGATTTAAGTAACTGAAGAAATACCATTATAACAGGAATACAGGTGAACTCTTGCCTCAACATGGTTGTAAGGGCAAAACCGATATCCCAAATCTCTCCTCTTACGGCCACATACATAGTGTGACATACACATGCATATTTACATGCATATACTAATTGTAAATTATACTGCAACCCTGAAATTAAAGCATCTTAAGGTTTATTTTCTTCCAGTAGCCTTATGATAGAGATTTGACTTATAATAATTGTATAGACTATCATAATATCATTTGAACACAGTGATAAAGCAGAATACATTATTGTGGCCTCAAGTTCCATGCTGCAACTTGCACAGCAATGTCAGTAAGCACAGCTTACTTGCACAGCTGTAGTAAGTAGGAAGGTGCTATGAAAGTGATGATCAACTTAAACTGTTACTTACAGGTTCACTATGATCTAGCAATTGTTCCTTCGTTCCTAATCCAACATCTTTATTACGGCCCTGTCATCCTGTAACAATTAGAGTTAGCTGCCTCCAATGGTGTAACAAGCACTACTCACAGTGGAAAGAGTTACATTTTTCCGTGGTTGTTAAGATAAATATTCAAGTGGTTGTATTTTGCATTTAATAGCCTGGTAGAGAACAGTAGATGTTCATCTTTCTCATTGCGTGGCTGCAGGGATTAAAAGACATATCTGGATCCTTGCTGTGCACAAATTTCTAAGCTTCTGGATATGTATAGCATGGGCATGAAATAGAAAATATCGAGGGTCATGCTCTGATTTAGATGCCATATATAGAAAATGAAGAAATGAACATAGCACATCAAACCTGTAACAGTTGCAACATAGTACTATACTGGTCTGCAATTAGGGGTTAAGCTGGTTTGACATTCTGAAATTTCTCTCTACCTTAGATTCTAAATTACACATTTTGTCTAACTGTAATACATCTAGAAATGAAAAAAAAACAGCAGTTAAATACAACTAATAACATGTTATTATAGGTTGATAACAAAATAATGTGTGAAAATTGGGGTCAGACATATTTATGTTTCATAAACATAAGAAAAGCACACTTATATTAAATATAAATAAAACAAAAAATGTTGGTCATGGCATATGTTTTATGTTTACTTTCTATTTCATTGATGCTAGAGAGAGACACAGAGAGACACAGAGAGAGACACATAGAATGTATGTGTGTACGTGTGTGTGTGTGTGTGTGTGTGTGTGTGTGTGTGTGTGTGTGTATGGGTTCGTCTGGAGGTCAAAAAACAGAGTCTATGCACATATATATGGGTTCCTGTGGAGGTCAAAAAGCAGAGTTTCATAATCACATGTTTGATTTTCAAGCAAGTATGAGCAGCTCAATTCAGTACTAGGAACTGAATGAACTTGGTTCCTCTGAAAAACTGCAAATGATGTAGCCTTATAATTTATTGTTATACTATTATAAACTCCAATGTGCATGTTTTGATAAATGTAGTCATGCAAGATTCATTTCCACTGCAAACAATGGAACAAGCGAAGACAGAGGCAAAGGTATAGAGAAATGAAACTCAAGAGCAACAAAAAGTCCAAATTAAAGGACAGAAACCTATCATGGTAAACAATATCTTCACTTTTTGCACAATTGGTGTATTTTATGTTAGGGTGATATTTTGGGGTTATCATGGGTTGAAACACACTGTGTTGTTTTTAGTTACCTAATTTTAGGGAACATACTTTTAAAATATATTTGGGATATAAAATCTACTTGTCTTCTCTTGTTCACATGGATCAGTGAAAATTGCAAAACAATGGATGTAAAGAAGTCTTTTGTTTTATTTTAATTTTTCACTTCACATCCTGCTCACAGACCCCCTCCTGGACACCCTCTTCTAAAATCCTTCCCCCCTCCCCCTCCCCTTCTTTTCTGAGATGGTGGAGGTCCCTCTGAGTATAACTCATCCTGGCAAATCAAGCTTTTGCAGGGTTAGGCACATCTTGTTCCAAGGAGGCCAGACAAGGCAGTACAGCTAGAAGAACATGCCCTACTGACAGCAATAGCTTTTAGGGTAGCCCCAGCTCCATTTGTTTGGGACTTATATGAAGATCATGCTGTACATTGGCTACATATGTTCAGAGAGGCCTAATTCCTGCCCCTGCATGCTCTTTGGTTGAGAGTTCAGTCTCTAAGAACCCCAAAGATTCAGGTTAGTTGACATCATTGGTCTTCTTGTGGATTTCCTATCCCATTTGGGCCTGTAATCCTACTCCCCACTCTTCCATATTTTAAAATATAACACCTAATGGAAGATGAGGGGACTGATTAATGTACCTTTGAATAGGACTTTAGTTTGATAAGGAAACTTCCTATAACATTTGTTAGTTTGTCCTTCCAAGGTCCAGGATTAGAGGACAGGGATTCTGCTCTGTAGAGGACATGATGCTGAAGATTTCATTTGAAGACAGAAAAAAAGACTATGATGAGTACTTGAAATTGCCAATGTCTTGATCGTGGACTTCTCATTCCAAGAAAAGCAAATGTATGTTTCTTCATATCTTTATAAATCATACAGGTTATGAATTTTGTTTCAATAGCACAGACATATTTAGGTAATAAAGTATAAAGGTATAGAAACTTGCCTTGAGGTACAAAACACATTATTAATGACAAAATAGATAAAGCATGATGTTTTTACACAAAAAATTGTGTGAAACAAAAAAAGTGGAAAATTGGACAGCTGTAGGAAGTGATATCAGAAAGGATTAAAACACAACATAATAAAAATTGCTTAGGTATGAAAAACATGAGTAAGTATGTTCTATGTTTGGCATATATATTTATGTATTTGGAGTATTACATATTGACAAGAGATGCATATGCCACTGCTCATGATCAATCAAACCCTCCTGCAAAATAAAGGTTAACATAAAAATAAAGGTTCTTACTTTTTAAAGATATCACAGATCATATCTCACAACCAGGAAAGCAGCATGAAAAACAATTGAGAAAACACCGCTTCTGTAAGATCATTAGAATAGTGCAAGCAAACCCAAACACAGTGTGCTCAAAATATTATAAGAATATCTCAGTCACACCCACCCACACACCCACACCCACACACACACACACATATACACACTCAATACTGAGACCTTATTTAAGAGAAAGACAGACACTAAGAATAATTCTATACTCTGAGAAGCTAGTGCAATGAAACCATTTACTAGTCATCTACCTGAAATAGTCTCATGGTTCATAGTATGGGTGGTGAAACTAGGATAATAAATAGCTTTGAAGGGTCAGAGTATGGAATGTGAGATTAGGAGCAATATTGAAATTAAAAGAACAACTTGACCAAGGAATTCAAATAGGTAGTAAACCTACAATTTTAATGAAAGCCAATTATGTTTTTTTCTCATCTCCACTTAGCTCTTCTTTTCAGACAATAGAATCATACATAGTCCAAGCTACACATGAAATGGCACTATTGGAATACATCCTATAAATGAAGTCTCAGGCAATGTTTTCCACATGAGGAATTGGTTTTGTTTTTTGGAATTAAATTTTACATGATAAATCTGAACTATAAAAACAGACTGGATGGATTATTTGGGCGATTAATCTCCTCATCAGTAAAGCTATGAAGCATAGAGTATAGAAAGACATAGATATGTTGGTTCTTCTATGTTTTATATCTATTTTTATTTGTGTTTAATAGTTAGCTATATACATTACATTATCAAAAATAGCATCTCTAGAGGGATGAATTTCTGAGACTCTGCAGGACTTCTTCAACAAAACTGTCTTATAATAGATTGTTTTCAATAGAAATTAAACCTTAGAAAACATGAAATGTTAAAAATGTACTTTTAACTTGTCAAAAAGTGAACAGCTGAGTTTGAAAAGCTCATCTTTACCCATCAAGCCAATTTTCTTAGAAAAATATAGTACTTTAACAAATGCCATTATAAATTGCCCAAGTAACAAGTCATTATTTTATTTAAGGAAAGGTAATAGACCACCACAGTCAGCTTCCTTCACTCAGCATAAGGAAACTGAAGAGGATGTGTTAGTTAAAACTATTTTTACTCCATGGGTTTCTCTTCCAGTTCCAAATATTCATTTCTCCCTTTGTGCATAATGTACTAATTAACACAAGAAATTCCTCTGCTTTTCTCTTCATACAGACTTCCAACTTGTATACATTTTTTGAGTGATCAGTCAATGCTCTTTACAATGTAATATTCATGTTTTTCTTCTCTCCATAAGCCAAAAGAGAAAGAAAAATGATTGGATCATAAAATGAAAGCTAGCAGAATCATTTCCATCCTTAATACATCTGACAGATTCCAGGTAACCTTGGAGACGTTCTAACTGGGTTAGTTTGAGACCCTAATACATTTCCAACATCATCATCCAAGCTTGTTGCTTTGCTCACTTAATGGCTGTAACTTTCTAGGACATTGCCTAGGGAGAGCATAAACAGAATTAGTAGAAACCATGCTGGATCTATAAGCTCGTAAAAATGAGATTTTTAGTACCAGTACTACTAAAGTACACCTTCTCTACCTCTTGACAATGTCACCGGGGCAGAGGATTTAATTTTTGTCTCCTTTCTAAATTCATTTGAAGGTGATATTATTGTATCAGTACTTTCTTTAATATAAACATTTTTAGTAGTGGGAAATGCATTAGGCAACTACTTATATGAAATCTTCTGAAGACTGCTGAATGGACAATGTGAGGTTCTATTAAAAGATGGCCTCTCCAAAACAACACATTTAATATGTTAAATTAAAAAAATTGGTGGGGGTTCCTCAGAAAATTGGTCATAGTACTACCTGAGGACATAGCTATGCCACTCCTCTGTATATAGCCAAATGAGGCTCCAACATTTAAGAAGGACACATGCTCCACTATGTTCAAAGCAGACTTATTTATGATAGCCAGAAGCTGGAAAGAAACTAAATGTCCTTTAACAGAGGAACAGATACAGAAAACATGATACATTTACACAACGGACTCAGCAATTAAAGCAATGACTTCATGATATTCTTAGGCATATGGATGGAATTATAAAATATCATCCTGACTGAGGTAAACCAGTCACAGAAGAACACACAAGGTATGCACTCACTGATATTAGTCCAAAAGCTTGGAATATCCAAGATAAAATTCACAGACCATATGAATCTCAAGAAGAAGGAAGACCAAAGTGTGGATGCTTCAGTCCTTCTTACTCGGGGAAATAAAATACTCAAGGGAGGAAATATGGAGACAAAATTTGGAGCAGAGACTGAAGAGAAGGCTATCCAGATACTGCCCTACCTGGGGATCCATCCCATATACAGACACTAAACCCAGACTCTATTGATGATTCTAAGAAGTGCTTGCTGACAGGAGTCTGATATAGCTGTCTTCTGAGATGCTCTGCCAGAGTCTGACAAATACAGAGGTGGATGCTCACAGCCAACCATTGTACTGAACACAGGGTCCCCAGTGGAGGAGTTAGAGAAAGGACTCAAGGAGCTACAGGGGTTTGTAACACATAGGAAGAACAATATTATCAAACAACTAGATCCCCTCCCTCAGAGCTCCCAGGCACTAAACCACCATCCAAAGGGTACACATGGAGGGACCCATGGCTACAGCCACACATATAACAGAGGATGACTTTGTGGGACATCAATGGGAGGAGAGGCCATTGGTCCTGTGAGGGCTCTATGCCCCAGGGCAGGGATGTGGGAATGGGTGGGTGGGGGGAGATCACCCTTATAGAAGCAAGGGAAGGGAGGATGGGATATGATGTTTCTGGATAGGAAACATGAAAAGGTGACAACATTTGAAATGTAAATAAATAAATAAAGTATCAAATTTAAAAAAAAGGAAAAAATGTGTGCACCAATAGAAGCAAAAAGTGAATGGGATTTCAGATTGTCCTGTAGTCTATGTTTTTATATTAAAATAATAATGTAGAAAATGTGGGAAATATATGCACAAGGTACAATTCTACCCGAAGAGAAAAGCAAGAAATGGTCATCCATACACATATTCAGAATTCAATGGAGTTAAATTTACATATACAAATTTCTTGTGTTGTATACTTCTGACATTTTCCTTGAGTATGGAAGAGCTCCAGGAAGCCATATTTAATATGAAATCACAAGGAAAGATAGGAAATAGAATATTACCATCAACTCAGTCAGTGCAGATGGCAAACATAAAAATGTACATAAGTAGACTAAAAATCCAATGAGATGTTAATCATTTGAAGGACTATGATAATTTTGTATTACTTTACACCAAAGAAAATATATATAGATATAGAAGTGAGGGGATATCTTAGTCAGGGTTTCTATTCCTAAACAAAACATCATAATCAATAAGCAAGAACTACCTGGGTATCTCTTACACATTATTAAGTGCAGCTTCACAATGAGGTACAACCTTGGCTATCTCTGGAACACAGCTTCTTTGTGCTCTCAGTAAACACTTCCAGATTTCACCTCAATGATGCTGGTCTCTTATTAATCTATCACTAATTTCATATCTCCAGCTAACCAGCATCAATAGTCCCAGTAATGCAAAGGTTTCTGGTATCTTGTTAATCACAGCTTATTCTCCAGGCCCAGCTAAACCAAACTACGGAATCCTCACAAAAAAACAAAAAGAGCAAGAGCCCTGATAAGAGTCTTTAACCTTCCCTCTGAAATTTCACAAGCCATTTGCACTGCTGTCATCATTATCTTTCAAGATACTACAGAACATTCCACAGAGCTGTTAACACCCAATAAATCTTCTAGCCCAAAGTTCCAAAGTCCTTCCACAGTCCTGCCCAAAACATGGTCAGGTTGTCACAGTAACACCCCACTCCTGGAACCAATTTCTCTTAGTCAGGGTTTCTATTCCTACACAAAACATTATGACCAAGAAGGAAGTTGGGGGTTTACCCAACTTATACTTCCATATTGCTGTTCATTACCAAAGGAAGTCAGGGCAAGAACTTACAAAGGGTAGGAACTTGGAGACAGGAGTGGATGCAGAGGCCATGAAGGAATGCTGCTTACTGGCTTGTTTCCTATGTATTGCTCAGTTAGTATTCATATAGAACCCAAGACGACTAGCACAGGTATGGCACCACCCATCATGGTCTAGACTCTCCCCCCTTTACTATTAATTGAGAAAATGCCTTAGAGCTGTATCTCATGAGGCATTTCTGCAAGGGAGGCTCCTTTCTCTGTGATAATTCCAGCTTGGGTCAAGTTAACACACAAACCATCTAGTACAGGGGGCAACATGTGGGAATCTCCTTTTTCTTGACAATATGTAATTCCCAGTGATTAAACTCAATTCCTCAGCCTTGTGAAAAGCTTCTTAATCCTTTGAGCCATCACAATGGATAAATCAAGTGTAGATTTGAAGATATTAGTGTTTATAATAATTTACAAGTGTTACTTAGAAGGAAGTTATACTATAGACTTAACCTAAAAATGTTTCAGCATCAGAAATACGAGAGACTACAGTCCTGGAAAACACAAATAAAACATTCCAAATCATTCAATAAAACCTATTCTATATGCCTTCCTGGAAATGATTTTTACTCTGCGATAAAAAGCTCCTCTTATTTCTAATTAAGTAGTGGGAAAAATTATGTGGGCTGATTAGTAGTTTATTATATTTGACAGTAAGAACCACATCTGAAAAAATGTAGTCATTTTTCTTTTTGTCCCAGTGCCAGAAGCTATCTAGGAGAAGCTAAAAATTAGCAGATGAACTTCCTGAGATGGTTTTACCACGGACTGTAAAGGCATTATGGCTTTACCCTTCTAGGCAAAGGCGAAGGAATTACATTTGAGAAAAGATTCCTGCTACTAGTCTGTTTTACTGTTATTATTAAATATATATAATAATCATAAGGTATTATCCTTTTTTTTTTTTTTTTTTTTTTTTGGTTTTTCGAGACAGGGTTTCTCTGTGTAGCCCTGGCTGTCCTAATCATAAGGTATTATTAGCTCAGCTTTTTGAGCAGATTTCAGCAGAACAGTAAGAATTTACTCTCTTGTAGTGATGCTATATAGACAAATAAATGATTTCTTGATTAATGATTAATGATGATACTATATTAATTCCTAAAATTATACTAGTAAATATTCTGTCTTTTTCTTTTCTTTTCTTTTTTTAGATCTGATGGTACCATTTCTTACAATATAGAATTTCAAGCTTTATGCATTCTAGGAAAGCATTTCTGCATGAATGGCATTGCTTTGGGTATAATTTATGATGTGGGGTTCCCATAAAATTTATGAAAATGAGAATCTCTAAAGCTAAAACTCAATGGATTGTGAGAAATACCTGACCATATACAAGACCATTTATTAAGATACAATACTTTTCTTCAACTATCAAAGAAAGTCTGTATACAATTAATGTAAACTCAAAAAAGTGTGGGCACTGATATTAGATTAATCAAGTGGAGATAATACCATAAAACCAAAACGCACAATAACTAGCCTAATGTAATTTTTGCCATTTTACTTCCAATTCTTGAAGTCCATATAATAATAAAATCTGACTGAACTGGCTTCTTTCAGTATTGATTCTTCTGAAGTGTTTTTGAAATTCATGTAACTTGAATAATAGGAATATAGTAAAATCTAATATGTGGTGACTATTTTCATTTATGATTTTAAATTTATTTATTATTGAAATTGGAGAGAAGACGCAGCAAAGATTTAAACATCCCAGTGTACTCTTATACCCTTTTTCTATTTGATTGAATATTTACTTCATTTACATTTCAAATGTTTTCCCCTTTCCAGGTCTCCCCTTTGGAAACCCCCTATCCCATCCCTCATCCCTCTGCCTCTATGAGGGTGCTCACCCACCCACTCACCCACTCCCATCTTGTCTTCTCTTCCTAGAATTACCCTACACTGCAGCGTCGAACACCCTCAGGCCCAAGGGCATCTCCTCCCACTGATGTCCAACAAGGCCTTCCTCTGCCATATATGCGGCCATCACCATGGGGCCCTCCATGTGTATTCTTTGGTTGAAATTCTAGTCTCTGGGAGCTCTGGGGGGGTCTGGCCAGTTTACACTGTTGCTCCCTCCATGGGGCTGCAAAACCCCTCATCTCCTTCATTCCCTTCTCCAACTCCTCCATTGGGGACACCACACTCAGTTGAATGGTTGGCTCCAAGCATCGGTTTATGTATTTGTCAAGCTCTGCCTGAGCCTCTCAGAAGACAACTTATCATGCTTCCATCAGCAAGCACTTCCCAGCATCCAGAAGAATGTCCAGGTTTGATGGCTGTATGTGGGGCAGTCAGGTGGGGCAGTCTCTGGATGACTTTTCCTTCATTCTCTGCTCCAAACTTTGCCTCCATATTTCCTCCTGTGAGTATTTTGTTCACCCTTCTAAGAAACACTAAAGCATCCACACTTTTGTCTTCTTTCTTCTTAGGCTTCATATGGTCTGATTTCCCCTCTGTAAACCCCTATCCCATCCCCCTTCTTCCTGCTTTTATGAGGTTGTTCCTCTACCCACCCACCCACTCATGCATCCTTGCTCTCGAATTTCCCTGCACTTGGGGCATCGAGTCTTCAGAAGACCAAGGGCCTCCTCTCCCCTTGATGCCTGACAAGACCATCCTCTTTTACGGCTGGCCCAAAGTCAGGGACAGAATGGGAGGATCAGGTGGGGTAGGGGAGAGGAAACCCAGTTGAAAGAGAAATGCAAGAGAATCAACTAATATTAAGAAGCATTTGAGGGGTATTGTAGAAGTCTTGTCCAGTAAAATCTTCTGTGAAACCTCTATACCCCAGTATAGGGGAATGTTAGGGTGAAGAGGCAAGAATGGGTGGGGGGGGGAAGAGGGATGATATAGGGGGTTTGCAGAGGTTAAACCAGGAAAGGGGATACCATTTGAAATGTAAATAAATAAAATGTCCAATTTAATAAAAAGATTTCTGATGTAACTATCTGGCCTCTACACATAGAAGAACACAATCAATCTCAAATGTACAAACAAATATGAGCCTGTACATACACCATACCAAGAGAGAAGTGTAATTTTTTTATCCGTTATTTAGTTTTTTCTTTAAACAATATTAAAATATATGTAACATTATATAAATCTATAATTACTTTTGACTGTCATGATCTATATTCATGTCTCTAAATGGACTTATAAATTATAATCTGTGAAGTAAGTAAAGTGATGTTCTAATTCCCTAGCATTTATTAGTCAATCCCATGTTTTCAGCATTTACAAAAAAACTTATTGTTTTCTAATTTTCTTATGCATAATTATTTAGGTTGGTAGAAACTGGAATACTAATTTTAATTACCTTTTATCCTGCATGAAAGTGATGGATGATATGCATTTACTAATTTGCAACATTCATTTAATTAGCTTATAGAAAAAGTGAAAAAATAAAGAAGGAATTTGTGGTATTTGTATTCCAGATAGTATACACATTACAGTAAGAATGTGCACTCATTGTTGTCAAATAAAACAGTCACATATGTAGTGTTCTTGTCAGTGTATACATTAGAGCATTTTCTGAATGCTGAGTGTTGGCAGGTGAAGGGCCCCTTCTCTTCTTCCCAGAGGCTGCCCTCCTCACAATGCTTAGTACATTATTTCTCCTTACAATGGTTTTTTGCATTATTTCCTTTGACTATCATTTGTCTTTGCAGTATTAACTATCCTTTTAAAAGTTATGCAATATATTTATATCTGATGAAGGCAACTAGCAGAACATATTTAATATGAAAAATGTCATACTTATAAAGCATTGGAGTAAGTCAAGAATGAAGATTTATCATGAATAATAATTATGGGTGTTGAATGTTGAAATGGGCATGACCATTACAAGAACCAAAGCCTGAGACCCATGGGAATGCCAAAGTCCTACACATTTTTGAATATCTTGCAGTGAGGCTCAGAGGGATAGCAAATTTTTCCTAAGGTCTGAATGCAAATTGGACACTGTGTGCCAGCACTAGTAACTTCAAAATACAGCTACAAGCTTTTACATTCTGAAAGAGCTTGCAAACAGGGACCTTCTATAAAAACTAGATCATCTTAATCTTTCCCTTCTATGTCATAATAAATGCATTGGCATGTCTAATAGGAATTAGTATGGCTCCATCAGAGCACATACAGTCCACTTGACCTCAGCTATGGTGTGTCTCTGTCTCATACCTGGAATATATATATATATATATATATATATATATATATATGTGTTTGTGTGTGTGTGTGTGTGTGTGTGTTCATTCCAGACGACTTCTTTTACACTTTGGCCTCCTAAAATGTTTCATTGTCCTCTACATTAAAGTGTGCTTTTGTTGTTGTTGTTGTTTTGACTGTATGACAAAGAGAAATATGCAAATGAGGAAACATACTCTTATTTTCATTCTTTCCAGGTCAAACAAATGTTGGGTTTAACTGGGGGCGGGTCTTGTGTCTGCCTCAGGGTTCAGGCCACTGGGAAGAGAGAAAGGGTTTCTCCTTTGACTGCGCTCACCCCACGCTTCCGCTGAGCTGGTGTTAGGCTGTAGGAAGCTGTTGGACACTGAGCTGGGGGTATGTGAGGCCTGGGGTCCTGTGGACTGCACAGATCCGGCTTGACAATCCTGGGCCTGCGACGGCGCAAAGACTATCTGGTTCTCAGGCTCTTGGGCATCCCAGGTGCCCCTGGATGCTGCAGAAGAGCTGAGAACAGAGTAGGGCACACTGGCTGGATCTGAGTGGCTTGGTTTGGTGGATGTCATGGCTAGGAGCTCTAAGAGGCCTTCTGTGGGGGACTAGATGTGGTTCTTTAGATGAAGACCTGTTCCATTGTTCCCCATGGTGGATTCTGATGAAAAGAGACAGTCCATGGTTTTAAGGCATTTATTGTCATGGCAGAGAGTAGTGATGAGTAAAACCGTACCCCACTTTCTCAGGATGGACCTGAAGTTAACTACCTTTTGTAGGGAAGAGTGTCTGAGAAGGGAAGTTTATTGACTAAGCCTCCAGGCCTTTAAGTACCTAATTAAAATAGAGATCTGTCTTGAGACTAGTGACCACATATCCTCTACCTGTAGAAGGGCTTGGGGCATTGCCCTTATGTGACTGATGGCTACAGACCTATGGAGAGTTGCAGTCTCCTGTCAGGAGCCTGGGGCCAGGAGCATGGCAAAACCCCTATGTCCCTTGCACAGTTACCCCCTGATGGGGATCCCCTGCTGAGTCACCAGGGTTTTAAACCTTAGCTTAACCAGAAACCCGGCTGCTGTTCAGTTCATGGTTCTACAAAACAGTAGTGATTTGTTATTTATTACTCAAAGCCTCTCTTTTTCACAGATTATTTGTTTATTTTTTTTTTTTACTCTACCCAGTAATAAATTTAACTGAGTACAAACGGACTTCACATTCAGAAGGTGTTTCCTGAAAGCTGCAGTTGAAAGCAAGCATCTGTCATATTATGCCAGCTTTTCCTCTCAGAATCTCCAGGGATTCTCTGCATCATTAGTATATAATCAGGTTTTGTTTTGAATTAAATATCAACAAAATAACAGAGCCAAAGTGAAATATGGTTTTGTCCCTTGTCTCTAAAAAAGACTTATGGAAATAGCATGTTTCAAGTTATGGTAAACCAAGAAAATAAATTTAATAAAAAATGTTATTTGAATATCTACGTATACAACATTCAAAAGAAAAGGAAAATGTTTGAACTATGTAATTTAAAATTAAATTATTATTAATGAAGTAATTGGTATGCATTTAGATTTCAAATCATATTTGTTAGTCGATTTTAATATTGATTCAATTACTTTTATTATTTTAGAAATGAACATTCAACTTATTTTTTAGTCTTTGGCTTAAACTTGTTAATATATGTGTTAATCAGTTTCCTGTAGGTACATAAAATACTCTAGTTCATGTTTTCTTATAAATATAATATATTTAATTAATAATTAGGTCTGGGTTGACTATACTAAGATAAATTTAGAAAATAGAATTCAGTAAATTTAGTGATAACAACTCTGTATTAAAATGTCTATTATAAATATAATATACGTTGATTGAAAGTAGGTGTGCAATTAGAGTTTTATAGTTATTCAAAATTATTCATAGAACTACTAATAAAGAAAATCTAAAGATAGTTATTAAACTATGATTAAAAATTAATAATATATCTGGTATATCTATTATTTGACTTCAAGTAAAATGTCAATTTTTAGATGGGACACATTAGCTAAATAAATTTATATTCACTTTAACAAGCTTACTCAAATAAAAATGGTATATAAAGTACAGTATACATACTTTCATACTATTCTTGGACTTCAACTATTACTTTAATTTTGGTTGTATTTTCAAAGTTATTTGCACATATATGCAAATCATATATGCATATATGATTAAAAGGAATCATATCAGAGAAATATGTGGATATGGGAAACGGTCATCTAAGATTAAGGAACCATGAAATTATTAAACAAAATCCCAGTTACTACTTTATAAGCTAACTGAAAATATAATGCAAACACAGGTTCTTTTAAGGAAATACTCTCAATGGGTAATTAATACTGCTCCCAGAAGTCATAGTTTTCTGCTGTATATGTGTTGGGTGCCTCATATCAGTTGGTGTGTGCTGCCTGTTTGGTGGTCCAGTTTTTGAGAGATCTCAGAGGTCCAGGTTAATTGAGACTTGCGGTCCTCCTACAGGGTGACCCTCCTCTTCAGTTTCTTTCAGCTTTTTCTAATTCAATCACAGGGGTCAGCAGCTTTTGTCAATTGCTTGGGTGCAAATATCTGCATCTGACTCTTTCAGCTTCTTGTTGGGTCTTCTGGAGTACAGTCATGCTAGGTCCCTTTATGTGAGTATTCCATAGCTTCATTAATAGTGTCAGGCTTTGGGGCCTCCCCTTTGAGCTAGATCCCACTTTGGACCTGTTGTGGGTCCTTCTTTTCCTCAGGCTATTCTCCATTTCCATCCCTGTAGTTCTTTCAGACATGAACAATTTTGGGTCAGAATTTTGACTGTGGAATGGAAATCTCATCCTTCATTTGATGCCATGTCTTCCTGCTAGAGGTAGGCTCTATAAGTTACCTCTCCTTATTGTTGGCATGTCATCTATGGTCCCTCCCTTTGAGTCCTTAGAGTATCTCACCTCCCAGGTCTCTAGTGCATTCTGGTGAGTTCCCCCAGACTTCTACCTCTGGAGGTTGCCTGTTTCCATTCTTTCTGCTGGCCCTCAGGGATTCAGTCCTTTTCCCTCACCCAATACCAGATCAGGGTCCCCTCTCCCTCCCCCCCATCTACTTTCCCTTCTTGGTCCCTCCCTCCCCCCTTGTGATTGCTTTCTTCTCTTTCCGAAGTGGGACTGAGATGTCTTCACTTCAGCCCTTAAGTTTGTTGAACTTTTTGAGTTTTGTGGACTGTATCTTGAGTATACTGTACTTTTTTTTGCTAATATCCACTTATTAGTGAGTACAAACCATGCATATCCTTTGGAGTCTGAGTTACCTCACTCAGGTTGATATTTTCTAGTTCCATCCATTTGCCTGCAAAACTCAGGATGTCCTCATATCACATATACAGCAGAGGACTGCTGGGTGTGTGTTCAATTAGAGAAGATGCATCTAACTCTAAAGAGAGTGGAGGTCCCAGGGAGTTTCAAAGTCTGGTGGGGTGGGAGTTAGGGGTTAGGGATATCTTCATGGAGACAGGGGGTGGGGAGGAGGTATGGGATGTGGAAAAGTCAGAGGGTGGATGGGGGGATAAAATTTGGAGTGTAAATAAATAAAAAAATAATAAAGTTTACTTTAAAAATTAAAAAAAAAAGAAGTCATAGTTTTCTCAAGTCAAAGTCCCTTTGCCAGAGGTGGACTCTTCTCTATGAATTGTGAGTCAGGTCATCTAAACCTTCCCAAAGCAGTTAAACTTCCTACCATTGTTGTTGATTCCCCACAAGTATTAGTGGCCAGAATCAATTTCTGAAGAAATCACAATTTTTTCAACAAAAAGTTCCTTTGGATAGTAAAGAGCAGTAACAAAACCCTGCAATAATTGTGTATCTATTGAATGTCACTGGTTAACAACTCAGTAGTGATTTTAATAAGAGTAGACCCCATACATGCAAATATTTGAACATTTGATCCCAAATTGATATTTCTGTTAGTGAAGGATTTTGAAGGTATATGTTTTTGGAGGCAATGTGTCACTGGATTTAAGCTTTGAATTTCAAAAGTCGAATCTCAATTTTTTCTCACTGTCCTATGCATGTGGATCAGTCACAGCTTCAACAGCACACTTGCCTGCTTGTTGCCATCCTTCCCAGTATGCTGTTCAGACTCATCCTTTGAAAACTGTAAGACTTATCTAAACTTTTTCGTCCTTAAGTTGTCTTTGTCACCATGGTTTACAGAGCAACTAAAAAATAATTACTATCTACCACTATTCACTGATTCATAGCAGCTAATATATGCTCATTATTGTAAACATAGTCAAAACATATGGCTGGGTAAGTCATATTCCAGGTGGGAGAAGTTTTTGAGTTGTATTGCTAAATGCTGTTACATTCTCTTCTAAGTATTTTTATTTATATTCATAGATTATATTTTGATGCTGTTCGTCCTATCAGAGAAAACAGTATGCTTAAATTATGGCTAATACTTCAGTACTAATGGAAAACATAATTAAAGCTCATTGAGCTCAAAGAGATAAATATTGTGATGTTTGTTTGTTTTCAACTTGACATAAGCTAGAAACATTTGGACAAACAAACTGTCAATATATTGAATGGTCTACAAGTGTATGGCTGCTATTTCCTTGTGTAAAGACAGATACTGATGGGTGCAACCCATTTTGAGTAGTACCACCCTGGTTAGGAGGTCCTGTAATGTATAAGAAAGTAGGCTGAGCAATGTACAGAAAACAATCCAGAAAGCAGATTAGCTCTAAGTTCTATGCCTCAGTGCCCATCTGCAAGTTTCTGAACTTCTATGTTTCCTGTCCTGAATTCATTTGATGATTTACTGTAACCTGAAAGGTGACATACTCTTTCTTTTCCAAAATACTTTTGATCATGATGTTTTTTTATTAGAACAATAGACAGAAAACACTAAAAGAGTCTTTGGTACCAAGTTAATAGGGTATTGCTGTGCAGACCTGACAACAATGCTTTGGAGAGATTTATTCAAGACATTGGGACTCTAATGTAGAAGTCATTGAATGTTTACAACTGAAAAGTCTATTGTATGGAAGCTTGAAAGATAATAGCAAAAAGATTCACCAACATTGGAGTTTGGCCCATGACTTTTCAAAAGGATAAAAGACTCAGGAAATATCACATGGTATTTTGACTCTGGTGAGCTGTGGCTGAGGAATGAGCTGTGATTAAAAAGACCCAAGTATCACTGAAGTAAAAAGTGTGCCTAATTGGAACAATTGAAGCTGTTATCTGTTGCTAAAGAACCAAATGCAATTAATAGCAGATCAGTATTACTGAAATAGAATATTCTGAAAAGTAGTTCTTAGGGTTAGTCCATAGTTGTCACAGAGGATCCTAAGGATATGTCTCAAATTGACAGCCAAACTCAGATACTATGTAAAAATCCTCACGTGCTACTGCTTTGAGGAGCAAGAGACACTGAAAGATTTAGGGGATAAGGAAGAGAAACTGGGGCTTTAAACTGTGGAAGATAAGAAGGAGTCCTTGGTTAAAGTGTAAACTCATTTGTAGTGAATACTCCAGACTTGGATGGATCATGGAGATAAGAAGAGGTTTAGCATCATATGATAGGGCTAGAGTCACAAAGATACCAGAAAGACTACTGGGGAAGGGAAACCTCAATTGCAATGAATGCCTCAGCATTTTAGATATGAACCACAGGACGGTCACCAATGTCATTAGAAGTAATGGACTAGTGCTAGCCTCAGCCCATGAGAAAAGCTGCATGCATACTGTGGAGGGCAGAGCGAGGGAAGTAGAGCTACCCAAGTTGTTTTGTCTCCAGAAAATAATGTGGTCCAGATGTCATATATTGAACCAATTTAAATTTTTGTACTTGGGTTTTGTCTTAATATGATCATGATTGTGCCCTGTTTCTTCCCTCTTGTAGTAAAAATTGTTTAATTTACTTTTGATCTGGTGTATGTTCACATATCATTGGATTTTTAAAAAGAACTTGATGTAGTTGAATGAATAAAGATGGCCTCCTTAGGCTCATGTATTTGAATATTTGTTCCTCTGTTATGACACTATTTGGAAGGGATTAGTTGATATGGCCTGTTTGTGTAGGTGTGACCCAGGGGATAAGATTTGAGAATGCAAGAGAATTGTTCCTTTTTAAATCTATCTCTCTGCCTCATACTGTGTCTCAAGATATGAGTACTCAGCTACTCATTAAGCATCATACCTGATTGCCTACACTCATGCTTACCGCCATAATTATTAAGGATTCTAATCTGTGAAAACTGTAAAGCACACATAATCATCTCCTTTATAATAAAAAAGACAGTTAGACTTTACATTTTTTATATGTAGAAGCTTTTACGTGTATGTACTTTTGTGTACCATGTGGATACAGTGCCTTCAGAGGCATTGATTGCTCTTAAAGAAAATATCAATATGAAATTCTATTCAAATTTCAAAGTGTATGACAAACAAAATGTTTAAATCCCAGTCAATCTGAATAGAATTATTACTGTCTCTTCAAAGTATTTAAAAATTAAAATTAATTAGAATATGCATAATGCTCTAAATATGTAGATACAAAATTTACATAAAATAATGGATCTGGTAAAAATGAAAAAAGTAAAATAGGCCACAATGTAAACTTTGTTTCATTTTTTCCTTCACAATGTCCTCAAATAAGGACATATTTACTTACTATTATTTAATATGTAAACATAGAGCAACAGTCTACTGTATAGTCAATAGATCATCAGTATAGACAATTCTGAAATAGCATTTCTATATTTGTCTTGTTTGATGCTTATAATCACAATGCATTTATTAAACTATTGCAGGTTTTTCATCAGTATTTTTAAAAGTCATCAGGAATGATTTGTAGTCCATAAATGATTTATTTAAAAATCCCATTTCATTTAATAAAACCCACTATAATTCACAGGTTTGTGTGTGTGTGTGTGTGTGTGTGTGTGTGTGTGTGTGTGTGCATGTGTGTGTGTGTGTGTGTATGTATGTATGTATGTGGGCACATGTCTGTGTGTGTGCAAAAGCACATGTTTTATGACTAAGAACTTCAGCATTAACTTCAGGTCCTCTCCATTTCAGTTATGACAATGTCCTATTTTACATTATGATCTTTACTTGGATAAGGAACATTATAGTAAAAGTTTGAAAAAATGGTGAAAATATAACACAGCAATTCACATTGAGTTCTATTTTATCTATATCATCTGCCTTTCTGCAAGATCATTGTCTCATTCCTATATATCTGCAATTATTAAATATACAGTTTTTCGTCAACATTTTACATGTCGACCTACATGGCTACAGATAAAATTCTAAATCTAACTTTGATTTAAAGTATCTAAAACTCTGATAAATGTAACATCTTCCTACATTTTCATACAACACACACACACACACACACACACACACACACACACACACACACATATATATATATATATATATATATATATATATATATATATATATATATATATATATATATATATATATACTATGTACCAAGTAACAAAATCACATAAACTGATGTGATGTTAAAGCTGCAAAGAGTATATCTGTTTAAGAGTAAGAGATAACTTTCTAATGGATCTTAGAACATTCTAGGGAAGAAGAATGGTTACACAGGCCAGTGATCACTGCATCTCTATACTTTTACTGTATCTCACTATGAGCATCTATGGGATTCCACTGACTAGGATGAAATTTTGAGGTCAGTAGTCTTTGCATATTCTCAGGATGCCAGTCCTGGAATAAGTGATTTCTCTCCTACCAATGCTTATTTCTTTTAAATGATATTTTAGGCAGTGAGTATATTAAAAATTAATTTAGAATAAAAAGAAAATGAAAGGAATATATAAATGAGGATGAAGTAGTGAGAAGATAGGAAAAAAGAGAAGAAAATATTAATCCATTATACTAAGTATATAAATGCCTACTCAGTTGTGAGATATTTAAATTACTATAAAGCTCACGGTGTATAGCTAAATTCTCATTAGCAGTACCATCTTTCTAGTAATCAACAGTAAAGTGTGAAAAGCATAAAGTTCTTTTTATGGAATGAAAGTTTGGCAGTAACTTATAGGAAAGAAAAATGTGTACTTTCAAAGAAAGGGAACATAGATATACTTGCTTCTGATTAACTTTTACATTCAGATGCAAAGTAAACAGTTTGGTTTATTAAGATTATGATTCATGACAATTAAACTGAAAACTACTTTTATCAGAGAATGCATCAATAGAAACAACATTAAAATGAGGGCACAAAATATTGAATATATTTATTATGTTTAGTAGTTCCTCAATATATTTCTTTAATTTCTTTTGAAAGTCCAGTTCTATAATAACATAATACTTATAAATTTTGAGTGTTTGTGTTCATATCTAACTTTATTCTTTATTATACAAGCTTATATATAGCTTTATGCCAATTGAGGTATGTTTATTTATTTAAGGGCAAATTAAGATGCACACTGTGTTCTTTAACAGAGTCTGACTAGCCTGTTCAGGAGCCTGTAGTAGAGGAACCAACGCCCCCATGCAGATTTCTGTGAAGACAGGTAAAGCATTTAATGCCCTGTCCTAGGGTCTTTTGAGTAGTCTCAGCCAGTATGTAGGGAACCATATCTGATCATACACTTTGTATTATGGACCAGGACTCTTCAAGGAGTCAAGGAGTTTGTGATGTCTCACATTCTCTCTTACTTCTTCCTCCACCAGGTTTACCTCCACATCCCCCCACAATGACTTATAAAATGATTGAAAATTTTTATGAAACTTCAATAGTTTTAACAATTGCCATGTGTTTATAAATAACACACATGATACATGTTGAACTGCCATTTCAGAATTGCCTATGTTGATAATCCTTTGATTACATAATAAATGCTCTCTACAATTATACATACTAATATTTTTGATAATTTGTTTAAAATAGTATCTTAATTTCTTTTACTTTAATTAAAATTGTTCATAAAATACTAACAAATATTTTGAGTCTATAAAAATAAAGATAGAAACTTTAACTTTAAAAAAAATATTATTCCCATAGAATAATTAAATGATTATGTAGATTAACTGATCACAAACTTGACTTCTGGGATTTCAAAAATTAACACAACACCAAATAGATTTACAGGCACAAGTAGTATTGTTAAAATGCTTCCTAAAAAATAGGTCATATATGGATAGTTTGAAGTTCCATACATTCCTACTACATAAGAAACAAACTCTTGAAATAAGAGGCATATTTAAGGATTGTCACATGTAAGAAACATAAATGTCTCTGTATGATGGCATTTACATGAAAAAAGCAATTGAAAGAACTTATTAAAATATGACTGTCATGAGATTGTAACAACCAGTAATTTATCTTATCCAAGTAGATCCACCACTGTCCATTCACAGACTTCCAACAGTGCCATTATTTCCCAAATAGGAATTATTCTTTCGCTGATGATGACAATCAAAATATAATCATCTGAGGAAGGGTCACCACAAACATACCCAGAGATATACTTTACTCATCATTTGGTGATTTTAATCTAGCTAAATCAAGATTGAAATTTGACTACTAGAAATCAACTACTTGCCAATTTGATACCAAAATGCATCTCTAAATAGAATAAGATTGTTTTTTCAAATCCCAAAGGCTCAAATATTTCATAAAGCAAAAATATAAGCAATATAATTCCATAAGTCCCCACAGTTTTAACAGAATTAAATTTGTTCATAATTCTGTCTCTCATCTAAGACATTGAGACAGTATTTTTCTGAGTACCTTTAATATAAAAATAGATTCAGGCACATTTTCAATGTTTTTCTTTTATGAAAAAAATATTCTCCTGCAATATATTATGATCACAGTTTCTCAGCACCCCAAATCCTCCCAGTCACTCTCCTCCTCTCCACCTCACTTCTATTATAATTTTGATCCATAAACTCTATTAAGAAAACTTAGAGGCATATAAAGAATAACAATACAATGAAACAAAATACCACAAAAACAAACATGTCAAAATATCAGAAAATAACCTAAGACAAAAACGAACCAAAGAACAAGCACAAGACGTGCATATAGATGTAAAGACACATATTTCCACACTCAGAATTCCCATAAAAAATTGAAGAGCAGAGTCCATTTGTTATTGGCTATCTACTACTAGACATGTGGCTCACCTTTAAGAGTGATTTTTTGCCCAATGATACTTCCTTGTAGAAAACATAATCTTCATTTGCAAGTGGCTATCAATTGGGGTGGGCATGGAGAATTGTTCCACATTTTATTTCAACTCTAGGACATCATCTGGTGTGGACCTGTGTGAAAGACTTAATTTTTTCTTCTCTTTTCTTGTCTTTTCTTTTCTTTTCTTTTCTTTTCTTTTCTTTTCTTTTCTTTTCTTTTCTTTTCTTTTCTTTTCTTTTCTTTTCTTTTCTTTTCTCTTCTCTTCTCTTCTCTTCTCTTCTCTTCTTCTTCTTCTTCTTCTTCTTCTTCTTCTTCTTCTTCTTCTTCTTCTTCTTCTTTTCTCTCTCTCTCTCTCTCTCTCTCTCTCTCTCTCTCTCTCTCTCTCTCTCTCTCTCTCCTTGCTCTAAATTTTTATCTCACTCTTACACTCTTTCTGTCTTCTCTTTCAATGATTTTCCTGGGCCACGAGAAGAAGAATTTTTTTTAAGACAGCCTTTTTATGGCTTAGTGTTCCAAGTCTCAACGTACTGATCTGTATGTATAGTAGCATGTCCTTAGGAGGCATTTTATTGCTATGTTCCTTTAGCACATGAGTGTTATTTGATTTACCCTATGGTATGTATTTGCATGTATGTAGGTGTTAGCTGCTAAGTCATTGAAAAGCAAGTTACAATCCATATAGTCACAGATGTAAGGTAGAAAGTAAGGAGTTATGTAGGAGAGTTAGATCTCGCTAGAAAGGGGAAAGAACATAAATATTTATGAATGGAGAGTGAAGTGAGATTGGAATGGGAGAATTAAACCGGGAAGTGGTGAGATGGGAGGGGCAAGGGAGGTAGTATATGGAGGAGCAGTTAAAACTGAGGGTCATTTAAAATTCATACTTTTGATATATAATTATATAGAATATGTATGTGTATTCTAAATAGGTGGAAGGAATAATAGCAAGTAAAGACTAGGTTAAAGAAAAGATGAAACCCAGAAAAGAAGACAATACAAAGGAATACAATCTGTAGCTCAAGATTGAGCATCTGTGGCATTTGGTAGCACAATGTAGATTTCAATGGTTATGTATCCCTTTCCTGTATTTTAAAGTAAAATTAACCTCTCTCTTGTGCTGGGTTAATACATGGCCTGTACCTTTTCTTTGACAGGAATTCTATTTTCTGAGATCTTAAGTAGTATGTGTTCTCCATTTCTGCTCAGAATTCACCATCTTAGCTCCATTCATTTTCTTCTCTGGAATTACAAGGATATTGGCTCTACCATATATCTCCTAGTCCCACTGAAGGTAGAAGATTCCTTGGCATTTATGTTCTGCTTTCTTGAAAAACACATCAAACAATTCATGAAAACATATTTTGCACCCAAACTAATTACTTGTTTCTTCTGTAACATGCTGTAATACCTTTTGATGGTCTGTGTTAGGATCCTGAGAAAACAGTTTTCTTGTTTCCTCTTGATAACAGAGACTCCCAGTATCTCTTACTTTTGAAAGAAAGTTTATCCAATGAGTTTACAATTTTTCATATTACTGTCTGAAATCAGAATTTTCTGTCCACCAAATTCTACTCTCCCTCTGGCTGGCACCATCCACCTGAGCTGACTGTCAGTTAGTCTGCTCCCCTGAAGACACCACAGCCCACAGGCATCCCAGGAAATCTACTGCTCACAGTGCAACTGGTAAGGACTCTCCCGAAGTCCCACAGTTGCTGTTGTAATTCTATATGTGTCATTCTTATTGTCCTTTGGAAAATTGAAGGGAAATATTGTTTCCCTTCAATAAAAGTTGACTACAGCTTTCATTTTCTCCCTTCCTGTTCAGACTGGAATTTTTTTCCAAATGTCTTTCTTGATAAATGTGCTTCTTGATTCAGACTGCATTAAAAGCAGCAAATAGTCACAGACATACCCTGAGTGGTATGCTATCTTTAAGCTTCCACCATCCAAAAATTGTTTTGTCATCCTTAAACTTAGCCATTAATGGAGATTTAGGACATGGACAGACAATAGGCAACTTCATCAAATGTAAAAGCAGATGTCTTTCATTGATTTTCAATATAAAGTTTACTTCAATATGATTCTACATGACCACACTCATTACTGTCCACGCTTCTATTGGAATTCCCATCTTCTGAAGGTATTATAAAAGTCACCTTTTAAGATAACAGAGAATTCTAGTGTGCTTTTGGTCTGCATCTCAAAACTCTTCTGTTCTATTCCGTTCTGTTCTGATCTGATCTGTTCTGTTCTGACCTGTTCTGTTTTATGTTCACAAACCAACTCTAAAGTTTAGAGTCCACATGATCAAATTTGGTCAGAACAACAAAAGCAATTCTGGCAACATTTCTCTGCATTGGCATGTATTTTCATTGATGTCTCCAAAATACCCAACTTACAAAATTTTAAGAGAATTAACATTTGTTTGGTTCCTTATTTAGAAGTGCCATTTCTTTATGCCATGAGGATATGACATGGTAGGAAGTTCACAGCATGATGCCCAGAAATTAGAAAGAAGAAAACATAGAAATATGACAAAAATACATATCTCTGAAAGATGTTAAGCTAGTGACCTAATTATTGGAGTAATGTGCCATTCCTCATATTCTACCTTCTTCCCTATACCATTGTCTTAATAAAAATCATCAATGTAGAGATATATTCACTGGGTCAGAGCTCTAATGATTTGATAATATCTAGTCATCTTCAGTTTTGGAAGATATATCATCAATGGAAATGAATTTGTAATTTATAAATTTACAATTGTTTTCTGTATGGACTGATGAAGGCATATAGGAGGGTGAATTTAATTTGCTGGATGGTGTGCTCTAAGGTCAAAATTTTATGCTGTCAAAAAATTATGAAGTATACATTTTCATTTTAGATTAATCTCTATATGATAACATAAATAACACATTTTTAGTTTAAAGTCTATATGCTAGCATAGGTAACCCAATTATTAGGTAATATTGTTATAAAGTCTATTTTAACCATGCTCTATGGAAACTCTCATATCATATTTTCTTACTCTTCCTTCAGATTTAATCTTATTTTGAAATGTATGTAAGTGGTATGTATACCTGACTTAATCAGGAGTGAAGTGGTTTTTTTTTGTAGACTTCTAATGAAATGCCAGGTGCTTTCCATTTTTATTTATATCCCCTTCTCTAATATGAAATGCAACATCTCTAAGAACCTGAGTTTACATCCTAAGATATGTATTTACTTTGAATTCTCCTTTTGCTTGTGAGTCTTTCTAACTTTCTCACATTCTGTCTATAGATTTTTGCAAAGTTATATTTAGTGCATCTATTTTTCCTCAATTATTTCCAATAATAAATCAGCCAAACCCTTGGGCCTGAGGGTGCTAGAGGCCCCAGTAAATGGGAATGTCAAGGTGGGAATATGGGGATGGGTGGGCGGGTAGGTGGGAGGAGGAATTCCCTCACAAAGGCGGGGAGGGGGAGGAGATAGGGGGTTTCCAAAGAGGAGACCCAGAAAAGGGGAAACATCAGAAATGTAAATAAAGTACCAAAAATAAATAAAAAAATAAATTTAAAAAAATTAAAAAATATAAATAAATAAATAAATAAATAAATCAGCCAAACTTCATGTTTTTCATCCTCTTTGTTTGCTATATCATGTGTATATTCCCATAGCATGAATGACTAAGGAAACTCTAACATGGATCCCTACTTCTTTCTCCACATGCACCTTAACAACACACTATTATTTAAAACACCAGAACACAGTTATATTATTGGTCTGTTTTGCATTTACGTGTAATATACAGCTAACGTGCCTGTCCATTTGTTCCTTCTCATTCTTATTTCTTGAATTTTTTTCTATTTTTATCCACTTAGTTTTTATTCAGTTCATATTCTGCTTCCAAGACAACACAGGGATCATATTTGACAGCTAGCTTGCTCTGAGGAAATCTGGCAGCAGTATCTCTTTACTATGTGGCACAGAAATCTCTTCGAACCACGCTCCACTGAAACTATCCTGTCATATTTCACTCACGGTTCCTTCAGATTTAATCTCATCTGTGGGTTGTTGAAAAATGACATGAAATGAAATGCAGTGAGTATACAGTGTTTATAGTAAGACAGGTCAGATAATTTATTCTTGGTCACATTTTACAAACAGAAAGTTGAGGAATATAAATGAAAATATGAACGCAATGACACAATATAAAATGCATATAATTTAAGAGCTAAGAACTAAATAAATAGGAATTCCAATCTAAAACTATTGTATGAATTAATGGAAATGAATTACTCATACTCATTACTCAAATTTTACAAACCAGGCTATACTTTATTTGCAAACCTTTAACTGCCTCCTCCAATGTATCTTACTACTCAAATACACTCATTCTACTTCTTTATGTTTAGGATTATATTTTTGTCTGTTTGTCTATTATCTATAGATCTTTCAATTATCTGAATATTACATTCATATAGTGTATATTGAATCACAAACATGTAATTTTTACATTAAAAATTTTTCCTCAGGGCATTTCTTTTTCTTGTGCTCATTTTTCTTCAGTTGTCTGAGATATTTGCTCTCTCATTCCTTTTCTGAATTAGCTTTATATTAATTGTTGCATTATTTTGTCTACTTGTCAGTTAATCTAACAATCACTATCACCAAAAAGAGCTTATTTTTCCTTTCCTCCTATCTATTACATAAATTCTATATAAAGAGGGAATTTATCTAAAACATTAAACATGAGACTTATATATTTCCCAAGACATTGGTAGATATATAAGTTGCATGATTGGATGTAAAATTGAAATATTTAGATAATAAAAGTATCAATATGAGTAATGAAGTTATGAGATTAAAAATGATATTTCCAAATGTAGAAAGTAAGCACATAATAAATGTTTGTGTTGTTCAAGATTGCTATATCTGGATCAGGAAAATGGTCTAGAAGAGCAGGATTCTTGATGAAAAGTCCTACAACCTGATTTACCTTGGATAGATCTACACAGTGGAAGAGATAGCTCAAGAAATTCTTGAATTCACACATTTTTTTCTTCTGCACCTTCTGACTGGTAGATTTGGGTTGAGAAGTAGTGGTTCTGAATGTATATTCTTATCTCCTTAAATAATTAAAATATATTTCTTAAGTTGAGTCAGAATCTAATCTAGGATTAAGGCAGCAAAGGAGCCATCATGAAACCTAGTGCTTTTATTAAACTCAGTCTTTAGGTCTTTATAAAACTAAAATTCTTTAGTATATTAAGTTAAATTTTAGAGTTTTTAAATTATTTTAATATGCCATATGCCCTCAAATCTTCATTCTTGACAATATTACTTTAATTCTTACATCTGTCACTAAAATAGCTTGAAAAAATGACTTGTTGAATTTTGGCTATAGTTCAATCTGCTCTTGTTTTTTGAAATTAATACACTTAAAATATCTTTATGATTTTCAGACATTCATTATATTCCCATGTTCTATGGATTTTAAGACAAGCATGTGAACATATCCATCCAAATCTCCTTTTCTATCTGATTTTCTGTCTAATTTTTATTTTCTTCTTTTTAATTTTCACTATACATCAGTTAATATGTTGAAAATTAAGATTTATTGTTAACTAAAAATTAAAGTAAAATATCAAGATAAGTAAAATATCTGGCATCTGAAAGACATAGAAGAATGTGATGCTGCAACCTAGTAAGTATCAATATGTCAGATGTGAACGTAAATGTACCTTGTACTCCCTATTTCCCTTCCTCCTATTTCTTATTTGCCTTCCTTATTTTTCTTTTCTAATCTATCTAAAGTATGATAGGACTTCAGGTTCTTTGTTCTAATCTACTAATTTTGAAAAATGTTATAGATAGCTAAAAATGTAGGACCTTCTTACATACATAGACATCAAAATGACTATGAAAATGTCACTATCAGATTAGGAATTTAAGTATATTCTTTTTTTTACATATAAGAATGTTTATTATTTATTTATTTTTTTGATACTTTATTTACATTTCAAATATTTTCCCCTTTCCAGATCTCCCCATTGGAACACCCCTATGCCCTCCACCCTCCCCTTGCCTCTATGAGGGTATTCACCCATCCACCCACCAACTTACTTTTGTCTTCCCTCCTTGGCATTCCCCTATATTGGGGCGTCTACCACCCTCAGTCCCAAGGGCCTTTCCTCCCCCTGATGGTTAACAAGGCCCTCCTATGCCACATATGTGGCCAGCACCATGGGACCCTCCATGTGTATTCTTTAGTTGGTGATCCAGTCTCAGGGAGCATCAGGAGGTCAGGTCAGGTGACACTGTTGCTTCCTCCATGGGGCTGCAAACTCCCTCAGCTCTTTCAGTCCCTTCTCCAACTCCTCCATCTGGGACCTCACGCTCAGCCCAACAGTTGCTGTGAAGTGAATCTGGGGTATTCCGAACTTTACAGTGAGTACATACCATGTTCGTTCTTTTGTGACTGAGTTACCTCACTCGGGATGATATTTTCAAGTTCCATCCATTTGTCTGCAAATTTCATGAAGTCATTGTTTTTAATAGCTGAGTAGTATTCCGTTGTGTAAATGTACCACATTTTCTGTATCTATTCCTCTGTTGAGGGACATCTGAGTTGTTTCTAGCTTCTGGCTATTATAAATATGTCTGCTATGAACATAGTGGAGCATATGTCTATATTACATGTTGGAGCATCTTCTGGGTATATGCCCAGGAGTGGATTAGCTGGTTCCTCAGGTAGTATTATGTTCATTTTTCTGAGGGTCTGCCAGACTGATTTTCAGAGTGGTTGTACCAGCTTGCAATCACACCAGCAATGAAGGAGTGTTCCTCTTTTTCCACATCCTCACTAGCATCTGCTGTCACCTGAGTTTTTGATCTTAGCCATTCTGACTGGTGTGAGGTGGAATCTCAGGTTTGTTTTGATTTGCATTTCCCTGATGACTAAGGATGTTGAACAGCTTTTAGTTGCTTCTAAGCCCTACAAGTATCCTCATTTGAGAATTCTCTGTTTAGCTCTCTTCCCCATTTTTTGATAGGGTTATTTGGATCTCTGGAGTCTAACTTCTTGAGTTCTTTGTATATATTGGATATTAGCCCACTATTGCACATAGGATTCATAAAGATCTTTTTCCAATCTGTTGGTTGCCGTTTTGTCCTATTTACAGTGTCCTTTGCCTTACAGAAGCTTTGCAATTTCATGAGGTCCCATTAGTCAATTCCTGATCTTAGAGCATAAGCCATTGGTGTTTTGTTCAGGAACTTTCCCCCGTGCCCATGTGTTTGAGACTTTTCCCCATTTTCTCTTCTATTAGATTCTGTGTATCTGGTTTTATGTGGAGGTCCTTGATCCACTTGGACTTGAGCTTTGTACAGGGAGATAGGAATGGATTAATTCGCATTCTTCTACATGTAGATCGCCAGTTGAACCAGCACCATTTGTTGAAAATGCTGTTTTTTTCCCACTGTATGGTTTTAGCTCATTTGTCAAAGTTCAAGTGATCATAAGTGTGTGGGTTCATTTCTCGGTCTTCAATTCTATTCCATTGATCTACCTGCCTGTCACTGTACCAATACCATGCAGTTTTTATCACTACTGTTCTGTAGTACAGCTTGACGTCAGGAATGCTGATTCCCCCAGAAGTCCTTTTATTGTTGCAAATAGATTTTGCCATCCTGGGATTTTTGTTATTCCATATGAATTTGAGAATGCTCTTTCTAAATCCCTGAAGAATATGGAAAAGATTAATATCTCATTCAGGAAAAGGGGAGGGGGAGGAAAAGAGAAGCTGTCAGGGAAAATAAAAAGAATAAATACAAACATGTGTCAGTCCTAAAGCAGAGGAATCACCAGTTCCCACAGGTGAAGCTCTGAGAGAGGGTTGGAATGTGTGGGAAGTGGGAGGAACATGGCTCTATTCTACTATGTAATCAATGACCTGAGGAAAATGGACCAATTTATCTGGTCTTCTCTATTTTCAGAGATGGGGAATATCATCTTTATTTATACAAGAAATTTCTATGAGTTATATTAAAATAGAATTTTAGTTTAGTTTAGCATCCAAACAAATAAACACTGTATCAGTATAAGACTTCCCTTGAGAAGTGTATTCAAAACACACTGGAAAAGCTTGGTTGTAGTTTTGCTATTCTAAATCAGGCCTTCTGTGTATTACGGTCCTAGTCATGACTTTTTTTTAAAGTAATTACTTCAAAATAATATGTTCATATGTGTAGAGTTTCAAAATACTATTGGCTTCTTTTGGCAGGACCATTTCTTAAGTGTCAAGTATGTTGCAATTTTTTTTCTGGCATGATACACAAAATGTATACAAGAATCTCCTTACTTAGGTGACCTACTGGGATTCTGTAGTAAATCAGAATATAATAGCTCTTCCTGTTAGGCTGGATCATCCAAACAATTTAGTAAATTTCTATTATAGTCACAGAGTAAAAATCCCTAAATTGTGTACTTAAATGAATTAATGCTTAACAGAAATTTGTTTTAATATTAGGAAGTATTCATATACATTCAACTCTCTTAATAGTTTGGATCAATAATTTCTGACCATATATATTTTAGAATAGATAGGACAGGAAGTTAATTGATTTGCCTTTTCAATTTGAAACAATTTCAGACTTAAAAGAATAAGCATAAGAAAAACAAGGCATTTCCTAACAATTTGCATTTATAATACTTTTCAATGTTGCTTTGTTACCAAGTTGAATTATACAGATATGAGTGGGTATATAGATGAGTGTATGTATGGACATGTAACAGTTGATAGTACCATATTTCATAAATTATTACCCCAAAAGTTAAGTTTTGATTATGAAGTCATAATGCCTTCCTATTGATAAATGGTTCAGTCAATGTATAATTGAGTTTTATTCAATCTCACCAAGACAGATAGGTGGCTCAAATATCCTTCCCAAGTTTTATATTCTTTTTAGGTATTACCTATATTTCTTTTATTGAAACCAATGAATTACTTTTACTTTGTAATTCTAACATCCTAATAATTAAAGGATATAATAGTATAGAGGGGGCATTCTTGAATTTAGGAAGCTCATTTTTTAAAAATAATTGGTCATGAGTTCTTCCTATCAGAAACATGGCCTTACGAACAGTCCATATTACATGAAGAATATTGTCAATAGTTCTCACTGTGCATCCTCACTCTTTTATTTTATCTAGAATTTATTTCCATCTGTATAGTTAACTGTTCAAGGCTCTGCCTCCAGAATGGATCTCTTTATATTTTCCGACTTCCTGATTTTATTTCAATCGTATTAGAAACAAACTTCACAGTACCCTAAGCCCACAAAACTGTAAGAATTATTTCAAATTTTTCAAATTTCAATTGTTTGTTTACCTTAGTGCCTGAGATTGGGTCATTCGCTATAGATTAATATGTATCCAGAATGCTGACATGTGTATGATATAACTTGCAAAATCAGTTATTAATATTCTAAAGTAAAGAAAAACACCTCATTTATAAACTTTAGTTAGAATCATCTTATTCTCATAAAAGAATCTGTACATAATCTTATTATTTATTTGTCTTGTGTTCTCACCTACTTTCATATGCTTCAAGATGATAATATTTGTTAAAATACTAGATTACAAATTTCTAAGTATCTTTAGAATCTTTAGTTTGCCTAGCATCTTTATTTCACTACTTGCTGTCTTGTACATGTGAACTTTTGAATGGAAAATGAGAGAAGTGATATTATATAACTTTGCTGTACAATGTATGATTTTAAATTTGACCCTTAATAATGATATTATTACTGATATTGTTAAGATAATAACTGATAAATTTCTATGCATCATGTTAATAGGGGCATCTTTTGCTACTTATATTTTTATGAATGATTATTGGATTTTTAATAAGATACCAATAACTTTAATTCTGCTATATTTTACACATTTTATTAACTAGAAATGAACTGTAGCAAAGAACATTCTCTCACATTTAATCCCACAAGTATTTGAATAATCATTTACTAATAATCTCATACTCAATTAATTACAATGACATATTGCATTTTAATTGTTGATGTTAAATTTGTCACATATTTGGCAAATATATCTTGGGCAGGATTGCTTTTATCTTTCTTTAATATATGCTTATTCCTCATCAATTATTTTTTCCTGTGGGCACAAATGTCCATTTATATATAGACACATGCACACTTCTTTGTCTCAATTTCAGTAGTTTCTTAGTTTTCCTTATTTTTAATATCCAAGTATAAATTCTTAAAAACCTAGAAAACAACTTCTTTTTAACCCTGTTTGCTTGTTTGTCTATCACAGACAAGTTCCTGGTTCCTTGCTTGCTGCAGACACTTAACGCAATACTGATTTACTGACTTAGCTGAAGAGTCTTTCCAGAGGCAGAGAAGAGCAAAGTGCTGGTTCTATATCCAACCTATTTTTGGCCTTACTCTTAATGCTGAATCCTGCTGAATCTCCACAGTAGTGCAGAGAGACCAGTGAAGAGAAAATGACAGATGCTAGCATTTAAAAATATATACTATGTTCCACATGACTTTCTCTTCCATTCTCCTGAGAATACATATCAGTATCTCGCTTTTAGATGTGTCTTAATATTTTTTTAAAGTTTATTTGTCTTTCAAGTAATATAGCTAAACAAAAACAGTTGAACATACCAACTCTCACCTAAAGATTTATAAATACGAATGTTTTACAGCTATGCTCCCAGCTCAAACTCAGTAAGCTGAAGTTGTCAAAAATATTCCCTTTCATCTTTGAGCAAGATTGAGATATCAGGGATGAGAAGGAACATAGATCACCAGGGATTTTTAGATTTAGAAAGAGGCATCGGTATGTCAGTCACACATAACAGATAAAGCCTGTGGCGGTATCTAAGGACTTAGGAACCATTCACTTTTGGGGGGCTGTTCAAGCTCAGTCTTTAATAAGAATCACTTTTCCAGCTTAAAATTAGATTCTTTGTCAGCCAAATTAAAATATTGTTCTTATAACACTGTAAAAAGGAAAAAACCCACTAAAATAATATTCTAGAACAGCAAACATTTTTCAATGTTTTTCAAATTTTGCTCAAAATTTAAACATCCATAGTATATAATTACTTTAAGTTATGTATAATTGAACAAACTTGTAGATTTTACATAATTATTAAATCTAAAAATTGAACTCAGTACAATATTTTCACTGAACTTATTTTTTAAACATATATATATATATATCATATCAAAAATTTAGTGTCAAGTTATTTTTCAATAATTTTATATTTCCAAAATGTTAGCATAAACATTAAAAAATATGTCTAGATATACGTAAAAGTAGTCCCAATAAGGTAGATCAAATAATATTAAAATTATTGAAATACTGTTTCATTTTGTGTGCTTAATCATAAAATTTTTTTTGTGTAAGAAAATAATTTGAACTATTTGACAATATATAGTTAAAGAATTAAATGAGTAGGTCCAGAAATGCTCAGATTTTAGGTTTTGTTTCATATTTATATTTTTTCATGTATGCATCCTTTAGAAAACAGCTTTGATGTGGCTTCTATTCTCCTCTCACGAATGAGATTGCAAGCACTATATTTAGTGTACTGCAGTTGGCTCTCCCACTTGAACGCTATAAGATTTCACATTTTTAGTGTCCTGCATACAACAAATGTTTCAGATTTGAAACATTTTCTGTTTCTGAATTAATATTGTTATGTTACATTGTCCCAGGAAGAAATGCCTCTTATACAGCACTCACATGCCTTTTAAGTTTTTATTTTTTAATTCCTCTACAATCACATTGTCTTTAGAAGGTACTGTCATCTATCTTTCAATAGTCAATCTCAGTGATATTACCTAATGAAGCCTGTACATGTGTGCATGATATGGGCTTTATATGTAACATTAAAGCATGTATTATTAAGTTACTAAATATCTCTAAATCTTTGAAGTTTTATATTTTTTTAGTTTTGACATTATAAGTACATAATTATAATTCCTCTTATACTTCTTCCCACCAAATTCTCCCATGTATCATTCCCTGCTCTTTCTAAAATTTATAGCACTTTTTTCATTATTTATTATGTACATTATATATTATTTATATATGTATATGTAATATATCTACATATGTATATAATTCTATATTGGTAAGTACAGGTTGCTCAGTCTGTATAATGTTTTTCATGTGTGTATTTTTAGACTGACAATTTGTTATAGAATAATAAATTGTTATGCTCTCCTGGTAAAGGTTATTTCACCTGCTATCAACATTCTTTACTGCTGTAGTTTTTTTATGAAGGGTAGAGGATTCCTGAACTTTCCCATTCAATGTTAGCATGTCTATTGTCCTTGTTCAGCTCATGTTTACTTAGTCATGTTGAATCTTTGTAATTGTAGTTTCTGACATTACTGAATAACTGATATATATATATATATATATATATATATATATATATATAAAACCAATTAACATCAATTAATATTTTTATGAAATAATTGATAATATTATAGTTTATTATGGTTAAAATCCTGCATACATCAAGTCATAACATATGCTGGCAAGGAATTGGAGCAAGGACAACACTCTTCCATTGCTCTGGTAGTAGGGCGCAAACACATACAGCCAGTTTGCAAATCAATATGGGGATTTCTCAGAAAGTTGGCAACTGGTATAGTTCAAGACCCAGATATACACTGCTGGGCACATAACAAAAAGATACTACATCCTCCCACAAAGACAACTCCTCTTAGCAACTTTATTCCTATTAGCCAGAAGCTGGAAATTACCTATATGTGTCTCATGTGAGGAATGGATAAAAGAATGGTACATTTACACAATGGATTGTGACTCAGCTGTTAAAAACAATGGTATTACAATATTTTTAGCCTAATTGATGGAACTAGAAAAGAATCACCCAGAGTAAGGTATCCCAGACACAGAAAGGTAAGCATGGTATGTACTCACTTAACTGCAAAGTGTAATCATGCTACAATTCACAGAGTCAAAGTAACAAAGAGGGGTCAAAGACGAATATGTGCACCTCCCTGAGAAGGGAAAATAGAATAGATATTGTGGGTAGACTAGCGGTGGATGAGTGTGGGAACAAGAGTGATAAAATGATGAAGCATGGAGAGAGAGTACTGGGGAAATTAGTAAGCAACATGGGGCAAGATATAAATTTAACGTAATGGAAACTCCCAGGATTCTATTAGGGTTGCCCCTCAGTAAGACTCTTAGTAATGGATTATACCAGCATCTGAACTGGCCATGTCATATAACTAGGCAAGTCTTACAATGGAGGATTTGAAACACAGATTCAGCCACAAATCTTTAAACCTACAATTTGCCCAGCCTGCATGATACAGTGGGGTAAAGGTGGCATAGAAATTGTGGAAGTGGCTAAACAATCACTGGCACAGCTTGAGACCCATGCCATGAGAAGGAGTCCACCCCGACACTGCTTGGAGGAACAAAGCCTGAAGCTAGATGGCCCAGAGATCTAGGATAAAACCAAACACAATAGTGGGAAAAGAGGCATGAAACAATTTCTAATGATATTCTGCTATGCTTGCAGACTGGAACCGAGCACGAAATGGTCATCAGAGAGGCTTCATTCAGCAATTGATAGAAACAAGTACAGAGCAGCACAGTCAAACAGACAGAACTTGAGAACCCTGTAGAATAGGAGGAGAAGAAATTGTATGAGGCAGAGTCAAGGACATCATAAAAAAACCCAACCCAAAACAACAACAACAACAACAACAACAACAACAACAACAAAAACTAACCTGGGCTCATAGTGGCAAACAGTGTTAAGAGTCATAGAGGAGAACAAAGCCCTCTAAATTAACTTAGTCCATCTGATAACAACTCACAAAGACTAAAGAAGCAACTGAAGGGCCTACATGGATTTGTAACAGGTATAAATTACAGCTTTCATTTTATTTTTTCATGGGACTCCTGAGTGTATGAATGACCAGGTCTCTGATTTTTGTGCTTTTTCTTGGGGCTCTCTACTTTTTGTTGCTTTGCCTGGTCCAACTTCGATGGGACATTTTTTTTTTTGTTTGCGTCTGTTAGCATATCAGAGCTTATTTTATTATGTTTTATTGTTACTCCTTTGAAGATTGTTGATTTCTAACAAAAGAGAGGAAGAGAGTAGATCCTGATAAGAATATAAATGGGGAGCAACTTGGAGGAATGGAGCCAGACAACACTGTTCTTAGCATATATTATGGGAGAAAAACTATTTTAAATAAAAGGTAAAAAAGAAAAGGAAAAAGTAGTTTCTATAAATTATGTGCAACCCTTTAAATGTATATAGCCTGAAGAAATAGAGGAGAATTTCAAGTAAACCTTGTGACTGAACTTTTTTTCATTTTGTTCCTCGAGGCTCAGTATTTAGTAGAAATTTTTGCTATATAAAAATAAATAATTTCAATATAACTTTACTGCACTGTGATAAAAAGAAGAATCATGGTTCACAATGTTAACTTTGTAAATGGCATTTCTAGGTTTTATTTAACGAATAATAGCACACAATCCAAATCCAGGTCAAGATATAATTTTATAAGGCTTATTAAAATGAGTTTAATTATCTAAAATTTAAATTCCCAAAGATTATAGAGCAGTAGTATCTTTAAATGTCAAAAAAACTAAGAAATTTGTATTTTGAAAATTCATTGATTTTTAAAAATGAAAATATATGCTTCATATGTAGAAATGTTTCTTTTACTTGCTGAACATATTTTCATATTAGTGATCTGATAATTTTTTCATTATTTATATTATTTTGTGCTCGTGTCAGATACTTAAAAAGGATTCAAATACTACTGAATTAAAGAAACATATTTTACAACCCTATACTAAAACAAACTCAAAAGAATGATTATGACTGATTATAACATGCATGCTGACACTCCATTTTTTACTGTTTTTATTGAAAGATTTTTATTGGATATTTTCTTTACTTACATTTCAAATGTTATCCCCTTTCCCCATACCCCTAAGCAAAACCCCTATCCTATCTCCCCACCTCTGTTTCAATGAGGGTGCTACCCAACCAACCAACCCACTCTCACTTCACCACCCTGGCATTCCCCTACAATGGGGCATTGAGCCTACACTGGACCAAGGGCCTCTCCACCCATTGATGCCAGATAAGGCCATTCTCTGCTACATATGCAGCTGGAGCCATGGGTCCTTCTGTGTGTACTCTATGGTTGGTGGTTTAGTTCCTGAGAGCTCTGGGGAATCTGGCTGGTTGATGTTGTTGTTCTTCTTATGGGTTGCAAACCCCTTCAGCTCTTTCAGTCCTTTTTCTAACACCTCCATTGATGACTCCGTGTTCAGACCAATGGTTGGCTGCAAGCATCAGCATCTGTATGTGTCAAGCTTTGCCAGATACTCTCAGGAGACAGCTATCAGACTCCTTCTAACAAGCATTTCTTGGCATCTGCAATAGTGTCTGGGTTTGGTGTCTAAATATGGGATGGAGACCCAGATGTAGCAGTCTCTGAATGGCCTTTACTTCAGTCCCTGCTCCCCACTTTGTCCCCGTATTTCCTTTAGTCAGAAACAATTCTGGGGTAAAATTTTAGAGATGAGTGGGTGGTCCCCTCTGCCAACCGGGGATCGTGCCTCACCTCTGGATATCATCTCTACAGGTTCTCCCTCCCTTTTTTGCTCATTTCAACTAACATCATTCCTGTTGGTTCCTGGGAGTCTCTTTCTTTCCTGGCATCTGGGACTCTCTGGTAGATACCCGCAGTTCCCATCTCCCATTGCTACACACCTCTGTTCAAATTCTGCATGTCATCCCAGTGTCCTCCCATACCTGATTCTGCCCCCTTTTCCCCCTCTCCTCCTCTCTTCCTCCCAAATCTCTCCCACCTTTTACTCCCTGTGAGTATTTTGTTCCCCCTTCTAAGAAGGACTGCAGCATCCACACTTTGGTCTTCCTTCTTCTTGAGCTTCATATGATCTGTGTATTGTTCTATGGGTATTCTGAGTTTTGGGGCTACTATCCCCTTATCAGTGAGTATATACCATGTGTGTTCTTTTGTGACTAGGTTACCTCACCCAGGATAATTTTTAAGCCATCCACTTGCCTAAGAATTTCATGAAGTCATTGTTTTTAATAGCTGAGTAGTACCCCATTGTGTAAATGTACTACATTTTCTGTATCCATTACTCTGTTGAGGGAGATTTGGGTTGTTTCCCACTTCTGGCTATTATAAATAAGGCTGCTATGAACATAGTGGAGTATGTGTCCTTGTTATATGTTGGAGCATCTTTTGGGTATATGCCCAGGAGTAGTATAGCTAGGTCCTCAGGTAACACTGCTTCCAGTTTTCTGAGGAACTGCCAGACTGATTTCCAGGTTGTTGTACCAGCTTGCAATCCTACCAACAATGGTGGAATGTTTCTCTTTGTTCACATCCTTGGTAGTATCTACTGTCACCTGAGTTTTTGACCTTAGCCATTCTGACTGGTGCTAGGTGGAATCTCAGGGTCATTTTGATTAGCATTTCCCTGATGACTAAGGGTTTTGAACATTTCTTTAGGTGCTTCTCGGCCATTCCATATTCCTCAGTGGAGAATTCTTTGTTTAACTCTGTACCCCATTTTTAAATAGGGTTATTTGGTATGAGGGCGATCAGGCTGTGGCATTTGTCACCCCATTGATTGCCAGCATTGATTCGGCTGATTTGGCTGGCTAGGCGGGTGTCCAGTTCTTCCTTCACTGCTCCCTCTGCCTCCCTCCTGAAACTGCACTATGTTGAAGAGGATGACCGTCCCTGTGTAGAGAAGGACTGCTCTTAGGTCATGGACATATGAGTAGCTGAGCTCCCCTGCTAGCACTTCCAAAACAGCTCTCAGGGTCCATGCTGGTCCTCCTTATGTAACTTGGTTATTTCTTATCTTGCCTATTGCCCTACTTATATTAGAATAATAGCAATAAGTTGACTTGCAAATTAATTGTAATCATTCTGAAGTTTGGTATTTCATATTTATAGCATCAATCGCAACTTTAAAAGAAAAATTATATTTCAATAAGTACAGCATGCTGAGTCAGTTTGTTCAGAACCTAGAAGGAAAATTAACATCGCTTTTTGCTTTTAATTACACACATATTTCTTTTAGTTGTAGAATATATCATTATTCCCCTGGACTTTCTATTCATAACTAGCCATTGTTGGATTGACTAGAATGTAGCTGTAAATAATTCTAATGAATCAACTTCATATATTTTAATAGAGAGAGATTCATTGTATAATTTTTTCTGTTACTCTCAAGAACCCTGACTAATACAGTTGGTCTGCTTCATCATTGGGATGACTATTTTTGGTTTTAAACTTGACTGCACCTGGTACCAACTAAAACCCGGACAATTTGGTACAAAACTGTATACAGATTATTGAAGCTGTTTTTTCATTGGATCATTTAAAATGATAAGAACCATCTTAAATCATTTGAGGTCTATAGATACATTCTAAATTGGGGGTATACCTTCTGGTGGCAGCCTATATAAAAGGACAGAGAAGAAGGAAACTTTTGATTTTTGTCTTAAGGTTCTATGAGGAACATAACTATAAACATGTCCATTTAAATGTAAAGTGAAGTCTTTAGTTTACTCATCTAAACAGGTTGCAGTCCTATGTGTAATTAAAGTTCATAGTCTACAGACATTAAGGAAAATCAATTATTCTCTATAATCTTGCTTCTTTTCACTCTCTTTGACAAGTTTATCTTCTTCAAGTGTCATGAGTTAATTGCTTCTGAGATAGAAAACAGGCATTAACAATTTAGTTGACTAACAATAGATGACTAGTGCCAGTTCCATGTGTTTGTAAAGCAATTAGCCAAAGGTCATAAAAGGAGAACTAATGATTTACTATAGGTACAAAGACACAAGATAAAATATTACTTGGTTTTATCTATGCAAAACATCAATGATAATTTAGTTACAGTCTTTAACTCTCCATGAACTAGCTAGTGACAAATAATAAATGTTTAGCCAGATAATTACTCTTATTGGATATGCATGTAAATATTCTCTGCTGTATACTTTTTATAAAGTTTATTATTTGAATTTAGGTTTGAAGTTCTAGTGAACTTTTGGAAAACAAAGGGCATTCTTGGAATAACCATGTGATCTATTCTATTAGAAAAAAAGCCTAGGAAACACTATATTACATAGCACTGGGAATAAAGGCACTGTGAGTAGAAACATTGGGAGTAAGGACATTTGGGACTAAAGGCATAGAAGGACATTGTTATTGTTACATCAGAGCAGGAGGAGATATCAAGATTAGGATAAGAGAACAGGTAGAAGCGAAAAATTTTTAGAGAGAACTTTCTTAGAGAAAATTTTTTGGATAACATTTAAGAGAAAACTTTTTAGAGAACTTTTAGAAAAAGAACTTTTTGGAGAAGAATTTAGAAATTATGTTAAAATCACTTTTCAAAGCTTCTCTTTTTCTTCCTATGTCTTCAACTAGCAAGCTGTGAGTTAGAGCTGTGCAGTTCCTGCAGTGATAGAACAAATGTATCTTTACTTAATCCCCTGCTGTTTTACTATGAGGTGCTAAATGCCAGAGACTGAAGTTTTCTAGCCTGAGAGGAACTCAGAAAGGCAGGTCAGCTACCTCAGCAAACTGAGTTAGACTTATGTCAAGTAAATGTTTTATTATTAAACAGCAATCTTAAATATCCCTGAAACCAAGTCTGATTCCTGTTGATGTCCCCCCACCCGCTACATTGAAGAGAAAACCAGAAAGAAGTACCAAGGCTGACATCCTGCCGAGTAGCACTGTACAATAGATGACTAGTTCCAGCAGTGGACATGGGAACTCAGTTTTCTATAAGCAGCTGGTCATTGAGTATTTTACCAGGCTCCAGTGTCTATACTGACAACAAAAATGGGTGCTTTTTCCCCCTTGTTTTCATTTTTTAATCTCTTTTGGAGGAGAAGCCACTAGGGTGGAGGGGCAGACCTGAGAGGACTGATACGTAAGGTTGGTTGGGGATCATTATGTGAAATTCCCAAATAATAATAAAAATATAATGTTAAAAATAAAATAAGTCTAATGTGAATTTCCAGAATAGAGTCATATATTTTTCAATGCTTCATTCAGTTTCAAAATCAGTGTCAATTCATATTATATTGTTGCTCTCCTAAGAATCTTTCTGCTAACATGTCTCAAACAGGCCCTAAACACTGAAACAGAGCAAATGCAATGGGAATGGAAATGTTCGTATATTTGGTGATTACTGGGCATTCATTCTGAAATGCAGTCTCTCTAAAAACGCTAAAATTATACTGGAGCATTCAAAGCAGAGTTGAGGGTATATGGAGGCTAACTAATGTACATTAGCTCAAATAGATCACTCTATAGAAAAGACAGTACATATTAATTGCTCTAACATAAAACAAATCATTAGAAAACTTATCCTTACTATCTGGGAGAATGTTTATCTCAGTTCTATGACCTGCAGAATAAAGGCTACTTTAGTTGCTATTACAAACTTTGTGTCATTATTTGAGCACATTCAAACATCCCATGTAGCATTACTTGATGCTAAACAAGTGTAAAATGCTATTTTGTGTCTATTAGTGAAACTTGATGAAAAAAAAAATGTGCCCTTTAGTGGAAGAAAGTAAAACACCTTCATTTTAAAGGACAAATTTATAAACTCTCCAGAGCTATATCAGCTGGAAAATTGATGGCATTGAATTTCTGTTACCAATCATTGCAGTGGTCCATTATTTTAAAGGTATAGACATTGGATCCAGCTGTCCGGAGGCATAAACTCCTATAGACATAAAAAACAGTGTGGTATTGTCTAGTCTGAGGTTGAAAAATAAATCTCAGAAATTTCTGGGACCTTTCATCTCAGAGACATTTCTAGTATTCTAAAGTGTGAACATTTCAAGTTATTAAGTAACAATTATTTTACCTAGAACCAGAACGAAAGCCAGATTGTTAAATATGTTTGAGAAAACAGATTTTATTTGGGTCTGCGATTTTGGTCTGTTTACTAATTGACCGCCTTTACAATCAACCACTTTTCAGAGACTCTCAGAATAAAAGTGTCTGTGTAAGGTATAGATTGCCTCATTGACAGAGATTTTCTGAAGTTACTCAAGAGAAAAGAACAGAGAAAGATAGGTAAAGCACAGAGCATACCTTGCTGTCTGCGATGTTCAGTTTTGCTTGGCTCCTGCCTCTGAAATTCACCATTCTGTGTTAGTCATCATAAATATCCACCAATAGGGAAAATCTTCAGGTCTTCTCAAGTCTTTTTCAAGTACCTGTCTTACTTGGGGAAAATGTGTAGCTGTAAATACCCCAGCTGCACATTTTGAAATAAGCAGAGGAGATTTTCAATGACTTATTTGTACTAGTAACTCCTTGTTTCAAATCTTTCTCCCAGGATTTCAGGTTGTTTTCTCACCTTCATCCCTGCCCATGCTGGCAGAAGTGCTGTACGTCTTTCTTCCAAGGATTTCACAAACTGCCCTCTCCCTTTCCTAGCAGAGAGTTCAAGTTGAACTGAAACAGACCAAAGCAGTTTGCACTAACTCTCCAGGTAGAAGGTAGTCAGGTTCAAAGGGACCCGCTCTGAAAAGGGTTACACGGCTCAGTCTAGAGCCAACAGGAAGGATCATACTCTGAGAACAGCCTGTCATCTTTATGACTGCTGATGAGTTGAGGAGTGGGAAGTGCAAGGGCACGAAAGGCTCTGACATTACATGACAGCTTTCAGGGTGACTTGTGCTTGATTTCCCATTCACTTGGCTCCCTGCAAATCTCAGACTGTTTCCTAGAGTCCTGAGAACTTGATTCTGACACATTCTGTTGAATTTCATTAGTTCGCTAGAGAGATGGGTCCTCAGAGCTACCCGGTCTGTCGATTTCTTGTTGTTCTTTTTTATATTAACGTTTGAAATGAGGCGAAAAAGTTTTCTGACTTGTTTTTAAAAGTAACAAAAATGTTTATTTTTTTGTTTACTTTTGTCCAGTATTTACTGTATATATTTTGAAATAGTTTTTCACTTTGTAAGGGGAAAAAATCTACTTCAACTTTGAAATGCATTACCTCATATTCATAAATGAGAAGTTATTACATTAAAGATAATACATTTTGAAGTACATATATGTTCTGAAAATTAGATCTTTTAAATGCTTCCTTCATAAGGTTTTCTATGTAAATATTCTCTCAAATTTACTCATTTGGTTTCTGGGTATATATCCTTCACTATTTTAAAAAAGATTTATTTATTTATTTAATGTTTATGAGTATTGAATCTACATGTACACCTGCATGCCAGAAGAAGGCATCAGAGCTTATTATAGATTTTTGTAAGCTACCATGTGGTTGCTGAGAATTGAACTCAGTACCTCTGGAAGAAGAGGCAATGCTCTTATCCATTGAGCCATCTCTTCAGCCCGCTTCATTACTTATTAAAGGTTTTAAAAGATTTTTAGTGTGTGAGTGAAAATATTGACAAGCTGGGGTTACGGATATTTCTGAGCTGACTGATACAGATTCCCAGAAACAAATTTGGGTCCTCTGGAAGAATAGCACATGCTATTAAACACTGAGTTACCTCTTCAGCTTTTCAGTGACACACATGCATGCACGCATGCTCACATACACACACACACACACACACACACACACACACACACACACGATTATTTAAAAATTTCACTGTTGAATTATACTTAGACATACATAGACATAACTTTGATTTCAAAATATTGATCTTTATTCTGTCCTTGATGACCACCATAATATCTTCTTATATAATTTTGTAAATACAGGTTCTTGGTGCCTATCAAAATATAATTTCTTTTTCTGAGGAATCCAAATGTTTCAAAGATGATTTATTATTCTTTTCTTTAATTCACTTTACTTTCTGCTCATTGCCCCCTCCCAATCAGCCACTCCCACAATCCTTCTGCCATTCCCTAACCCCTTCTTCTCAAAGACGGTAAGGGCCCCATGGTTTTCCCTCCACTCTGGCACATCCTTTCCCACAGAGGCCAGGCAAAGTAGTCTAACTAGAAGATCATAACCCACTTATACACAACGGATTTTGGGGTACCCCCCACTCCACTTGTTCAGAACCTACAAGATGAAAAAGATGCACATCTGCTACATATGTGCAGGGAGGCATAAGTCACAATACAAAAAACCATAAATATTCAATAAAATATTGAATAATATATTGAACTTTCTTAGTGTTAAGCACATATTTACATCCCTTTATATTTACATTGACTCAATAGGTTATCTAGATTAAACTTGATTTTAACATATGCAAATTAACTTTCTAAAAAATAATTCTTTTACTGAATATTTAAGGATTTCATTAGATATATTTTGAGTGTATCTCTTTCCTTCTCTCAACTCTGTTCAGATCCTGCCTTTCATCCCTACAGAATTATATTCCATTCTCCTTTTCTTATAAAAAGATGAAATCCAGTTTGTTTTGGCTTACTACTGTCCTGTGCCTGTCAGCCCTGGAGAGTGATGGAAATGCTTAATGTTGTGCCATTGAAGAAATACCATTTCGTGTGCCCAAAAGCAATTAAAATGTCAATGGATCCTTGACTAAGAGTGAAATATTGTGCCCACACTCACCTTGCATGCTTTGCTTCTGTCTGGTCTGGGCTTCAGTAGGCCCTGTTCGTGCTGTTATGTTTTCTGTGAGTTCACTTTAGCATCTTCCCTCTCTTGTCTGGAGAACAGTTTCCTTTAAATCATTCATGACCTCTGGCTCCTAGGGTCTTTCCTCCCCATCCTCTGCTTAGAAGTCTAGTTCTTGGAGAAAGGCTTTGTGATTTAGCCCTTCTATTTGGCCTTGAAGATTCCAAAGAATATTATTCTCTGCACATTGACCAGTTATGAGTTTCTCTATTAATTTCCATGGAATTATGAGCTCTAGGAAAAAGCTATTTGATCTTCGTTGTAAAATTCTTCTCTCACCTGCATTATAATACCATTCAACCACATTTGGGCACATGATTTATTTAAAGAATTTTAAAATCTAAAATATTCTGAGTTTTTAGAAGAATCATTCACAATTTACTTAATACAAATCCATATGAATTATTGATACTTAGGAAACATTTTTGACATTACATTCTGAGAGTTACTACAAAGGTCTGTTGCTCAGAAGGTAGGTAGTATGTCCATGGAACTCTGGTTATCTTTTCAGTCAAACACAGTTACTGACAATGTACAAATTGGAGGCTACAAGTTCTTAAACTTGCTATAATTCCCTCTGGAGACTTAGTAGACTTAGTGTTCAATTCTATGAAGAGTCATGAATTTTACACCTGATGAAACTAACATTTTGCAAGCACTCTATAATAAGATTCCTTGTCTACTAAGATTCACAAGCATGTATACATTTTACAGAATCATTGCCAAATTATGTTAAAGGATATATACTGCTGAATTTATAAATTGAGAACAGATAATACTGTTTTTTCTTCCCAAAAGAAAATATATATGATGTAGTGCCTAAGTTAAAAGCATTTCTACTTGATTTTATCATAGTATTACACAAGTATTCAGCATGTTTCAAAATCTATTATAGTAACCTACAATAAGGAGGTCATTGGAAGAACTGGTGAATTTTCATTTATTTAAAAAGATTTAATTTTGAGTGTTATTTCTGAGAATTCATAATTTACATTATATTAAGGCAAACTAATCATTATAGAAAATATTAGAATTTTGTATATGAAATAGTTATATGAGAATTATCTTGATTAAAGTACATATTAGAAGGATAGAAATGAACTTCCTTAACCTAGGAGGCAGAAAATTATCTTATTTCCTCAGCTTCATAAAATAATATAAATTAAATAAAATCTTTCATTCAGAAATTAAACTAGAATATTAATATTAGTGAAAAAGTGAGTACTCATAGACATCAAATTTTATTTTTTATTAAAGCCATATTAGTTTAGGAAATTGAGTTGTTACAAAGTACAGCTGTGATTGTTATAAAAATTGTCATGGTTGTCTCATATATATTTTAAAGAAGTTTTTCTTTACAGTCTCTATTCAAAATCAATTTTTGTGGCTATTACAGTGAAAGGTCAATGTCCTAGGTAGCACATAGAAATATTTTATTGATTATGGGTCTCAAAGTCCTTCAAAAGTGACAACTCTGCTGTTTATATATCTAGTGACATAGAGTTATTGTGATTATTGTTTATCTTTTCTGAATTTTATCCAAAGGCAATCATACTCTGTCATTCATCTCACTCACATTCTTCCCTAAAGAGGTGCGAGAACATGCTGCAGCTTTGCTTCAGATTTCAAGGTTGAAAAATATCAATGAAAAATATATAAAAAAAAATAATAAATGAAAAATATCAATCCATTTATTAGTGTAAGATCTATGTGACTGAACATGCAGCCTAGAAAATGGTCTAGTTCACATGGTGCCTTGACTAATCTCTAGTTGCCTACTAGGATAATGGAAAACTTGCATGTCATAATTTAAATGAACATGAAAATAAAAATCATAATAAAATCATTTTAATGATGCAATATCAGACATACATACACATAAACATACACAAGTTTAATATGTTTTCACAAAAGTTCATATGATAGAGTGATACATATATATCTCTAGATACACCACTGATGGCCCAGAGCAAGGGAAATGGTGCTTCCCTTGCTTTGGATTGGACATTGCTTTAATTTACAAAACATTGAGGCGGTGATTTCTTTACATTTCTTGGAAGCATGTTTCCTTTGGAAGAGACTCTTAGATAAAAAATCAGAAATGCAGGCTACCCTGCTCTAGAAAGCTTTCATGTCTTGGAAGTTGAAGTGAAACGTAGAAAATATATAAAAAAATGTTTGTGGTAGTGATGAAGGTCAGCTATCATTAGGTTATGCTAGCAACGGAGATTCAATTAAAGAAAAAGCAGCAATCTACCAGCTTTAATTTAATAAAGCTATGGAATCATGACATAAATGTAAATTCTAAATTTAGGATTTAGCCATTCAAGAATACTGAAGTTTAGTAGGCTATTGGTTGGAAGTGAAATATTTTTATGACAAGCAAAATGCAAACAGTAACATTTAAAATTTCATTTTGTCTACTTCTGTACAACAGAAATTGTTCTCAACTAGTTAAAAATAGAGTTTCTGTATTAGGTAACTATTCCACTTATGGGCTAATGCTCAATAGACTGTAAATCTTTCCACCTGTTTATTGGCACACCATTTACAATAGTAAGGGGTTGCAAAAAAAAAAAACACACAAACAAACAAAACAACAAAAATAAAACTAAATGATTATCAGTAGATGAATGTATAAAGATGTGGTTCATAATCAAGAATTTCATCCAGCCATGAGTATATACTAAATGATGGTTAGAGGAAATCTGATCCAACTTTAAATTTTTATGTAAAATAATGTAAGTCAGGAAAAAAGACACAAATCCCACATTTATTGTGTGTGTGTGTGTGTGTGTGTGTGTGTGTGTGTGTGCATCATGAAACTATAAAGAAGATCATGAAAGGAGAAATAAGAGGTCTTCATGTAAGCAAAGCAAAAATGAAGGCTAATAAATACAAGTAACATATTTGGAAAATGAGAACAGATTAGTATCAGGAAAAGCAGTCAGCAGAAGGTCAGGGGTGGTGCAGAGGACTGGAGGCGAGAGAGTAATCAAGACGGCTTATATGAAACCACCATCATGACACTCATCACTTTGCATGCTCATTGATCATGCTGTTCATATTGCTCAAAAGTCACAAGGGAAATGCATAAATCCTGTTTTTATATAATGCAATATATTTTTTGTGTGAGGTTAAAAGATTACCCTGATTCCAAGAAGAATATGTATCTAGTATCTGACCTGAAATAATAATGGTTTTATAAGCTGATAAATAAATAAAAGCCAGCCGGTCAGTGGTGGCGCACGCCTTTAATCCCAGCACTTGGGAGGCAGAGGCAGGCAGATTTCTGAGTTCGAGGCCAGCCTGGTCTACAGAGTGAGTTCCAGGACAGCCAGGGATACACAGAGAAACCCTGTCTCGAAAAATGAAAATAAATAAATAAATAAATAAATAAAATAAAAATAAAAAATAAATAAAAAATAAAAGCTATGTGATTATACCATGAGTCTTTTGGGTATACCCCTACACTGGCTAGACTGAAGACTGACTCTTATTGACCCATGAGGATAATTTGTAGGGAATTATTCCTCCAATGTTTGTGAATGTTCAAATAGTCTTTATCCTTTAAGATAAGCTAACCATCCTGATACACTAAATTCCTTCCTTCATAGAATGCCCAGATAGCTTATAAATTTATATTTTATGGTTCCTAGAAACAGCTTTCTTGACGGATTTAGTAGTATCTGATTCCAGGAAATGAGACTGAATCCTTCTCTAGTTTTCTGTGGAAGACAATCTCTTTTAATGTCAGAAAGTGTTCTATCAAAATGCTTAGGCTGACACAGTTTTATAACCTTCTTCAGCTATAGGGTCTCCAATATCATTTCTCATTAGTTGTCACATAAACCAAAATCTAAACTGCCTATAAAAGTTAAATTTACATTTTAACTTTTAATATTAATAGCATCATATTTTTTACAATAATTTTCTTAAAGATTATTTTTAACAATAGACACATTTGAAAAAATTACTATTTTTAGGAATAATATGTTAGAAGATATACAACAGAGTCAGAGATCAGTATGCTAAATATTACTTGTAATTTCAAAGATCTGATTAGTTTTATACTATTTTATATAACTATACATTAAATCAATGGGTTAAATGGGCATAAAATATCTCAGGATTTTAATAATTCATAATTGGCTAGTTACTGTTTATTCCTAATAGCCTATAGTTGAGTAATTCTGCTTAACTCTGGACGACCGTGGGGCTACAAAATTTTAAAGGCTCACTCATTCTCATTTACATTAGCCAAAGCACTTGAATTTGATTCAATTACATTCAAGGCAGTTGAATAGCTCTACATTCATATAGCAAATTAAAACTAAAAGTGTACTACTAATATTGTTGTTCAAATATACCACAATAATAGCTAATAGTCAAAGGAAAGACAAGAAATGTCTACATCACGAAAAGATCTACAAAATAACCAAGGATAAGAAAGAAGTTTAATACAATCTAGAAAAAATAATATAGAATTTAGTAGTGAAAAAACAGAGCTACCTACGTAAGTTTTGTATAATGAAAAGAATGAGGGCTGGGATTTAGCATGCACACAACTTATACAAAGGCCCCTGATTTCCATTCAAGCATCCTGAGTGTGCTATTTTTAATGAGAATGTCTTCATTAAGTTCATATACTTGAATATATGGTCTCCAGTTGGTGAAACTGTAAGAGTTGTGACCTTGTTGAAGAAATTGTGTCCCTTAAGTATCTGAGAGTATCAAAGGATTGTGTCATTACCAGTTAGCTTTCTTACTCTTGCTTGTGGATCAGATAAGATGCATAATCTCAGCCACCATTCCAGCATCATGTCTGCGTGCCTGATGCTATTCTCCTCACTGTTAGTGTCATCACTCAACTTCTGAAATTTTCTATATGGAGGACCTAACAATAAATTATGTTTTCAAAAATATTCTTTTTTAAATCTGCTTATTTATGGAGACAATTGCAAACCTATTTTGTAGAAAAGTGTTATATTAATGTGATATTCAAAAGGATTGACTGCTTTTATGATACTTTATTTTATCACATTATCATAATGATTCTGATTAACTGTTCTCATCACCTGATATTTCCTAACACTGATCTATAGGAACGTTCACCAAAGTCCTTGCCGAAGTTCAAGTTTTTAAATTTCTATTAAAATTCACAATTCTTTCTGATCCAACAATAATGCATGGTGTCGTGTTTATATTTCTATTATTTAAATAAGGTGTTTTACAAACAGCATCAAAATAATTGTGTTTTTTTGTTATCCTAGACAAAACTATGTTGTTTTGAAGTATTCCAGATATACATAAACCAACCTCTGAAAATATTTGAAGATGTTGCCAGTGGTAAATTTATGAATATATTGATCTGAAAAAAATAGTATAGGAGTAAATCTTAATTTATTTAAATTTAGAATGAAATAGAACTAAGATGATATAATCTGAGCAATGATGTTTTCTTAGACCCAGGACTCTGACAACTTTAAGCCTTGTCACCTAAACTTGTATTTCTCATATCATCTGAGTGAGAAATTTAATAACAAGTTCTATCCATAGATACTTTATAAGGCTTCCAGATCTCTTGTGTTTAAATAATGTAGTATACATAATTCAGAGTATGTATGAGGAAGTGATAATTATTGAATATTATATATTAACTTAACAGAGACAAAAGATTTTAGTCAATTTTATTGTTGAATTATTTATATTAAAATAGTCTTATACTTAGTAATTGTACCAGTTTTTCTAACGTATTTTTTCAAAAGTATTTTGAAGTTTTATTTTAATTGTTTTCATTTTGTATGTGCAGAGTTGGTGTATGTATGTGTCTGATGTGTATGTTTATGTGTATGCTTGTATGCATGTCTTTCTGCCTGCATGCCTGCCTACATGCCTTTCTTTGTATTTGTCTGCCTGCCTATATGTTTGTGTGAGTGCATACTTCATGTATACTGGTGCCCATAGCAGCCAAATGAGGGTACAATCTCCTGGAGCTGAGATGCATTACGTGGATGCTCCAAATACAGCAAAGCTGATACTGAGTTCATCTTAGTACTTAATTGACTCTGTCTACACATACATTTGAGCTTCATTATGTTAGACGAGCTATACATACTTCAAATAATTAAAGAATAGGATGATGTCTGCTGTCCGACAACCTCCAAATGCTTGTTCACACTAAAGTGTTATTCTTTATGTCTATCATAAGGTCACTGCACGCAAACAAATCTTTTAATGTGACTATAAAAGTGCTCATTGGCATTATCTTTGTAGCAGTGAACATGAAAAAATGAGATGAAATTTGTTCAGATAAAATGATCTGAAACAAATGAAGGGAGTACTGAAAGTCACCTCATTACTTTGCTGTGGAATTTAAAGTTTAAGCCAAAGAGGAGGTCTGGCCCACATGATTTCTATATTTTCTTTCAGTGTCTCATATATATATATATATATATATATATATATATATATATATATATATATATATATATATATATATATATTCATTCCCATATAGACATATCCTTCATTTACTTAAATGTTTAAATATGACAATGGTTACAGAATAGTTTATTTTTCAGTATCAGAAGGAAATGTGTGTACTCTAGTGAATTTTAGATATTACTTCTTGGTTGACAACATGCACTGATATTACAGAGAACCAGTTTGATTGCCAGAACCCAAATTGGGCTCCAAACCATTGCATGTTACTCTAGCTCCTAGAACCCTACAAATTTGTCTGGCCCTTATAGGTACCTGAACTCACATGTACACACTCACAAAATGACATGCACACATTCACTTAATTAAAACATAAAATATATGTTCTGAAATGTTTATATTTCATTAGAATATTTCAATATTCTTCAGTTTTTTAGATGAACTGTGGAGAAAGTCTGCCCAAATGAAATACACCATTCCATAAGAATTGTTTGCTCGGTTTTTGTTGTTGTTATTGTTTTCATTCACTAATTAATTGATTTACTGTATATGACTTTCTCATCTTCCCTTCCCTCCCTTCAATCTAGTGCCTCTCTTTCCTTTTCTCTCCCCAATATCTCCTCCGAAAAGGGGAGGCCTCCTATTGATATGAATCTACCTTGGTATATCAATTTGCAATAGAACTAGGTGCATCTTTTTTATTGAGGCTCAACAAGCCAAGTTATAGAGGAAAGGGATCCAAAGGCAGGCAATAGAGTCACAGACAGCCACTTTTCCAATTCTTAGAGTTTCTACATGAAGACCATGTGCAAATCTGTTACATATGTGTAGGCTTAGGCCTGCTCTTTGGTTGGTGGTTCAGATTCTGTGAGCCCCTACGGGTCTAGGTTGTTGTTCTTAATGTTGACACTCATTTTTAATATTTTATTGGTTATTTGTTTCCATTTCAAATCTTGTCACTCTTCCCAGTTTCCCCTCCAAAAGCCCCCATCCCCGCCCCCTGCCTCTATGAGTGTGCTCCCCCACTTGCCCACTTACTCCTGCCTCAGCACTCTAGCATTCTCCACACTGAGTCATCGAGCCTCCACATGACTTGTTAAGACTCCTTTTAACTCTTAGAAGTTATTTAACCGTGACAAATAATTAAACATGTAACCTTGAATATTATCTATTAGCTGCAAAACAGTTAATGGAATAAATTATCCTATGGAACATTAAATTGATTTTGTTTAAAATATAGTCAATTTGCTTAGAAATGGTTTACTGCTTTAACATGTCTGAGACCTGATAACATCGTACATTATGAAGTAGTATGCAAGCTTTAGGAGAGAGATGTTCTTTCTTCTTAAATATAAACAAATTGACCTGTATACCTAAGAAGATTTCTCGCTCCATTACACTCTCCTAAACTGTTTTCTAAATTTAAGAGAAAGTAGAGTTCAGTTGACTTTCTGTCAGAAGTCCAAATAATCCATTTTCAGAACAATGCCTAAGAATGGAGCCCTGCTAGGGGAATTCTGATTGCTGTGAGATAGTTCCGAGAAACAGGATAAGATTCTTGTGTTTTCAGTTGTTCCCAAAATACATAATTGTTCCTGAATGTGCTTTTATTCTCCTCTCAGGTGTAACAAGTAGAAGTGAATTTACTTTATATTATTCAATATAACTGGCCATTGTTATTTGTTTATATGTCTCTACGGAAAAACATATTTTTGCCATGTGCATATTGTCCTTGTGAGTATACACATTATTCATGTGATCTTTCATAACTCACAAAGTATAAATATTCTGATGCTCTGAATAAAGATGTCTATTTCATGAGACTTTAGTCCTCATTATTAAGATCCATTCTCCTGACTCCTCTAGTGTGATGAACAAACCATGTATAGTTGTTGTTATTTTTCCCATAGTGCTTTTAGACTTTATGTTCTTTGGATTTGATTCCCTATTTGGTGCTCTCTCTGTCTCTCTCTGTCTCTCTGTCGCTCTGTTTCTCTCTATCTCTGTCTCTGTCTCTCTGTCTCCCCCTCTCTCTTTCATCTGAAAAGAGAGAAATTACAAAGTGAGATACATACAAAGGGGGTCCTGGAAGGAGTTGTGTGTGGTTGAAGAAAATCACCAAACTGTATTGTATGTGTTTTTGTTTAAGTTCAAAGAATAAATAAGGAATTTTAAGCTCTGCTTTTTCTTGTTCTTCATTTTATAATTTAGATCTCTTCTATCTTCTGGGCTTGGAACAGTTTCTAGGGTTAACATATGAAAATGTCAGCTGCAATATTGCCTTTTAGTGTCTGTGGAGATAAATAGTTTTTTCATTGAAAGTTATCAATATTAATTCTTTAAAAATTGCCTACATTATATATTCGTCTTATTCACTTTCCTCCTAAAATTTCTGTCATATCAACCCATAGTCTCTGGCAACCCAAATTTGTGGCCTGATGAAAAATATATGTTTACAGCATTTCTATCCCTCTCTCTCTTCTCCTTCCAACTCTTCTCATCTTTCTCAAACTAATTACCTGTTTTTCTTTAATTATTATTGTTCACAGTTCTCTCTCTCTTTTTCTCTCTCTCTCTCTCTGTTGTGTATGTATGAAAGAAACACACACACACACACACACACAAACACACACACACAAACACACACACACATGTGGAAATACAGTTTCCTGAGCCTTGCTAGCGTTATATATATATATATGACTGATGATTTATCTGGGCAGTTATTCCTGAAGGATACTGATCCCTTCTGTATCATCAGCTATTAATTGCCTACAACTCTTTATTTATGGGCAGGTTTCCCGAGATGTCTTCTTCCCATGTTAGCATGTGAACAGAAATTGTAATTTTGCTAGTCTTTTTAGGTAGTCATATGCTTAAGATATAATGTGTGCAGCTTCTCAGTCTTATACAAAATTTATTTTCTTGTAGCAAACAACTGATGTACTTGTCTTCTGTTTTCTTAGTCTCCTGAACTTCCCACCGCTGTGTTCCTTAAGCCATAGGTGTAAGGGTCATATTATAGCTGTATCAATTCAGTTTGTGAGAATACTGTATTTTGATTGCTTATAGGTTTCTGGAATAGCCTCATCCTGTTTAAAAAAATTTTTTTTTGATGAGGGCTGAGAGCTATACATACCTGTGCGTATAGGCCTTAGTTCTTAGAGTACAATTAGAAATTACACTAGTTTAGCAAAGTATCAATGGTGGGATCTCCTCTAGCATCTATTAGCTTACCAGCCATGGGTATCTGGCTCTGTTTGTAGTATCAAGTGTGGATTCATTCTTATTCAGAGGAGTTTAAACCCAATTACACAGCTGTTGTTACCTTCAGGATATAACTGTCACTATTGTATCCCTGGAGTTATTATGCTGTGGTGGTCATAGCTGTAGTTCAGAGGCTTGCTAAATAAATAATCTCTTGAGGAGCTTGCGTTCCTTTAGCCAGTACATTATGATCTTTTCGAAGTGGTCTAATCAGACTGTTGACAACAATAAGAGTAATGATTCAAGCACCATCTTTGCTTGTTTTATTGGGTCTGAATTCTGTTAGAGAGGAAAGGACATGTTTGAGGCTGAGAAGTATTTAATAGTTAGATACTTCTACAAAGAGAAATAAGTCACAAAATGTAATTTTAGACAAAAATGATAACATAAAATTCTTGTAGTCAGATAGGCAGGGTATAAAGACTTTTTAAAAAATTTAGCATAAGAGCACAAAATATCTTGAGCATATCACTAATAATTAAATAGAAGCTACTGTTTGGTTGGATATATTCTCTCACTAGTTGTGTGACATTGAATTACTATGGTATGTAAAAGAATCCATACTATAGGTTTTCTATTCATTGGTGACTCATCAAGAATACAGGTAGCAAAATAAGTCTACATTGATGCAAAGAACCACTTGGCCAATATTGAAAAACAATTATGTAAGTTAGCAGACATCTGTTGTATCCAGAAATCAAGCAAACAAACAAAACTTCAACAGAGTTGTGCAGCTTCTCAGTGGCAGCTGCTATATCTGTCCATACAGGCACATTTGTTTCTAAGTATGGAAAGTGTTAAAAATGATTTTATTTTGGATAAAAGTAGTCTTTTAACTTTTTTTCAACTTGCAAACTCATAAGGTCTACATTTATTTCAGGATACTAACAAGAATATTTGTGTGTGATGTTTTAGTAGACTGTTTTGTAACTATTCTGGATTCCATTATGTGCAAAAAGATGTGAACAGTTTTATAAGGATTAGCCTAAATACACAAAGTTCACCTACGGGATCATGGGAAGGCTTCTAATTATGTGTATACAGCCATACAAAAATATCTATAAATATAAAATTTTAAATAAAGGAAATGAAGATTCTTGGGAGATAGTAATGTTAACAAACTGATTGCAACTAGTATGCTAAAACTATACATGATCCTCTGTAGGCTGTGAGGATATCAGACTGAGACAGGCAGACACTAGACTTAGTTCAGAATGGACTTTACTAGCTGAAGGTGTATGAACTTGAGACAACAGCTTTCCCTAGAAAGCATTTTTCTTATATCAGATAAAGAAAATACAGAAAACAGTACAAAAACATTTCCTGAGGATTATAGTCCTACTTGAATTCATACGTATGCAATTGTTGAACTTGAAAAATTGTCATTATTAGATGATTAATGTGCATATGTGGTTGAAAATCAAAATCTTCTCTGACATTTCCTCTATCAAATATCACTGAATATTTAGTATAATTTTAAGCTTCGCTAAATATCTCATTAATAAAACAGCTTAAAACAAAACAACAAAAACAAAACAAATAAACAAAAACCACCTTTCCCTAGAGGGTAGTTTCCTGAGACAAAAAAGTGATAATAAAAATAAGTTTGTACTTCTGTAGTCAGGAGCCACCCTTTTTTGTTGCTGTTCTATTTTATGGATATGTAAAGTGTCTCAAAACATACAAATAAGTGTGTTCAATTTTTGGATGTCTGATAAATCTGTGACCATTCCAGCAGAAGAAATCTTATATGAGTGCTGTTCCCAGAACTTCCACACTATTTATGTCTAGAGAATTATTTGACTAGAACAGAAAACTATAATGTACTGTAGATTTTGATTTCTATAAATTTTAAGACCTAAAGACTGAATTTTTTATTTCTAACTTAAAAGTCTTTGAAATTTAACTTGTAGGGTGATTTTATCTTTGAATTCTAGTATTTCCAGGTAAAGTTCAAACTCTATAAAGGACTTAGATTCAAATTTTCAATGTGTGAATAATGTATACATTTTATTATTTAATGGCATTATCAATTTTAATAAATTTTTCATAATGAAGTTATTTAAACTCATTTAATAACTGCTGACAAGTTATGCTAGTCTGATGATAAATAATTTGGAATGAGAAATGGAATAGGGAAATAGACTTTTAGCCTTGCAGTGGAACTGGTTTGGCATATACTTAAGTATCTTATTTAAATCAATATCACATTTCAAAACAGAAAATATTAAATGTCTTCCATTTGTGTCAGAGACAGAGTTGGTTTGATAGTGATGTCTGATTGAAAGGCAGAGTGACAGATCAGAGAAAGATCTGACAGAATGAGTCAGAAAGAGTCAAAGAGAGGATACACATAACTCATGAGACCAGCACCGGAAAGAGAAGTGAGTTAAGAGAACAGCACAAGAAAGAGAGGTGTCTTCAGAGAGCATTGTAGTGTGAGTAAATAAGTGGAGGGTAGTTCAGTGAATACAATATTAAATTGAATTCAGGCAATGCAGTGGAGTTCAGTTGAACAATATCAGCCATCCTAGTTTGTAAAGTGCAGGTCAGCAGAGGCAATTGAAGACAGAGAATAAAATGAATACAGAAGATTAGAACAAATTACCAGAGTTAGTTTGAGTCCAAGCATGGTAATTCAGTCAGAAGCTGAGTGAAGCCAGTTTGTAACAATTAGCTTGGAATAGCCTTGAACACACTGATACAGGAGACAACTTCCTGAATAGAACACCAGTGGTTCATGCTCTAGAATTAACACTTGATAAATGGGAACTCGTGAAACTGAAATTTCCTATAAAGAAAAGGACACTGTCAACAGGACAAAAAGGCAACATACAGATTGGAACAAGAACTTCACCAACCCTACATCTGACAGAGGGTAAATTTCCAAAGGTTTTAAAGAAGTCAAGAAGTTAGACAACAACAATGCAAACAATCCACTTTAAAATGAGATACAGAGCTATTCAGAGAATTATCAACAGGGGAATCTTGAATGGCCTAGAAGAATTTAAAGAAATGGTCAAAGTCCTCAGTTTTCAGACAAATGCAAATCAGATTTCTCAGATTCCATCTTACACTGGTCAAAATACCTAAGATCAAAAACTGAAGTGATAACACCTGCTGGTGAGAATGTGGAGCATTGTGAGCACTCTTCCATAGCTGGTGGGAGTACAAATTTGTAAAATTCAGGAATTTGTAAAACACTGAGAATAGTTCTACCTCAAGACCCAGCTATTTGACCTTAGGTTTTGAGGCACCATTTCTATTTGCTCTGGAAATGCCAGGTTGTTCACACTAATGAGATTAATTTACTTTTCTCTATGTCCTTATTAATAGGATGACAGACCTATACTATCAAGGAATAGTTTCTATGGATGTTGTGTATCTGAACTGAAATCCTTATGGTTACAATGTTTGCTCATTACTGACTGAAACTTTTCTTGATATCTTACTAATCTAGGCAGTGTAGTCATGGGGATGCTTTTCAGTTTCTGCATGTAAAAATAGTCAAGATCTGGCTCTTGTTTAAGTTCAGTGTATAGTGTTTCATTATTATAAAAAAAGCCCTATTTTTACAAAAGTATTTCAAAACTTAAGACCTATTATTTTATTAAATTTTAAAATAAATTACTGCCATTGCTGCTTCTGGTTGTCAGTTGAATACCCCTGAGGAATGGAGAATTAAGATATATTTTCTCCTATCAGGTGCCAAAATAATTTTTGATACAAGTTGAAAAGTGAAATGTTTATGTATCTTTAAATTCATCTGTTATAAAACCTGTTTTATTTTAACCTATGACTTTTACTACTCATATAAATTGATCATGTTTTCAATTTTTTTCCCAAAGTTGCATGTTACACCTGTCTCTATGGTAAGTGAAAAGAAAAAAGCAACAAATATGCTTTGCACTTGCAATATGTATGTAGAAAATAATTTAAGCTATGATTAAAAATAGGAATGTAATTTACATTTATAAATACATAAATGAAATCTTATCTTGTAAAAATTGCTACTCATATTCAGACATTTTAAGTGAAAAAAGTCTGCTTTCCATGCTCTAATATTTAAATAGCAATCCAAGATATGCACACACACTACAGTGTGCTTAAAAACAGTATTAGCATGAATATTAGAGTTTTTCCAGATGGGTGCTTCTGATGAATTGTCGCCATTACATTTGAGAGGACTGTTTTTTAATCTCCTCCAGATATGCCAGCGATATCAATGAAAGTTTCTGTTTTTTCCTCAAGAGTTTCTTAAACGTGTTAATGGTCTTCAGATAGATTGCCCCCAGAAATTTAACTTTCCTTTTTCTTTCTTCTTCTTTTTTTCTTTTTAAGGATATTTGTTTCAACAGTCAACAATTATTTTTCATAGAAACTATGAGAAAAATATTCTTCAGATATAAGGTATTATTCAGTCTCTATGTATTTTATAATTTTAAATGATTGATAACATTTATAACTGTTTACTGCATATTTTATTAATTTTAATTTTTTGACAAACAGGTAAGAACATAGAGACAGAATCATAAAGTACATTTTTTCTAATTGGTTATTTATGAGAGCTTGTCACAGATCAGATTTATCAATTTACACAATGGCCTGAGCAACCATTGTTTAAGAGAAAAATGCCCAGTGAGTGGTCTGCCTGCATAGATAACCTCAAATTTCCTTATTAAGTGTGACCTCTCCTAATGACTATGTTAGTCTTTCCATAGTCAGGGAATTTTGAAGAATTACAGAAAAGTAAAATTTCTGTTTGGGGTTAAAAACCAGAAAAGAAGTGAGAGACTCTCCAGCTTAGCCATGTCTATAAGCCTTTTTATATTCTACCCCAGCTCTCTGCTTAGCTTGCAAGAAAAAAAGAAACACGACCTTAAAGGATCAGGTAGACGCCTTCTTCCTCAAATAGCCACTGTCTGAATTTTCCTAAATTACCTGCACCTTATTAGCATGCAGATGTACATACTACTAATTAATCATAATGAGGTTTTTTAAAAGTGCCTCATCAAAAAGTTTGTTTCTAAAGAGAGTTCTAAGGTGCGTTACACTTAGTGCAAACTTTGGTGCAACTTTGTTTATTATGTGAAAACTTCTGCTTTGAATGTATACAACATATAGCCAGAAGCATTATCTAAAAATATTTTTCAAGTTAAAAGAATTAATGAAATCTGGCTTGACATCTGTTTACTTTTAGTCTTTTTCCAGTAATGATTCATGAATACAAAAATGTACTTTTAATCAGCATAAGGGAAGTATCTCACCAGATATATGCTCATTTGAAATAAACCACAACATACAGTTCTTAAGTTGAAAACAAAAAATCTTGGGTTAAATTTTGTCAGTAAACAAGCACTGAATTTGGTAATTTAAAACACAAATGAGTTCACAGAAAGATAATGTTCATATCACAATAAATGAAAATAAAAATAATTTTACTTATTTATATAAATTATAAGAATTTAATAAAAGCAGTAGTCATAAATTTATTTTTATTTACATTTTCCTTGTGTGAATAAGTCTTATCTGTATTGATGTCTGTGTTCCATGTGAGTGCCCACTGCCTATAGAAGCTAGACAAGCACAAGAATTACCACAGAAAGAAGTTAAAAATAGTTGTGATCCACCATGTGGGTTCTGGAATCAAACCTTAGTCCTGTGGAAGATCAGCCATTGCTTTAAACTGCTACAGCCCTGAGAGCAATAATTACAAACATGAAAATATAAATAACATAGTTCCAGCACTTTCATTATATACTACTTTTATAAAGTTAAATATTTTTTTTACTTTTTCGGAACTTATTTTTTTATATGGCTTGTAAATGATGTTCTTCTTCATTATGCTCACAAAATACACACTTCAACAGTATGTTTACAGAAAAATAAAAATTAAAAAAAAAACTAAATTACTCTTTGATGGCCACATCCCCCTTTATGCATGCTTCTGAGATTTTATTTCATCCTGGCATTTAGGGAGAAATACTGTACATATATACACAAATCTACAAACATAGATACAAATTTATGTAATACTTTAAAAAATTCCATTATATATATACATATATATATATATACATACACACATATATATATATTTCTATAGAAACATACCATACAAATGCAACAGATGTTCTATATATACAAATATTGAAAAAATTTATATCTTCAGGCAAAACTTTTATAGAAAATAAGAAAAAAGGCTGAGGCTTGCCTACATTTTATAGTAACTCCTTATTTTCAATTTAATAGAAAATTTTACTATAGTACATTAAAATTACTCAGAGATAAATCATAAAACTTATGACTTATTAAGAGTAATAGCATTGACCTCAGCTTGGGCCACAGGGCTCCATAGCAAATTAGCGCCGGGACAAAGATACCCTCCCAGCAGCTTGGAAAAGCCGGGAATGGGCCCAAGACAACCTCCGCAGCTCACCAGGAACTGCTCCGAACCTGGGAGACACAGGGACCGAGGTAGGTGGGCATAGAAACCCCCTGGAGGTGGAGACCTCTGCCTGGGCCACCAGGAGTCCATAGCCAACTAGCGCCAGAAAAAGCTACCCTCCCAGGAGCTTGGGAAAGCAGTGAGTGGGGTTAAGGGGAGCAACACCTCTCACTCAGACCCGCCCGGATCCGCCGTGAGACGCGGGGGACACAAAATCTCTGAACCTTCCGGTTTCCACCTGTGGGCAGAGACCTCTGCCTGGACCACCAGGAGTCCATAGCCAACGAGCACCTGAAAAAGCTACCCCCCCAGGAGCTTGGGAAAGCCATGAGTGGGATAAAGGGGAGCAACACCTCTCACCTGGACCCGCCCGGATCCGACAGGTCCCAGCGCCTGAGAAGCCAAGGAACACAAAATCTCTGAACCTTCAGGTTCCCACCTGTGGGAGGAGACCTCTGCCTGGGCTACCAGGGGCCTGTGCCTGGGGACCCCAGCCTAGACCACAAGGCTCCAGGAGAGAGCGGGTATCCCAGGAGTGCTGACACACCTTTGAGCACAGGCAAAACCACCACTTCTGTTCAAACCCATTGGACCAAGAGGGACCCTTGCAGAGCCATCAGGGCATAGGAACCAAGGGACAGCTGGGGACAAAATCTTTCCGATTTCCTTCTGCACCCCAGAGCAGACTCAGTGCCACAGCTCTCCAAACCCAAACACCTCTCAGAGAGAGCTGGTCTTCAAGGAGTACTGACACAGTACTGCAGGAGGGGCAAGCCACAACCAGACAGAGTAAGATCAGCTAACATCAGAGTCAACAAGATGGCAAAAGAAAAGGGTAAGAACATAAAGAACAGAAACCAAGAGTACTCGGCACCATCAGAATCCAGCTCTCCCACCACAGCAAGCCCTGGATACCCCAACACACCAGAAAAGCAAGATTCCAATTTAAAATCATTTCTCATGAGGATGATAGAAGACTTTAAGAAAGAAATGAATAACACCCTTAAAGAAATACAAGAGAACAGTGATAAACAACGAGAAGCCTTTCAAGAGGAAATTCAAAAATCCATTAAAGAATTACAGGAAAACACAATCAAACAGGCAGAAGTGCAAGAAAACACAATCAAACAGACAAAGGAAATGAATAAAACTATCCAGGAGCTAAAAATAGAAATAGAAAC
>CM052718.1:51184690-51267221 GCA_028551405.1 Uromys caudimaculatus | reverse complement strand
GCCAAGATCAAAAACTCAGGTGACAACAGATGCTGGCAAGGATGTGGAGAAAGAGGAACACTTCTCCACTGTTGGTGGGACTGCAAGCTGTTACAACCACTCTGGAAATCAGTTTGGCGCACCCTCAGAAAAATGGACATAATACTACCTGAGGACCCAGCTATACCTCTCCTGGGCATATATGCAGAAGATGCCCCAACATGTAACAAAGAGACATGCTCCACTATGTTCATAGCAACCATATTTATAATAGCCAGAAGCTGGAAACAACCCAGATGTCCCTCAGCAGAGGAATGGATACAGAAAATGTGGTACATTTACACAATGGAGTACTACTCAGCTATTAAAAACAATGACTTCATGAAATTTGCAGGCAAGTGGATGGAACTCGAAAATATCATCCTGAGCGAGGAAATTCAGTCATAAAAGAAGGAACATGGTATGTACTAACTGATAAGCGGATATTAGCCCAAAAGTTCAGAATGCCCAAGTTTCACTTAACAGTAACCGCTGGACTGAGAGTGAGGTCCTAGATGGAGGGGTTGGAGAAAGATCTGAAGGAGCTGAGGGTATTTGTAGCCCCATGGAGGGAGCAAGAGCGTCAATGGGCCAGAACCCCCCACCCCCCGGTCGTTCTGGAGTTTGGACCACCAACCAAAGAATACACATCTAGTGACCCATGGTTCGGACTACATATGTGGCAGAGGATGACCTCCATGGCCATCAGGGAGAAAGGAGAGGCCCTTGGGTCTGAGGGTGCTAGAGGCCCCAGTAAGGGGGAATGTCAAGGTGGGAATATGGAGATGGGTGGGCGGGTAGATGGGAGGAGAAATTCCCTCACAGAGGCGAGGAGGGGGAGGGTATAGGGGGTTTCCAAAGAGAAGACCCAGAAAAGGGGAAACATTGGACATGTAAATAACGTATCAAAAATAAATAAATAAATAAATTTTAAAAAAAAAAGAGTAATAGCATTTATCAAACAAGTACCTCATAGCTGAATGTTCTTCATCCAAACATTTTATTTTATTTGTGTGATCATTTACCAAATTACATGTGGAATCCTGGTGTAACAAAAGACTGTGTCCTACAGAGGACAGTGAACAATGTTCAATGGAAGATCCACCCTGGCTTTACTGTCACTGTTAGGTAAGGATATAAAAGGTTTGAATCAACTTTAATTTCTTAAGGTATAAGAATAGACTACTTTATAAGTTCATACTGAGTGTATTTTGCACTGAACCACAAGATTTCAGTTATACATGTCAACTCACAAAATCCTTTGAATAGTCAATGTTTCTAAAGGAATTCTAATGTTTCAATCCCATCAGCCTTTGGCATTAACAGAGAACGTCAAGATCCTTTGAATAAGTGTAGAAGGCTTGGGCGAAGATAGATCATTAGGGTATGTATATACGCCCTTAAAGAGGATGTTCTTGTGCTTACCTTTTTCTCTCTTGGACTTCCTACTTTCCCCAAGTAAGCAGTTAGTTGGTCTACCATATACTTCCATGTAATATGTTTTACAACCACCAGCCCAGAGTAGCAGTTCCAAGATGTCATGAGCCAACAGAACATTTAATATTTTGAGTTACTCACTCCAGTATTTTGTCAGTATTTAATTGAAAGTTTATGTATCATAGTGTATCATTATCCAAATAGAATCAGCAAGCATTGTTGACCATTATGATTTTTACAAAAATCATTTCTTGATTGATATTATATTACATCATTCACTCCTTCCCTTTCTTCTTTCTAAACCCTCCCATATACAACTTCTTGATTTCTTTCAAATTAATGGCTGCTATTTTTGTTATGTGTTATATCTATATATGTATAGACAAATATCTTAATAACTCTGATAAGATCATGTTAACTGAATTATATTCACATACTTTATGGCTATAGCTTTGGGCAATATAAGGGTACAATATCATATCAAACTCCCTGATCCTCAATTATAAGTTTTCAATCCCTTCTTCAGCAGTGATGACTGAGCCTTGTTTGTAGGGGTTAGGATAGAAATGTGGTAACTGCATGGTATTGGTACAGAGACATGCAGGAAGACAAAGGGAATAAAATTGAAGATCCAGACATGAACCCACACACCTATCATCACTTGATCTTTGGCAAAAGAGCTAAAACCATCCAGTGGGAAAAAGGACACTACTTTCAGCTAATTCTGCTGGTTCAACTGGTGGTCATCATGTAGAATAATGCATATCAATCCATTCTTAACTCATGTACACAAGTCAAGTCCAAGTGGATCAGGGACATCTACATAAAACCACATACACTGAAACTAATAGAAGAGAATGTCGGGAATAGCCTTGAACACATGGGCATAGGGGAAAATTTTCTGAACAGAACACCAATGGCTTATGCTCTAAAATCAAGAATCAACAAATGGGACCTCAAAATTTCAAAGATTCTGTAAGGCAAAGGACACTCTCAATAGGACAAAGTGGCAAACAGATTGGGAAAATATCTTTATCGATCCTGTATCCAATAGAGGGCTAATATTAAATATATAAAAAGAACTCCAGAAGTTAGATGAAAGGGAACCAAATAAACCTATTAAAAATAGCGTACAGAGCTAAACAAAGAATTCTCAACCGAGGAATATCGAATGGCCAAGAAACACCTAAACAAATGTTCAATATCCTTAGTCATTAGGGAAATGCAAATCAAAACATCCCTGAGATTCCACCTCACAAAAGTCAGAATGGCTCAAATCAAAAACTCAAGTGACAGCAGATGCTGGAGAAAGAGGGACACTCTTCCATTGTTCCTGGGAATGAAAGCTGGTTCAACCACTGTGGAAATCAGTCTGATGGTTCCTCAAATAACTGGACATAGTACTACCTGAGGACCCATCTCTACCAGTCCTGGGCATATACCCAAAAGATGTTCCAATATATAACCAGGACACATGTTCCACTATGTTCATAGCAGCCTTATTTACAATAGCCAGAAGCTGGAAACAACCCAGATGTCCTTCAACAGAGGAATGGATACAGAAAACGTGATGCATTTACACAATGGTGTACTACTCTGCTATTATAATGGCTTCAATAAATTCTTAGGCAAATGGATGGAACTAGAAAAAGAACACACATGGTATGCACTTAGTGACAACTGGATATTAGTCCAAAACCTCGGAATACTCAGGATATAATTCATAGACCACATGGAGCTCAAGAAGAAGTCAAACCAAAGTAGGGATGCTTCAGTCCATCTTAGAAGGGAAACAAAATACTCAAATGAGGAAATATGTTGAGAACATAATAGATAAATATCATAATAATAATGAAAATATTCTATATTAGTGTGGCCAATGTTATACTTTCCATCTTATACAGCCCTTCTTAGAAGTAATCAAGGAACCTCCTTAGTGTCCTAGCATTAAAAAAGATATTAAAGTCAAACAGAATCACAAAAAAGGCATGTTACTAATCATAGCTCTAAGAGCAGCACAAATGAACTTCTTTGTGAGGGCTTAAGTGGGGTTTTGCTTAATTGATTTTTATATTAGCAATGGTCTGAATTACATTAAAATTCAAAGTTCTTACTAGTTTTTGAAACCGTTGCTTGATTTTTGAATTAAAGTTTAAAATACCATATCAAACTATATCAAAAGCAACATACATTTTATTAATCTGAAGGAACTTCTATGAGACTGTTCATAATTCTTCTCCTTAGAGTAATACATGCTTCATGAAATCAATATTGATGAAAGGGAAAGAGAGACACTTGCTTTTAAACAGTACAAGTATTTTAAACACCTAATTACTTTATTCTTAAACATGTATTAGCTCAAAATTGTGAGCCAGATTGATGTGATGATAATCAATTCTTGGGGTTTGTAAATGTTTTACAATAATAATGTTACCATTACTCTTTAAAGAATCCCTTTTAAAAATACTTTCTAATTATTGCCTATGAGAAGAATAGAGAGAATGAGTATCTTCATGAATTTAATTTGGCAAAATATTTTGATTCAGTCAATGGTATCAAGTATTTCCTCTTATACAGAAATGAAATTAATCTTTACCAATGTAGGCTGACATCTAATTATAATAACCTATTCTTGACCAAATAACATTAATTCTAAACAATAAATACTATGAATAAATGTATTTGTGCATAGCAAATATCTAGCATAAGGTTGCATAATAAATGCCCTTTAATTTTCAACCAAAACAGTTAAATTTTTTATAACTTCATCCACTTAGGGATTGTCTTATAGTATTTCAGCATTTCTTCTAAAATACATATTTATGTTCTGGTTCAAATATAAAGTTAGGTTTGGTTGTACCATATACCAATTATATATTGAGTTTAGATAGCATGGTTATAATAAAAATTATTTTTATTATTTTTATTTGTATGACATATTTTAGCTTCGAAATTGTCTACTGCATAAATACCATCCCAGTGTTCATGGCTAGTACAATAGAAGACAATGTTTTTATATTATTAAAATGAGAATTAAATTGATAGCTTAATGGACAAGGTTACAAAATTTCTCTGGCATGTAAGCCCAGTTAATGAAATGAGAGACAAAATTATTTGTCTATGGTCTCATGTTATATAAACACACAGTATAACGGACCATGTTGCATTTCTTGTATCAGCTTTGTTTTAAGTTACTTTGTCTCAGATAAGATTTATATCAATGTATCATATTTGGTGAGGCATTTTTCTCCCCTCTAGCCTTTGCAATATGGATTGCCTACTGCCACTAAAAACAATACTTAATTCTCATTGTGTCACTGTCTGACAGAAATAATTGTTTTTATCTCATTATCTAATAACATAATTAAAAATATATTCACTTAGTTCATATAAGTTATAATTTCTTTTCTTTTTGTTATGTCCTTTCTGATTGTATGATTCTACTTTTTTCTCTTTTATTGGATATTTTCTTTATTTGCACTTCAAATGTTATCCCCTTTCTCATTTCCCCTCCAGAAACCCCATATCCCATCCTCCTCCTACCGCTTCCATGAAGATACTCCCCCAAATCACCCACCCACTCCTGCCTCCACACCCTGACATTCCCCTACACTGGGGAATCAACCCTTCACAGGACCAAGGGCTTCTCCTCCCATTGATGCCCCACAAGGCCATCTTCTGCTGCTGCATATGCAGCTGGAGCCATGGGTCCATCCATGTTTACACTTTGGTTTGTGGTTTAGTTCCTGCGAGCTCTGAGGGGACTTGGTGGTTGATATTGTTCTTCATCCTATTAGTTGCAAACCCCTTCAGCTCCTGCAGTTCTTTCTCTAACTCCTCCATTGGGGAACCCATGCTCAGTCCAATGGATGGATGCTAACATCTGCAGAGCCTCTCAGGAGACAGCTATATCACACTCCTGTCAACAAGCAGCATTTGACATTCACAATGGTGTCTGGGTTTGTGACTGTATATAGGATGGATCCCAAGGTGGGGCAGTTTCTAGATGGCCTTTCCTTCAGTCTCTGTACCATACTTGGTCTCTGTATTTCCTCATTTGAGTATGTTGTTCCCCCTTCTAAGAAGAACTGGAACATTCACACTTGGTCTTCCTTCTTCTTGAGTTTCAGGTGGTCTGTGAATTGTATTTTGGATATCCCAAGATTTTAGGCTAATATCCACTTATAATTGAGTACATACCATATGTGTTATTTTGAGATTTGATTACCTAACTCGGGATGATATTTTCTAGTTCCATCCATTTGGCTAAGAATTTCATGAAGTCATTGATTTTAATAACTGAATAGTACTCCATTGTGTTAATGTACCACATTTTCTGCATCCATTCCTGTGTTGAAAGATACCTGTGTTCATTCAAGCTTCTGACTACTGTAAATAAAGCTGCTGTGAACATGTCCTGGTTATATGTTGGAACATCTTTTCGGTATATGCCCAGTATGGTAGAAATGGGTCCTCAGGTAGTACTGTGTCCAATTATCTGAGGAATTGCCAGACAGATTTTCACAGTGATTGAACCAGCTTGCAATCCCACTAACAACAGAGGAGTGTTCCTCTTTCTCCACCTCCTCTCCAGCATCTGCTGTTAACTGAGTTTTTGATCTGAGCCATTCTGACAGGTGTGAGGTGGAATCTCAGGGAATTTTGATTTGCATTTCCCTAATGACTAAGGATACTGAACATTTCTTTAGGTACTTCTCAGCCATTTCATTTTTCTCAGTTGAGAATTTTTGTTTAACTCTGTACCCCATTTTTAATAGGGTTATTTAGTTCTCTGTAGTCTAACTTCTTGAGTTCTTTGTATATATTGGCTATTAGCTCTCTATTGGATATAGGAATGGTAAAGATGTTTTCTCAATATGTTGTTCACCATTTTGTACTATTTACAGTGTCCTTTGCCTTACAGAAGGTTTGTAATTTCATGAAGTCCCATTTCTTGATTCCTGATCTTACAGCATAAGCCATTGGTATTCTGTTAAGGAACTTTTCCCCTGTGCCCATGTGTTCGAGACTTTTCCCCACTTTCTCTTCTATTAGATTCAGTGTATCTGAATTTATGTGGAGGTCCTTGATCCACTTGGACTTGAACTTTGTACAAGGAGATAGGAATGGATCAAGTCACATTCTTCTACGTGTAGACCACCAGTTGAACCAGCACCATTTGTTGAAAATGCTGTCTTTTTTCCACTGGATGGTTTTAGCTCCTTTGTCAAAGATCAAGTGATCATAGGTATATGGGTTCATTTCTGGGTCTTCAATTCTATTCCACTGATCTACCTGCCTGTTGCTGTACCAATATCATGCAGTTTTTATCAATATTGCTCTGTAGTACAGCTTGAAGTCAGGGATGGTGATCCCTCAAGATATTTTTTAATTAATGAGAATAGTTTTCACTATCCTAGGGTTTATTTTTATTCTAAATTAATTTGAGAATTGCTCTTTCTAAGTCTATGAAGAGTTGAGTTGGAATTTTAATGGGGATTCCATTGAATCTGATATTGCTTTTGGCAAGATGGCCATTTTTACTATATTAATTTTGCCAGTCCATGAGCATGAGAGATCTTTCTTTCTTCTGAGATATTTGATTTCCTTCTTCATAGAACTGAAGTTCTTGTCATACAGACTTTTCATTTGCTTGGTTAGAGTCATACTAAAGTAGTTTATATTATTTGTGACTATTGTGAAGGGTGTCATTTCCCTAATCTCTTTCTCAGCCTGTTTATCCTTTGAGTAGCGGAAGATTACTGATTTGTTTGAGTTAATTTTATATCCAGCCACATAGCTGTAGCTAGAACTTTAATTACTTTATTAAATAGATAAGAGAGTGTGAGCAGCCTTGATTAGTCCCTGAATTTAGTGGGATTGATTCAATTTTCTCTTTATTTAGTTTGATGTTGGCTACTGGTTGGATGTATACTGCATTTACTCGCTTTAGATATGGGCCTTGAATTCTTGATCTTTCCAAGACTTTTACCATGAAGGGGTGTTAAATTTTCTCAAATACTTTCTCAGCATCTAATGGAATGATCATGTCAATTTTTTTCTTTGACTTTGGTTTTAAAGTGGATTACATTGATTGATTTCTGTATATTGAACCATCCCTGCATCCCTGGGATGAAACCTACTTGATCAGGATGATGATCATTTTGATGTGTTCTTAGATTCAGTTTATGAGAATTTTATTAAGTATTTTTGCAGCGATATTCAAAAAGGAAACTTGTCTGAAATTTTCTTTTTTGGGGGGTCTTTGTGTAGTTTAGGTATAAGCATAATTGTGTCTTCAGAGAATAAATTATGTAGTGTTCCTTCTATTTCTACTTTGGGGAATAGTTTGAAGAGTATTGGTATTAGGTCTTTGTTGAAGGTCTGATAGAATTCTTCACTAAACCCATCTGGTTCTGTGCTTTTCTTTTGGTTGGGAGACTTTTAATGACTGCTTTTATTTCTTTAGGGATTATGGGGATGTTTAGATGATTTAACTTTGGTATCTCATCTCTACCTAGAAAATTGTTCATGTTATCCAGATTTTCTAATTTTGTTGAGTATAGGCTTTTGTAGTAGGATATGTTGATTTTTGAAAATTTCCTTGGTTTCTGTTGTTATGTCTCCCTTTTATTTTTGATTTTCTTTATTTCTAATTTGAATACTGTTTCTGTGTCTTCTTGTTAGTCTGGTTATGGATTTACGAGTCTTGTTGTTTTTCCCAAAGAACCAGCTCCTAGTTTTGTTGATTCTTTGTATAGTTCTTTTTGTTTCTACTTGGTTGATTTTGGCCCTGAGCTTGATTATTTCTTGCTGTCTATTCCTCTTGAGTGTATTAGCTTCTTTTTGTTCTAGAGTTTTCAAGTGTGCTGAAATTACTAGTGTATGCTATCTCCATTTTGGAGGCTCTCAGATCTATAAGTTTCCTGTTAGCACTGCTTTCATTGTGTCCCAAATATTTTAGCATGTTATATCTTCATTTTCATTAAATTCTAAAATGTATCTAATTTCTCTCTTTATTTCTTTCTCGACAAATTTATCACTGAGTGTTGTTCAGCTTTCATGTATATATCGGCTTTCTGTTGTTTTTACTGTTATTAAAGACCAACCTTAGTCTGTGGCGATCTGATAGGATGCTTGGAATTATTTCAATCTTCTTGTATCTGTTGAGGCCTGTTTTGTAACCAATTACATAATCTATTTTGGAGAAGTTACCATGAGTTTCTGAGTAGAAGGTATATATATATATATATATATATATATATATATATATATATATATATATATATATATATATATATATATAAATATATATATATATATATATTTAATATATATATATTAAATCCATTTGGTTCATAACTTCTGTTAGTTTCAGTGCACCTCTGTTTAGTTTCTGTTTCTATGATCTGTCCATTGTAGATAATGTGTTGAAGCCTCCCACTATTATTGTGTGAGATGCAATGTGTGCTTTGAGCTTCAGCAAAGATTTGTTTATGATTTTGGGTGCCCTTGCATTTGGAGCATAGATGTTTAAAATTTAGAGTTCATCTTGGCAGATTTTTTCCTTTCCTTTGATGAGTATAAAGTGTTGCTCCTTCCTGATCTCAATTGATAACTTTTTGTTAAAAGTCTATTTTATTGGATATTTTATTGGATATATTTAGATTTTACATTAAATCTCCGTTTAATTCCTTCAACAATTCTTGTCAGCTTTATTTCTTTTATTAATAATACACAATGATTTGTGCAGCCTATATGTCAAACATGGGAAAAGACATGCATCCAAGCATATCAATCCTAGAAATTACCACATCCACATGAAAGAATGATTTCCTTTAACCATGAAACTATCAATTGTCCCCAGTTCCTCACTAAGTGAACCTGGAGACTATCTACACCAAGTATAAGACGGCTTTGGATGCTTTGATTTTGTGTATGTATTGTGTTGGCAAACAGCTGTTTTGAGTGTCAAAACCATATTAAATCTAGAAGATAGTCCTTAGCAGGGATCAACTCTATATTCTGGCTCTTGTACTTCTTTTCATCATGATATTCTCAAATTTCCCTGAACCTGAGTGGTAAGAATTTGGTTTAACTGTCCAAATGAAGGAATCTGTTTCTTATTCTCTACACTTTGTCCAGTTATTTTTTTCTTTGTTGGCTGCTCACTTATAACAGAAGACTCTGACCAATGTTGAGAACGTCAAAGACCTTATCAGTCTACACAAAAATGATTAAAAAGTTGCTTTGGGGTTTATTTAGCAAAATAAATAAATAAATAAATAAATAAATAAATAAATAAATAAATAACAAGTTCTGTTCAAGGACTTATGAACTCCCACGATATTGATTAGAATACTAAGAATGAAATTACCTTTTCTAGAGCAAGCTTTATTTTCAATCAGAAACCAGTCAATTACTCTTTAACATTTATAGCAATATTGAACTAGTCCACATATCACTTCAGATAAGTCAGCATTGCACAATTTAGTATCCAGCACTGGGTAAAGTCATTGATGTAACTGAGCAGTTTTATGAACAACTTCCAATACCATGAAAACTGTCCAGCAGATGGGAAATTTCCTGGTAGGTTAGCAATTAATTTCTTTTTTTTTTTCAGAAATAGTCTTAACAAATACTTAAGATAGGTAATCAAGATCAATGACAGTAGCATATAATCTTTAGGAGACCTCTAGGGCTATTCAAAAGAGAATCTCCTATGGATGTATATAATCCCTTGCATCAAAGCAATATGGAGGCCCACTATCTGAGGAAGTTATTGCTGTTTAATTAAGATTACCAATGTTTTCAGCAAGTAAAATACACTTGAACTAAAATAAGTTAAATATACTGGAACTATTCTCTTGGTATTATTTTATTATTATGTAATATATATTTGTGTTAATATGTGCAGAGTATTAGATATATTACATATAATTTTATATATATATATGAATCATTAATGAAATGAGTAGAGTAAGTTATCTTGTAATGATAGCCTAGCCAGCATCAGTGTGAGGAATAAATATTTCAGATGTTTATAATGCTAAAATAAGGAAAATGAGGTAAAGTATCTCATTATTAAGTGTTTAAGAACTAAAATTAAATTAAGAGCAATTAGAATAATTTTATTATAGTTTACAGTTTAAAATTTTATTCAAAGTAGATATTTTCATACACTATATGAGTACAATTTTCTCTCACCCTATTCCTCACAAGTACTCCATATCTACCCATTTGAATTCACACTCTTTCCAGCTCTCATTGGACTATAGAAACCTAAGAAATAAAATTAAGTATAATTACTAAAATAAACAAAAAATGAATATGTAATAAAACAAATAACAGAAGAAAAGATGCCAAAGAACAATAAAGACATCGAGATACATATATTCACAGAATCCCTAAAAATGCAAATCAAAAGCCATAATATGCACAAATGTCTATAAAGAAAGGAAACTCAACACTATGAAACAAAGAAACTACAAAGGTATCCTTGACTTTGTTTTGTGTTGGTTATCTACTGCTGGGTATGGACCCTAGCTTTAAGAGTGGTTTGTTTCCCCAGTGATACTCACTTATAGAAAACTAATTTTCTGTTTGAAAGTGGATAGCACAAATGGATAGTAATTGGAGGTATTTCTATGCCTTCTTTAAAATTTCAACATTTAATTAATAAACTTATTTATGTAATCTAAATAAAATTTGAGTTCTCTATTACAATGAAAGCTCAGAGTGTGTTACGGGTTTTTGTCTGGTTCACTGATAATTCATGCTAAAGATATACCATTTAATACATAGTATCTCAGTAAGCTGTAAACATTATTTTTCAAAATTTGACATTCCAAAAATCATGGTCAGCTTTACCGAGATGTTACAGCTGGATCTCCTCTGGAAACTGCTTCAGTGTAGATATGATTAATTAAATGAGGGACTGGCCTTGCTGGAGAAGGTTCAAGCATTAGTCTAACATGAAGATGTTATCATGATAAGCAAGGGAGGTACAGGGAAAACATGTGAACACAAAAAGAATTGGAGTGAATAGTCACTGGACATCTAACATTTCCTGCTGTCACCAGGATATTTGAGCATATTGAAGAGACGTTCATCAAAGACCCCATAGGGCTTGGACTTTGAAATTTCAGGACTTAGAGACAATACATTTTTATTATATCAAGAAGCTTTGCTTGGGATATATCTTATGACAAAATCAGGAAAATTACAAATATTGGTTCTTTATGAAACATATTCCTGTAATTGTCTTTCATGAGATTATATTCTCACAAAATATTCAGAGTCAAATTAACTGCAGCTGGTTGTGAGGCTTATATCATTATCAGTGCTACAACTGCAGTGGCTTTGGTACTGCCGAAGTGACTCATGGATGCATCCTAAGTGGGTAACTTGCAAGCTTATCAGTGCTATTAATTTTGATGAGTGGAACTTTCTATGACAATATTTTAAGCCACATTTTAGTATAGCATCCAATTTCTTCCTTCATGTTGAAAATTATTGTATTTTATGTTTAGAAAAAAAGCAGTCACTGGGACAAGAAGGAGGAGAAGCTGTGGGTGGGAGAGGGGACAGGGAAGGAAAAAGGGGAACATTATCAGGTATTGGAGGAGGAACAGAAGTGAAGCCCTGAGGGCAAATAGAAAGAATGGAAACAGGCAACCTTGGAAGATAAGAGGTGGGGGGACCCTCTAGAAAGCACCAGAGACTTGGGAGGTGAGAGACCCTTAGGTCTCAAAAGGAGGTACCTTGGATGAAGTGCTTTACAATGGGGAAAGGGAACTTGTAGAGTCCACTTTCAATAGAAGGATAGGACATCAAGGGGAGGGATGGGGTTGCCATCTTACAGTCAAAACTCTGAGCCATTATTATTCCTGTCTGAAAGAACTGCAGGGACAAAAATGGAGAAGCGCATGAGAGAAAGGAGGTCCAATGACAGGCCCAATATGGGATCCAGCTCAAAGGGAGGCCCGGGGCCCTGACACTGTTACTGGTGCTGTGGTGTGCTTGTAGACAGGAGCCTAGCATTGCTGCCCTCTGAGAAGCCCAACAAGCAGCTGAAAGAGTCAGATGCAGATACTAGAACCCTACAAATGGACTGAAGCCAGGACCCCTTTGGTTGAATTGGGGAAAAGCTGGAAGAAGCTGAGGAGCGTGGCCTCATGGGAAGACCAGCATTCTCAACTGACCTGGATCCCCGAGATCTGTCACTTAGCCACAAACCAGGCAGCATCCAGGAGTTGATATGAAGTCCACAACACATATACAGCAAAGGACTACCTGGTCTGGCCTCAGTGAGAAAAGATGCAACTAATCCTATAGAGACGTGAGGCCCCAGGAAGGGGGAATACCAGGTGGAGTTGTGGTGGGGAGTGGGGTATCCTCTTGAAGACAGGGTGGGTGGGGCAGAGGATATGGAATGGGTTGCAGGGGGCAGGCCAGGAGGGGGATGAAGTCTGGATTGTAAAAAAAAAAATGATTAAAGAATAAAAATAAATACATTTAGAAAAATAAAAAGACTATAATTTATAATTCTAATAACTGAATACTGAAGTAAAACATTTGAAGTTACTAAAATCAGAAGCTCTTTACACATGATATCTATTTTTAGAAACAGAGTAAAATTCATACATTGTTTAACATTTCTAAGATTAATGGCTTTTTGAGAAAAATTTAATAATATTGTTTTGTTGTATGTCATCTTCCTGAAAATGTATGTCTTATTTGTTTTCAAAGTATATTTTAAATATACTTTTATAAAAGTTTACTTAACCAAAGAAAATTTAAAATCTTCACTATTTATACATTCTTCTAATTGTCTCTGAATAGTCTTACATAATTCCCAGTCCCCTCCCAAGAAGAAAGAAAGAAGGAAAAAAAGAAAGAAAGAAAGAAAGAAAGAAAGAAAGAAAGAAAGAAAGAAAGAAAGAAAGAAAGAAAGAAAGAAAAAGAAAAAAATCAGGAGAACAGAAAAATTTGCGGTGAGCTGCCAAGGAACTGAGGTCATCAAAGAATCTGTGGTGTGCTAATTTCACACTTAACCTAGAATTCAGAGCTGAATAACCTTAGATCTCCATTTAAAATATTTTCTAATTTGTAAACCTAGGAATCATGGCAACCAGATGTTTTTCTGTATCTAGAAACATTATGTGATATCTGATACAAATTCTCCAAGTAGAAGGCAATATTATTCTGAAAAAAAAATAACCAATACTATTTACAATTATAAGATAATGCAATCAAAAATGCTATCTTTGATATACAAAAGTAGTATTTAGTATAGTTTTTCAGCATATGAATTGTTAGTCAAGCTACTTGAGTATACATTTGTTGTGAATTATAAAGCTTCGAGGGGGTATGGTTGGTGGCACAAGGCAAGATACAACACGAGAAGTTATGTTATGCAACAGATATGATGTAAAGCGGGCTTATCTGGGGAAGGGAGATGAGTGAGGACCTGGAGAAAGATGTAGAGGCTGAGAGAGAGTCGTGAGGACTGTGGGATGAGGAGGAGAAAGGGAGCACACACTCAGGAGAGAGAAAGATAGAGAGAGAGAATCCCCATATACAGCTAGTGAATCTTGCAGTGATGGAGAATAATGATATAAAGAGCTGCTAGGTTCCTGAGAGAAGGACAGAATTGCCTGTACACTAACAACACTCTCTTTCCATCACTCACTCATTACTTGTTTAACCATAACAAAAGTCTCTATTGTTTTGAACTTCAATTTTCTTATCTGTGTAAAATGGAAGTAATATTATTTAATTATGTGAATATAGTGGTGTTTAGCATTTATTTTATCTGCTCAAATTCTCTATTCCCAAGAAATTAGAAGGCAAAATGAGCTGCTCTGCACAATAATATACTGTAACTGCCTCCAGCTTTTTAAAATTTCCTACTGCAATGCTTAAATGCGACTCTTTTTTTCTAATTGTGGTTACTTGCCATGCTGATCAGAGGTTCAGAAATGAATTCGGGAGAAAAGTTCAACAGTTCCACACACTGTTGTCTTCCTTCAGAGGTCCACATCATGTTATAACTTAATTGTGGCTAGATTCCTTTCCTCCTGGTGTAGTCAGTTCTCATTAGGTATGGATAGTACACCTGTACCCTTCTAATCTTGTAGCCCATGAATTTGAAGAAGGCTCATGTATCAACAAAGCATGTTATTCAAAGTTTCAACATTATAACTTGAGGTACTATTAGATTTAATTCATGAGAAAATTCGACTTCTGTTTGTGTTATCTTTTGGGATAATTTTTTCAGAAGAGAAATTTACTTTTCTCAGTAGTACCCACTATTAAAACATGATTTAAGTTCTGAGTAAGGCAATGTTTATTTATTTTATTTTTTATTGTTATCAGTTGATTTCTTGAGTCAAAATTTTTGTACCTAGAATAGGCTGGCTTGAAAGTCTGTCTCAGACTCCCAATTGCTGGAAACTCCAGCAATTTTAATTTGAAAGTTAAACGTTTGTTTAAGCAGTTGCAACTGGAGCACATAGTCAAATATATTATCTTGAATCAGAAAATATAAATATGCTGTCTCTGAGATATTACTTGATTTAAACTGATGTTCACATCTCTCTGTAATCTTCCTCATGTGCTTCTTTTTTTTACTCTTTGTTGCAATGTATAAAGTACTTATTCTTTTTCTCTAATTTCTCACTTTATTGGAATATATAATTTTATTGAAATACTTACATAATTTTCATAATTAATTTGATATATTTATGAATAACAAATTTTAATATAAGGTCTGCTTCTTGCTCCATCTTCTTCCTTCTGGGAGTCCTATCAAGGAAATTTTATTATCCATATTTAATCTTAATTTTTCTTCTCTTCAATAACTTTTATTACATTTTTTAATGCTTGGTTTAAATTTTTCTCATACTCTTATATTTTGAAAAGTATGGTCATTGCTTCAATTCACTTCAAGGTTCATACTTGCTTAACTTTAATGTTTAAATCACACTTTTTCTTCCTAATTATTAGTTCCTGCCAACTCACTTTAGATAATTTCTCATTTTTCTTGTATATGTCAAGGTTTTTAATCTGAAATATTCACAGCAGTGTGCTACAAAATCCAAATATTTTTCATCACTAAAAGACATAATTCTGCAGTGGAAGGTAAGATACTCTTCCTATGTCATGAACTGCAACCAACACATGGGATTTTAAAACATGGTACCACATTATCTTCAAGCAACTAGTGTATACATCACATACATTTTCTGATTAAACTTCTGCCATCAACAAGCAATATACTAAATTATATTTGTAACATTTTCAAATGTCTAAAATTTTCCTAGCTACAGGTATTTCTGGTAAGGAAACGACAACACTTTCATTTTTCTTCTTCTATATGCATCTGAATGCCACATTTTATTTTGCAATTTAGTTATGATACCTTCATATTTTAACATATAAATGATATACTTATAATGTGTTTCTAATTCACATTTCTCATAATTGTTTTAATTACACTAAAATTAACACCACATAATATTTCATGGGTTGTGTTTGCATGTGTGTAAGTGGGTATTTAATTAAGTGCTCTAATCTTTGGGAAAAGCTGACTTGAATTAAAAGTTTCTTTTTGTTCTTGCGCTAATAATAGATAATTTTCTTGTAGCTCTTAGGCTATACCAGCCAGAGGTGTTGACAAGAACAGAACCAATACAATTACTGAGAACATAGTCACTAGAAGCCACAACTGTGGTTTTTGATGAGGAAGGCCCGTAGCATTATAGGAAAATTATGAATCTTCAAGTTGGAAAGCTGAAGAAACTGTGTTCTCATGTGAGTAAACAATAGTTGTCCTCAGTAACAGAGATTTCAGACACACAGACAGACAGATAGACAGGCAAAACCAGAAGATTTACTCAGAAATCTTTGTATCTGCAGAGATTATAGAAGAAGCTACACATGCTGGAGGTTTCAGAAAATACCTTCTTTGTTCTTTTGTTTTTGTTTTTGTTTTTGTTTTTGTCAACCTTGGCTACACTCTGAATACAGGCTACTCCCAGACCTACCCCTATGAAAACATCAATATCAACCTTGGTATGGCATCTATGAATGGTTACTGCTGCCAAAGCTCCTTTTGCAATTTCTTTTTATTTTTTAAATTGGATATTTTGTTTATTTACATTTCACATGTTTTCCCTTGGGAAAGCCCCTATCCCATTCCCCTCCCCCTGCCTCTATGAGGGTGCTCCCCCACCCACCCACCCATTCCTGCCTTCCCGCCCTGGCATTCCCCTACAGTGGGGCACCAGACACCTTCATCCCCAAGGGCCTCTCCTCCCACTGCTGTCCAACAAGGCCTTCCTTTGCCACATATGTGTCCAGCACCATGGGTCCCTCCATATGTATTCTTTGGTTGGTGGTCCAGTCCCCGGAGCTCCGGGAGGTCTGGCCTGTTAACACTGATTCTTCACCCATGGGGTTACAAACCCCCTCAGATCCTTCAGTCCCTTCTCCAATCCTCCATTGGGGATCCCATGGTAAGTCCAATGTTGGCTGTGAGTATGTGCCTCTGTATTTTTCAGGATCTGGCAGAGGATCTCAGGAGACAGTCATATCAGGCTTCCATCAGCAAGCACTTCCAGGCATCCACAATAGCGTCTGGATTTGGTGGCTGAATATGGGATGGATCCTCAGGTGGGGCAGTCTCTGGGTGCCCTTTCCTTCAGTCTCTGCACCCACTTTGTTTCCATATTTCCTCTTGTGAGTATTCCTTTTAACCTTCATATACTATCTCAGACATATGTCCCTTAGATGATCCCTAATTTAATAATACTGAGATTCAAGATTTTCTATCACGAGTAAATGTTGTACTTGAATTCTCAAGTTAAATGAGTTATAAACTGGATGCCCAAGTAAAAGAACTATTTTCTAACTTAGAACACTAAAACTGGAGTGAAAAATGTTTTTTGTCTCTCATATGAGTTCTTGCAATAAATCTTGTTGGCATGTATTTAGCCACTGAAACAGATCCACACCAGACCTGAAGTACAGCAGTACAAATTCACACTCTCAATTCTGCAACACTGGAAGGAGATTGTGGAGAAGATAAAGCTATGTAGCTATACCTACACAGAAGCTTGTGGAAGATGATGCTTGAACTCTAAGCAAGGATTGTCTGGAGACTCACAGAGGTCTTTGTGAACTACAGACGTCAAGATTGTAATTAATAGTCTCTGAACATGTGGGAAAAAAAAAAACCAGAAAGAGCTAAGTCAGTATGAGCAAAAGCTATCAAGTCATTCAGCTTAATCCTGACAGGGCCATATTTGGAGATAAGACCTAATCACTACTGGGTTTTATGAATCAGAACTGAAATCATGAGAAACACTTTAAAAGCTTAATAAACCCCATCCACATCTGTGAGCATCCACCTATAATTTAATTTCCTGTTGGTCATGGAACCTCTTCAATCTGTTAAGCAGGAAAATGAACATAGCATGTACAAATTAACTGGGCATAATTTTGAGAATTAAAAAAAAGAACTCAACAGTAGATTGTTAACTTATATACCACACATAAAAATAAATTCATAATTAGCTTTCAGAAAAAAAATATATTTTATAATGTTGTACAATGGCTACATGACATTAAGGAAAATTAACAAAATGAGACATTAATCATTTTCTACAGTGTCATTATTATTATTAATATTATTATTTAGTCTTTTTTATGATCCAGACATTATCCCATTCCCATTCTCCCCTATGAATGTTCCTTATTCTGTTCCTCCTTCCCTGTCTCCAAGAGGATGTCCCCATACCCACACCCCCACCCCAGCAGACCTCCTCACTCCCTGGGGCCCCATGCCTCCCAAGGGTTTGATGCACCTTCTCCCATGGAGGACAGACCAAGTAGTCCTCCACTCTATATGTGTCAAGGGCCTCATATCAGCTAGTGTATGGTACCTGGTTGGTGGCCCAATGTCCAAAAGGGGTCTAGGTCAGAGACTGCTAGTCTTCCTATGTGGTCACCTTCCTTCTCAGCTTACTCTAGCCTCTCCCCAATTCAACCACATGGGTCCTCTTCCTTCAACCATTGGTTGGGTGCAAGTATCTGCATCTGACTCTTTCAGCTGCCCATTTGGCCTCACAGAGAGCAGCCATGCAAGGACACCACAGCATCAGCAACAGTGTCAGACCTTTGAGCCTTCCCTTGAGATGGATCCCAATTTGGGCCAATCACTGAAAATCCTTTCCTTCAATCTCTTCTCCATTTTTGTTCTTGCAGTTCTTTTAGACAGAAACAAGTCGGGGTCAGAGTTTTTGACTCTTAGGTGGATCTTCAGGTAGATCTATTTCCAATTTTCTGAGGAATATCTGGAATGATTCCAGAGTGGTAGTTCCAGTTTATAATCACACTAGCAGCGAAGAAGTTTTTCTCTTTCTCCACATCCTCACCAACATGTGCTATCACCTGAGTTTTTGTTCTTAGCAAATCTGATTGTTGTAAGGTGGAATCTCAGGGTCATTTTGATTTGCATCTCCCTGATGACTATGGACTTTGTACATGTCTTGAAGTGCTTCTCAACCATTCCAGATTCCTATGTTGTGAATTCTCTGTTTAGTTCTATACTCTATTTTTGATTGGGTTATTCAGTATTTTGGTGGATAGCTTCCTGAGTTTTTATATATGTTGGATATTAGTCCTTTATCAGATGTGGGATTAGTGAAGTTTTTTTTTCCTAATTTGTAGTTTGCAGATTTGCCCTATGGACTATGTCCTTTGCCATACAGAAGCTTTCTAGTCTCATCAGCTCCCATTTATCAATTCTAGATCTTAGAGCCTTAGTCATTGGAGTTCAGTTTAGGAAGTTTTCTCCCTGAGCCAATGAGTTTGAGACTCTTTCCAGTTTCTCTTCTGTTACACTCACTGTATCTGATTTTAGGTTGAGGTCCTTGATCCACTTGGAACTGAGCTTTGGGCAAGGTGACAAATATGTATCAATTTAGATTTTTCTACATACAGACTGCCAGTTAGACCATTTATTGAAGATGATTTCTTTTTCCATTGTATATTTTTGGCTTCTTTCTCAAAGATCAAGTATACATAGTGTATGCTTTTATTTCTGGGTTTTCAATTCTATTCTACTGATCAACATGTTTGTTGGTGTACTGATACCATGCAGTTTTTATCATTATTGCTCTGTAGTAAGACTGAGGTAAGGCATGGTGATGATGATTGCTCCAAAAGTTCTTTTATTGTTAAGATTTTTTTTTTTTTTTTTACTAACCTGGTTTTTGTTTTTCCATGAAATTGAAAATTGCTATTTCCATGTCTTTGAAAAATTGTTTTGGAATTTTGATGGGTATTGTACTGAATCTGTAAATTGTTTTCTGTTGGGTGGCCATTATTAATATGTTAATTCTATAAATCCAGGAACATGAGAGATTTCTCCATTTTTTGAGGTCTTGTTCAATTTCCTTCTTGAGAGGCTTGAAGTCATTGTCATATAGATCTTTCACTTGTTTGGTTAGAGTTATCCCAAGTTATTTTATATTATTTGTGACTATTGTGAAATGTTTGTTATCATAATTTCTTTCTCATCCTGTTTATCATTTGTATAAAGGAAGGCTACTGATTTGTTTGAGTTAATTTTATATCCAGTCATTTTTCTGAAATTGTTTATCAGCTATAGTAATTCTCTGGTAGAAATTTTCTGGTTGTTTATTTATACTATCATATCATCTGCAAATATGATACCCCATCTTCTTCTTTGCCAATTCGTATACCCGTGATCTCATTTTGTTGTCTTAATTGCTCTAGCTAGAATTTTGAATACTGTATTGAATAGATAAAGGGGGAGAGTGCATCCTTGTCCCTGATTTTAGTGGGATCACTTCAAGTATCTCTCCATTTTATTTGATATTGGCCATTGGTTTGTTGCACATTGCTTTTATTATTTTTAGATTTGGGCCTTAAATTTCGGATCTCTCCAAGACTTTTAATATGAAGGAGTAGTGTATTTTGTCAAATGCTTTCTCAGCATCTAATGAGATGATCATGTGATTTTTTTCATTGAGTTTGTTTATATAGTAGATTACCTTATGGATTTTTGTACATTGAACTAACCTTGCATCCCTGGGATGAAGTCTACTTGATTGTGGTGAATGATGTTTTTGATGTGTTCTTCTATTTGGTTTGCGAGAATTTTACTGGATAGTTTTGCATAGATATTCATAAGCAAAATTGGTCTGAAGTACATTTTTGGTGTTGGGTCCTTGTAAAGTTTAGATATCCAAGTAATTGTGGCTGCTAGAATGAATTACGTAGTGTTCTTTTTGTTTCATTTTTATGGAATAGTTTGAGGAGTGTTGGTATTAACTCTTCTTTGATGGTATGATAGAATTCTGCACTAAGGCCATCTGACCCTGACCTTTTTTAGTTAGTTAGTTAGTTAGTTAGTTTAGTTAGTTAGTTAGTTAGTTAGTTAGTTAGTTAGTTAGTTAGTTAGTTAGATTGTTTGGGAGGTTTTCTATGATTCCTTTTATTTCCTTAGGGGATATAGGCCTATTTACATTCTTTACCTGCTCTTGATTTAACTTTGTTACATTGTATCTATATAGAAAATGATCCATTTCATCTAGATTTTCCTGCATTGTTGAGTATAAGCTTTGGTAGTAGGATCTGATGATTTTCTGTTATGTTTTCCTTTTTTATTCTGATTTTGTTTATTTGTATACTGTCACTGTGCCCTTTAGTTAGTTTTTCTAGTGGTTAATCTATCTTGTTTATTTTCTCAAAGGACCAGTTTTCGGTTTTGTTGATTCTTTGTTTCTATTTGGTTGATTTCAGCACTGAGTTTGATTATTTTCTGCTGTCTACTCTTCTTGGAATTATTTGCTTCTTTTGTTCTGGAGCTCTCAGGTGTGCTGTTAAGTGGCTGTTGTAGGATCTCTCCAATTTCCTTACCAGGGCATTAATGCTATGATTTTTTTCTTAGCACTGATTTCATTGTTTCCCATAAGTTTGGATATACTATGTCATCATCTTCTTTAAATTTCAGGAAATGTTTAATTTCTTCCTTTATTTCTTCCCTGACAAAGTTATCTTTGAGTAGAGAGTTGTTCATTTTCCATCTGTATATGTTTTTCTGTGTTTTTGGTGTTATTAAAGTCTTCCCTTTGTCTCTGTTGATCTGATAGGATGCATGAGATTATTTCCATCTTCATGAGTCAATTGATGCTTGTTTTTGACTGACTCTATGGTCAGTTTTTGAGAAGGTAACATGAGGTACTGAGAAGAAGGACTATTCTTTTGCTTTAGGGTGAAATGCTCTGTAAATATCTGCTAAATCCATTTGATTCATAACCTCTATTAGTTTCACTATGTCTGTTTAGTTTCTGTTTCAATGACTTGTCCATTTTTGAGTGTATGGTACTGAAATCTCTCACTATTATTGAGTGACATTCAGTGTCTGTTTTTGCGATTTTGTAAAGTATCTTTTAGGAATGTGGGTGCCCTTGCATTTGGAGCATAGCTATTCATAATTTAGACTTTCTCTTGGTGGATTTTCTTCCTTTGATGAAGATGAAGTGTACTTCCTGATCTCAATTGATAACTTTTGGATGAAAGTCTATTTTATTGGATATTAGGATGGCAATTCTACCTTGTTTCTTGAGATCATTTGCTTGTAGATGTTTTCCAGCTTTTTTACCCTGAGGTCTGTCTTTGTTATTGAGGTATGTTTCTTGTATGCAGCAAAATGCTGGATCACGATTGCATATCCAGTCTGTTAGCTTATGTCTTTTCATTGAGGAATTGATATTGATATACTGAACCATTGATGTTAAAGACATATGATTGTTAGTTCCTGTTATGTTGTTTTGTTGTAGGTAGCATCATGTGCATGTGTTTCTCTTCTTTTTGCTTTGTTGTGAGATGATTAATATCTTCCTTTTCCTTTGGTATAGGTACCCTTCTTGTGTTGGAGTTTTCCTTCTAGAATCTTCTCTAGGTTTGGATTGGTAGATAGACATTATTTGAATTTGGTTTTGTCCTGGAATATTTTGATTTCTCCATCTACATTGATTGAGAGTTTTGCTGGGTATAGTAGCCAGGACTGACATTTTTGTTTTCTTAGGATCTGCATGACCTCTGTCCAGCCGCTTCTGGCTTTTAGTGTCGCTGATGATAAGTTTGGTATACTTATGATAGGTCCTTATGTGTTACTTGGCCTTTTTCCCTTACAGCTTTAAATATTCCTTCTTTCTGTGCATTTAATGTTTTCATTATTAAGCTATGAGAGGATTTTCTTTTCTGGTCCAATCATTTGGTGCTCTATATGCTTCTTGTACATTTATGGACATCTCTATCTTTAGGTTGGGGAAGATTTCTTCTATGATTTTGTTGAAGATGTTTTCAGGTCCTTTGACCTGTTATCTTTGCTCTCTTCTATTCTTATTATTCTTTGGTCTTTTCATTGTGTCCTGGATTCCCTGGATGTTTTGGGTTAAGATTTTTTATGTTTTGAATTTTAACACGTGCTAATTTCTTCTAAGGAATCTTCTACACCCGAGATTCTCTCTTCTATCTCTTGTATTCTGCTGTAGATGTTTACATCTGTAATTCCTGACCACTTTCCAAGGTTTTCCATTTCAAGAGTTGCATCCATTTGTGTTTTCTTTATTGTTTCTACTTCCAGTTTTAGGACTTGGATCGCTTTGTTCAATTGCTTCAACTGTTTGATTGTGTTTTCCTGTAATTCTTTAAGGGAATTGCTTTCTCTTGAATGGCTTCTACCTGTTTACCTACGTTTTCCTGTATTTCTTTCAGTGAGTTTTTAATATCCTCTTAAAGGACTCTATTATCTTCATGAGATAGGGTTTCAGGTCATTGTCATGGTTTTCAGGTGTGTTGAAGTATCCAGGCCTTGTTGTGGGGGGAAGAACTAGGTTCTGATGATTTCAAAGAATATTGGCTTCTGTTGCTTATGGTCTTGCACTTGCCTGTCACCATACTGTTATCTCTGGTGTTAGTTGGTCTGGGTGTCTCTGCCTAGAGCCTGCCTACTGTATCCATGTGTTGCTTCAGAACTCCGGGGAGGTTCATAAAAATGTGATCTTCAGAGGGGCATATAAGCTGTTTTTCTGTTGCCCTGTGTGCAGCAGATCTCTTGGGATACATGGAGAGTGTGGTGTCTTCAGAGGAGTAGACAAACTGATGATCTGTTGCCCAGTGTGCAGCAGATCTTCTGGTAGGCCTTCAGACTATGGGGTTTCAGAGGAGCAGACAAGCTGATGAGCTGCATGTACCTGTTCTCCTAGTAGACCTTCAGCCAGTAGGGTCTATTGCCATGCATACAGTAAAACTCCTGGGAGTTCTTCAGACTGTTGGGTCTTCAGAGGAGTAGATAATCTGGTGATCTGCCCTGACAGGCGGAGCAGGCCAGAAGGAAGTAGAGTTCATGGGTGGGGCTTGTAGGGTGATGGGTCTGGAATCTGCTGTGCTCCTCATGATTCCCAGCTGCTGTAGTTGTTTGGGAATTTCCCTTACCGATTGCCCTGCATGGAGCAGAACTCCTGTGAGGCCTTTAGACAATGGGGTATTTAGAGGTGCACACAAGTTGGTGATCTGCTGTCTTAGTCAGAGTTTCTATTCCTGTGCAAACATCATGACCAACAAGCAAGTTGGGGAGGAATGGATTTATTCAGCTTACACTTCCACACTACTGTTCATCACCAGAGGAAGTCAGGACTGGAATGCAAGCAGGTCAGGAAGCAAGAGCTGATGCAGAGGCCATGGAGGGATGTTTCTTACTGGCTTGCTTGCTCTGGCTTGCTCCGCTTGTTTCTTGTTTGCTTATAAAACCCAAGACTATCAGCCCAGGGATGGCACCACCCACAAGGGACCCTCCTCCTTGATCACTAATTGAGAAAATTCCTTACACTGGATCTCATTCTCCTGGATTTCTCAACTGAAACTCCTTTATCTGTGATAACTCCAGCTTGTGTCAAGTTGACACACAAAACTAGCCAGTACATCCATCCGCCCCAATGGAAGGCCTATACAGTGAATTTTATGTAACTAGGAGAATGGAAAATCTTTGAAGTTAAGGTTGATCTATGTTTGCAGTACAATATAGTTAATAAAAATGTAAATATTGTGATTGGTACAAGTCAGTTATTTTCACATTAACTTCTTCATATTTTCAAATATGTCTCTATAAACTACATAATATTTTTTGTATCTCTTTCAATTTTCTCCAATCACAAAGCACTGAAGAATAATAGCAATTTATATATTCTGAGAATAGCTTGAGGTTACATTACACTCATTTTCAGAATTTTCACATTACTTTTTATGATGTTCTAATTCACTGCCTTAATAACTACTAAAATGAAGGGAACATACAGTATTGAAAATCTGTTATTATTCAAAGGTTTATAAAAAAAGATAATGAAGCCTTTTTTCCAAAGGCAATTTTACTATCTAAAATTTTCAATTAATAGAAATATGTAGGCAAAATAAATATAATTTCTAAGACTATTGGGTAAGGATAACTATTGAAATTACAAATTGATGTGACTGTATATTAATAAATTCAGATTCTTTCATTGTGAATTCACAAATATCAAATTGTTATTGCCCACTATGTTACTCTCAATATCCAAGATCAAACAAATAATTGATTGAGCCAATATTTATTCCTTTATTAATGAGAATTATACTAATCCACATAATATCCTTATCTGGTACAAGAAACAAATTAATCTCCACAATTCACATATAATGAATATAAATTTTAATTTATGGTTATTTTATTATTGAGAAATTTTCTTCCAATTTACAAAGAAACTAACTTTCTTAGCTTTTTGACAATAATATCGTTTGAACTCATATACTGGATAAGAACTTTTTCTATTTTTCTGACTTCAAGGGTTACTTACTCCATCATTTTTTACTCATATTTGAAGATTTAGAGCTGGCATCAACAAATGAAGGATAACATGGTATTTGTGATTGTGAGTCGAGGCTATATCATTTAAAGTAATCTCTTCTAGGTTATTCCATTTGCCTCAAATATATTATTCCATTTTCATTACAGTAGAATAGTATCCTGTTGTATACACTACATTTTCATTATTCATACATTGATGGGACAATATCTTTGTAGTTTTCATTTATAGCTATTAGAATAGGGCAAAAGAAACACTACTGAGCAATTATCTGAGAAGTAAATTTTAGTCTTTGAGACTTTTCTATACTAATTTTAGAGTGGCTGAGCCAATTTTCATTTCTACTAAAAGTCAAAGAGGGTTCTTTTTTCACCAGAACCTTCCTAGATTGTGTTAGTGGTTGTTTTGTTCATTTTAAGGTATAATGAAATCTCAGAATTGTTTTAATTTAATTTCCTTAATTACTAAAGATGACAGGCATTTTTGAGTTATTTAATATGTACTTCTTTGTCTACTTATGAGAAGACTTTAAATAGAATCCAAGCCCATTTTTAATTGATCCACTTGTTTCCTTGATCATGTTTTAAATCTTTGTACATTCTGATTATTAATACAATTTCACTTGTATAGCTGAATAATATTCTCATCTACTCTTTGTATTTCTTTACACAGAATTAATTTAAAAATGTTAACTGTATAAAGGGTTTCTATTTTTTGATGTTGTTTCTATTTATCAGTTGTTGGCCTTAATCCCTTGAAAATGAAATGCTGTTTAAAAACCTCTTCCCTACATTTTACTTTTCTTTAACTCGCCCCCTCTCTTTGTCTCTCTTTCTCTCTCTCCTTCTCTCAAGCCTTAGGTCAATGATCTTCACTGAGAGAGGGCAGGAGGGAGAAAGAAATAAACAGGGAGAGTTAGAGAGAACAGAGAAGGGACGGAAGTCGGAGACTATTTGGGCTTTCTGGATTTAAATCAAATGACACTTGAAGACAAAACATGAGGTATTCAAACAGAATAATTAAATAGAACTGTAGTGGTGTGCATGGCATATGAAGAGGCAGACTTGTTATTGTTGTTGCCACAGATCCAACCTGAAATCAAGAGGGGAAAATGATCAATACTAAGCATGTTACTATTCTTAAAGGGATTAACTAGGTACTTTACTGTGACAAGGAGTGATTACAGTAAATTTTTCAATCCTAAAAGGCATGGTAATTCATTTTCACTATAGTGAACACATTGAGTGAAGTTTTCTTTTTCTCCATATGTAATTTCTTGTGATTTCTACTATTTCAAACTGGAAGTGGTTCATTGACTATCATAAACTCCAATTGAATTGAATTAATTGAATTTAAGAATCAATTTTACTCTAAAATTTATAATATATAAACTGTGATATAAAATTATAATCACAAATACTGGTTGTCTTAGTTAGGGTTTTACTGCTGTGAACAGACATCATGACCAAGGCAACTCTTATTAGGACAACATTTAATTGGGGTTGCCTTACAGTTCAGAGGTTCAGTCCTTTTATTATCAAAGTTGGAACATGGCAGTATCAAGGCAGGTATTGTACAATAGGAGCTGAGAGTTCTACATCTTCATCTGAAGTCTGCTAGCAGAATAGTGGCTTCCAGGCAGCTAGGATAAGGGTTTAAAGCCCATGGTCATAGTGACACACCTTCTTCAACAAGGCCACACCTACTCCAAAAAGGCCACACCTCCTAATAATGCCACTACCTGGGCTTAACATATACATGTCATAACACTGGTCCACAGATGACACACAAAATATTGATAATAAGGCAATGAATCATAGATTTATACTTCAGGAAGTAAATGCAGAAGACTCAGGCATTCTAGTTTATTACCAGATTCATAAAAAGTTGGTAGCCAACATGGATTTACCAGAGACCCTATATAAATAACATGGCCATCAATATGAGAAAACAAAAAACAAAAAATCAAAAGCAAACAAATATCCGGTTGAACTTGTAGTTAATGTCCCATTTAAATATAATATTCTTGCATCTAAACACAGGAGTTGTTTGTTGATTTTTCTTTCCTTTTTTTATAAATTACAAATACCTAACTTTAAGTACTATTGTTGCTCCTTTACTTTACATTCCAAAAGATCAGGGAAACTGTCATTCTCCTGTTAGGAATATTTAATATTGCTTATCAAGAGAAAGCACAACTAATACTACATTCCTAAAAGCTCAAATGACTCACTGTACATAAGATGTACAGGGTTCATTTGTCCAGCTGTAATACATCATGGGAAACGTCTACAGCTATGGTCTAAACGCTTGCTGATAGAAAGTGAGGACCACCTTGGTATTAGAGTTCCTAGTCAAGACTTAGTATTTATATTAATCTTGCTGAACTGTAAATCAAGTATAATGGGAATATATACTTGGCAGTAGAATATACATAGCACAAGTACAAGTAACAAATGTATATTTTCTGGAATATAGTATCAATAATTGGTAGCACTTATGATGTTACTTTATTACTGCAAACATCAGTTTAGAAAAGAGCTAGGAAAATATTATGAGGAGGATTTTGGAAATTATATTATTATAACCTCTTGTCTAAATAAGTGATTCTAACCAACAACAGGAATGACTACACTGACTGTTCTAGAAATATCGTTGAAGTTTTTAATCTCTGGAAAATAGTATTTTAACCTATGCCTTATGAATATAGAAGCTGAAATATATTAAGTAATATTTGTTTAGTCACTCATATGTCAAGAAAACTTTATTGTTCAAATTTACACTTGTTCAAAAATCCATCATTAATCTACTGACAGGTATAGTAGACTTATGTATTATGCTTTTCCTTAATATAGATTAATGTGAAGGATCTTCCTCACCCAAAAGTTTGGGATTTATTAGATGCATTCTTAGTTTAAGTGAATGGCATTTCAACTTTGTATGTTTTGCAAATTCTACTTCCTTTACTCCATATAATGTACACTAAAAGCAAGCAAACAAACAGAAAAGAAAGCAAAACAAAAGAAACAAAACAAAAAAAAATACTCAAGTTTACAAACTAATGAGAACCTCTTTATCATATAAACCATAATAATAAAGGCTATTTCAATATACATATCATGTTAGGTGCACCTGTATCTACAGATAACACAACTTTCTTTAGTGAATGATATCCAGAATAGTTTCAAATTTTCATCTACGCAGTATCAAATAAGATATAGGAATTTAGGTCTCCCATATTCCTATAAAAACTTCTGAAATTGTTCAATATTTATTATCAGAGTTATTATCAGTAACTCTTGGGCTCAATATTATTTTCTTGAAGATTACACTTTTGCCAAAAATTAATTCTGACATGTCATTTAGAATATCCAATTAGTAATGGCCTGTACTGTGTGTCCTCCAATTAGTCATGATTGGCCTCATGTTTTTGAAAAATCCACATAAATTAATGCAAAATTCTCAGTCAACAACCTAGCAATCTCATATTTATATTATTTCATTTTATCAAAAAGGTAGTTTTTCATTACATATTACATAAATTGCAACTTTTCTTTATATGAAATTACTAAATTGTAACACACAATTTAGAATCTCTGTAGATATTTCTGAGTATAATGAATATAATGCAAGGATTAAGGCTTGTTGTCCTTACAATCAATAGCTCTGCTCCCTCTGCCCTTACGATTTTAAGGAAATTTTCCTTAAGTTTAAGAGAGTGAGAGAAGTAAAGTAAAGTGTCCTGTAGAGACATAAAGAACATCATTCTTAAGGTTTACAGCTATTTATCTTGGTGTGATCCCTCTTGGCTCTTATCCCAGGATTTTTTACTGTGGATATTGATAGTCTGTCAGAACTTTTGATCTGGTTATAGTTGCTCCTTAAAGTTTAACTCTTTCTGCAATTCAATCAATCTTTTTTTTTACATTTTATTAATTGCTACTGCAGATTTTATGGAATTGAGGAATTGGTTTTCAAAGGAAAAATACTATGAGCAGGGTATTTGTCTCTGTCTAGACAATGTAATGCATCACAAAGAGAGCAAAAAATTGGCTACACAAAATCCTTCTCATCAGTCATTTGTTTCAGAATTTCTATCACTTAACTCTGTCTGTGTTAAAACCTGGTTTAATAGAGAATATGAATCTCATGAATCAGATTCAAGATACCAATTTCTTCACAATACAAGAAAATTACTCAAACAGTATAGAACACCAATCCTGGAATGATCCCAGTTACTGTTTAAGGTATTATGTCATCATTTACTAGTTTACAATTCATTACTTTATAATTGGTTATAAATAACCATAATTCTCCTTATTCCAGAATTTTATACTTTACAATTTTTATGTAGGTAAATTAAAAGGAGAAAAAGAAAAAATAAGAGAGTAAAGATTTTGCAGTCAATTGTGATTATATCAGAATAATGTTATGCTAGGAAGATGCTTTGGCCAATGTCCTGAGATGTCCCATGTGAAGGATGATAATTTTTAAGGGATATTCATTTCTTTTACAGTAGAGATATACAATGATATACATTTTATAAGATATTCTGAATTTAAATGCTTCCACAAAAACTAAAAATATATTTTTTGTTTAAGTCTAGAAACCACACATTACTTACCATAATTAATTGAATATATTTATGCACACAAAAACTTGCATGTAGATGTTGTCAAAAGATTTATTCATTATTACCAAATGTGTCAGTCACCAACACACCATTCTGTATGTCTACAGAAAAAATAAACTGGTGAATATAGTGAATAGAATATCAATTTTATGCTAAAAATGATATATTATTAGGCCATGAAAATATATTAGGTACTGAAAATACACAAGAAAGCAAGGAAAAAATTTGGAAAATATTCATATTGAATGAATTTGCTGACAATGTAAAACTCTGGAGATAGGGAAGAATACTGGTTGATGCCTAGTTTTATAGACAAGACAGCCAATTAAGAAGAACATAGGGTTTATATCATGAGTGCTATCTAAATGAAATTGCATGACTTTATATACATCACTGAGAGGATGAGTCATATGAATTATGGAATCTGAATGATTGTATAATGTCAATGAAGATGACCAATATCACCCATGAAAGCAAGTTTTAAATAGATTGTTATGAAGGGCTAGCGATTCTAGAGTTTATTTTGAGTTTTCATTCTGGATTTTAGGCACATTGTCTTACAACTTAGGTATGTGAACCCTAAATCCCATAACATTACCTTAATGAAGTTATCAAGAAAAAACAAGCAATGTGATGGGAAATCTAATTTCCTATGATTTTCCCAAAAGAGAGAACAGTTAACCATTGCCTAATTCTACTTTGCTTGGTATGCTTTGCCAAATCTAAAGAAGTTGATATCAATTTTTATTTAAACCAGGGAAATAGGTTGTCAACAGCAGAAAAAACTTGCGACCCAGCATTCTAAGCAATAAGAATTAATTTATATTGTACCATTCATAAGCAGGTTAACAGTGGTAGTATTTGTAGACATAAGAATACAATGCATATATATTTGATGAGGAAGTTTGCAATGAAAAATAATAAACATAGTCATATTTGTGACATTTTATGTTTTGCTTTTCTAGAAAATATTGAAGTGGAAATGATGACCAAATCTATGATTCAAGATCTAGGAAAGAAAAGGCATTATATAAATAAATCACGTAAAATACATACATTATGAACACAACCTTGAATATAATCTGGAAATAAACAATGTGATTAAAACTCCAATATTATTAAATCTCCATATTATTATTGTTATTATTCTTGTTATTTTATCTCCATTATCCACAATATATATAATTTCTAATGAATTATTACTGTTCTAGTTAAATAATTTGTTTTTCTCCATATTTTTATGACCTATGATGACTGCAAAGTAATTAAATGGATATTCCATACAATATAGAACATCTTTGGAAAATAAAAATAAAAGCTGTGTGCCATAGCATAGTACCCTTAAATATATATATTTTAAATTATTTTCAATGAAGTAATTAATTTTCATTGTTTTCCCATTTATCTGCTATAGAAAGGACTTGAAATTTGTTGTCTTGAGAAAGAGTATGGGATTTAAAACAAGGAAAGTTATGAACTCAAACTTAAAGATGAACAAGTAATTGAATGGGACAAGTAACTGATTCCTTATTCCATTCTATAGCCATAAGACATATATTGAAATGAAAATCTTATAATCAAATTACAAACATCATCTCCTTCTCTGTCTCTGTCTCTCTGCATGTGTATATATTGTTGTATGCATGTATGTTTGTATGTATGTATGTATGTATATATGTATGTATGTGTTCATAAACAAATGGATGCCAAAGCCTTTGTGAGAAGAGCACAAATTTTGTAAGTCAGTTCTTTCCTTTCACTCTATCTGTCCTAAGGACAATGTTATGAATGATAAGATGTAAGCAAGAATGAAAAGTTGTTCTCATACAATGGTGATTAAAACAACAAAATAATGGCCAAATTCACTAATTTAAAAAATAATGAACATCCATATTTCTCAAACTTTTCTACTAAAATGAAAGAAAATAATTCCTTCTCAGTTCATTCTATAAAGATGATAAATCTGTGATGCAATACCCAGATTAGGACACAATAATATAACAAAAATTTTGATTTACAACCTTGATGAACATAGATGCTAACAAAAGAAATAAGATACTAAGTCAATTACATACTGAAACTGGTTTCGTTACAAACAGGCAACGTTGGCTTAACTTATACAAACTTAAAAATATGGTTGCACATAAATAGAAAAATAATAAAATGGATATGAATATCATAACTATAGACTCAGAAAATTGTTTATTATCCTCCCTGATGTAGCTCAGAAAAACACTACTAATAGAAATATCAGACATCAATAAATTATAAACTATAAATTCTGAGCCCAAAGAAAGTATTTAAAAAAGGAAGAAACTGAAGGAATATCCTTTGAAATTGGGTTTGAAATATGCTAGCTCACCATTGTTAATTTTAGTCATTACAGTATGTCCACTTTTAACCATAGCAGCCAGCACAAGATAATGAAATTATGGAATATACATGGAATCTGTCTAAGTTACCTGAACACATAAAAAATGGCATATTAACGCAACAAAATAATCGTAAGCAATTACTAAGAAAATATTATCTTTTCTACAAAACACTTTGAATAAGAGCTCATCATTTTATCAACATATATGAGAATCAGAAAAATGTACTAAGCACATGCATAATATACAACAGACAGGAAATAAATATTGGGTGTTTAGGAAGCTGGTCTCATTTATTATATAGTTAAGAGGCACAGTGATAAAGTATTATGGCCATCTAACATTTTCCTTTCTACATAGTCCATAATCCAAATTACAAATGTTGCCATCCACAATTAAGATAGATCTTCTTAGCTCAATTAATCTAATCTAGACAGCCTTAGAGATTCACCCAGAGGACAGCCTCATTTACAGCATATAAGTGTGTATAGAAGCTTGTCTCCTAGATATCCAACTATACAATCATAATCATCATGGTTCGAAAAATTCATAATTTAATCTGTTTTGTACAACTAATACACACTAATACAATAGTTAACTGTAACATTATTAAAATTATTGTATTTGATTTAGAAGAAGAGAATTCAAGATACGAACTTTTTTAGGAATGAGTCACATTTAGTATATACTGGCTTCCAACTTGCTACAGAGTCAATAATGACCTTGAATTTATTATCTTCCTTTTTCATTTCCTGCTACTATTCCCCATTCTCTTCATTTTTCCTGTTAAAGATAAAACCTAGGACTTCATGACTGTTAGACACTCTATGCACTTCTACAGGAACAAATTTAAGGAAGAGTTTTTAATCCCAATTTTTTTTCAGAATATCATATGCAATCATTTATTGTTGTGTTCACCATAAGCAACATAGACTAATTTGTATACCTTATTACAAATATTTTAATAATACATGTTATAAAGAGTAAACAGGTAAAGGGAGAAATATCTGGCCATTTCACTCCCAAGTCTATAGGGAAGAAGCTATGAATTATAATTTTTTTTCACAACTTATCAAAACTAAATGATTTTTACCAAAGCATTTGAGAGTTTTAAAAGCTTGATTTTGTTTGGGATATTATGAAAAATATCATTTCCAGATTTTAGAAAGAATGGAACAAAACATCTATTGATTGAGTCAGAATAACTCATTTTAGAAGAGTAAATGTGAAAGTAAAGGTTTCAAGGACCTGCTTTAAATATAATCTAACAATTCACAAGTTATATATATTACCATTGGTTTATGTTATTATTTCAAAATACTGACTTCACTGGTTTTCTAGCTAAACATCTGTCAGATATTTGTTTCAACATAACCAAATTATTAGTTGTAATCTGAAATGTTTCTATGTTATTAATCAGCATGATATTTTGTGAACATAATAATTTCCACTGTCAACATTCACTACATATGTACTTAACAGATAATGATAACCAATCAATCACAATGTCTATTGCTTGTATTGTGACACTGAGCAACCTGCAATCATTTATTTCAATGCTCAGAAAACTTGAATGATAAGTCACAATGCTCCAAAGAGAGACTATATAAAATATAATTGGTATGATAAGGCTGAAGGAGCATGTAAGTCATCTTCTACAAGGGGATGACTAAAGAACATTTCCAAAGGAAACAAGAAAGTTTATTTCAGTAAAAGCAAAATATATGCAAAATTGATCTTTTTTGTTTTCATTTTAGGGAAGGATAATACACAGCTTTCTTTAGGAAAGCATGAGTTTAGTGTAGATTTATCTAAATAAATGGGGAAAAAACCAAGGAAACAATACATGAAGAGATTATACTTCTAATTGTGGTGAATGAAGAGAAGAATGAAGCAAGACTTTTTAGCTTAGATGCTAGCATATGACAGAACATTGAAGAGAGCAGTGAGGGGTGGTATGATAAAGTTTATTGCATAAATATTTAAAAATTGATAAGGGGAGAATTTCTAAATGAATGTGAGTTATCGTTTTAATGTCTAATTGAATGAAAGACCTTCCGGAAATATATCTACTGTTACTCAGAGGTGTCTTGACAATTTGGTCTGTTATGTGAAGCATTTTAATACCATCCTTGAATGTTTCAAAGGGAGAAACTCTGCCCATGTGGTTTAACATCCTATAGTTTCAACATAGTATTATTTTATAAAGACTAACATTTCAAAGAATGGCATTAGAGCCAACAGTCCAAAGATTTATATTCTTTTTAAATATGCATAAAACTTATTGCATAGGGGAGGAACCCTATAGAGTTCACATTGAAGAGGCAGTACAACCAGTATGTTTAAATGGAAGAGCCACACTTTCAGACTTAGTTGAAATTCTGCGATCCATTAAATCACAATGCTGCTTAATGCCCTGACAAAGTGAATTATTGCAAAATGTTTAACTTACTCCTAGTGTGAAGCTTGCTGGAAGAGCCTCACTGATTATGGAGTAGAGCATAAATATATTACTATTATTATTAATAAAAGTAATTATGTGATAATTATTTCATGATTTGACATTAGCTTGTGTGATCTAAATATATAACATGATAAATTACTTCTTCCGGAGCAGCAGGCTAACATTTAAAGCCTCAAAAGTTATAATTTAGTACCTATACCTGCTGTTTTAAGACTTATGTATTTTGTGAGGATAAACACTTTATTCCTAAAATATTCGCTCTCAGAATCATTTATCACACAATTATGGCATATATTATAGAATGAGATATATAATTATAACTTTACACGTAACATCATCATTTCTTTATTTCTGTTCATTCTTTGCTTTTATATTTCATTTGAAAATCTCAGGTCTTAATTAGTGTGTGATATTTTGTGATTTTGTACATAGCTAGGATTTATTATAAATTTTCGAGCATAAATTCTTCTTTTGTTATTTCAATGAGTACAAAATACTAGAAAAATGAAAATCATCTAAAACTTTGATCTGCTTTTGCTTAGTATTTTATTCCATATGAATTAACAAAGTCTCATAGTCAATAAACCTTGACTGTTTCATTCAAGGTTTAGAATAATTAGTCTATATTTTCTTAATTTTGTATTTAGCACGTGTCTACAACTGAAATACTATGACATAGATAATTTAAAAAGCACAATTAATCATCTTTCCTACATTGTACTACATTGTAATAGTGTTCTACTTCCATTGTGAAATATTGCCAGTGGGTATATACTTTTGCACAGTTGGTCCTTAGTCATTAGGTGACATTTTTAAAGAAGATTGATTTTCTTAGAAAGTAGTCACTGGTGTGGGTCTTGAGGTTGTACATCCAAACACCACTTCTTTATCTGCCCAGCGTCTTGGGTACCAAGGCAATTCATTAATTTGTCTTCTTCCTGCTGCTGTTTCTGTGCCTTCTGCACAATTGTGGGCTGATTTATACAAACAACAAGCAAAGGTAAACCATGCCTTTACTAAGATGCTTTTGTTGGGTATGTGTTCATTTCAATGATAGAAGATATTATAGTAAATGGAGTCCATTTTGTCCATATGAAATAAAAAATGGGTATCTGACCTTCCATGTCTGATTTAGTATCTGACCTTCAATGTCAGATATTTAATGTCATAATACATAGATTATGTTATAATTTCCTTATACCTATTTACTATTTTATATCTATGAGTATTTTGCCTGAATGTTCACCATGGAAGTGTGCATTTGATCTGTTGGAACTAGAGTTATAGATGGCTGTGAGATATCAATTTGGTTATGGAAGTGAATCTGGGTCTTCTACAAGAGCAAAAAATGCTGGTAACTGCTGAGTCAACTCTCCAGCCCTGTATAAAGTGATATAATCAACTTAATATGCACTTCTTCCCTTCAATTTTGCCGCTATCCTCTCTGACCATTTTTCTTTTAAACTTCATATTTTATTTTATTTTATTTTACTTTATTTTATTTTATTTTGTTTTGTTTTCCTTTCAGCACACGTAGTGATGCACAGAACTGAGTGGGCAATTGGACCCTCTATTAGAATATGGGTAACTTCTAAGGACCAATCTTAACCCTACGGTCCACAACAATGAACTGTATGACATGATAATCCTAACAGTAGAGTAGTTGCAATAATCAACAGTTCTTTAATTATACAAGGTATGCAGGAGATGAGGAATATCATAATTAGTGTTTGAAACCTAGCTAACTACATGAGACTGGTGAGATTATATTTCTTAGAGGAGAACCTACTATTGGTACTTTGTAGAACCAGCATAATACCTAACAGCATTCTAAATAGTTATAGTCGTACATGTAGGAAAGTTTATCTTTCACAAATCTACTCTACACTTCTTTTTTGGCATCAAGGATAAAAGTGAGTGTAATACCCAAACATGTCTACCATACACTCTAGCATTGTATAAGCACTACGTTAAGTAAGAGAATGAAAATTCATTTCTGTGGTTACCTTCCTAAGGCATCTAACAAATGTTGTTAATGCAAGGCTGAGAGAACCTGAGTAATCAAACCCCAATGTGTTGTATCATATACGTGCACTCATCATTTTCGTGTATTTCAGTATTGCCGAAGTACTAAAATGTTATTCTTTGCATGTAAATTGCTTGTCAATTTTATTCATTTTTGGAAAATGAGAGAAAATGGCATCTCTCATAAGTCAGTTATTAAATTTACATGATGTACTCTGCTTCTTCTTTATATATATGATAAACCTCATACCTCCTGTTGTACCTAACATGAAGGATACAGTTGGCATCCTGCAGTAGGTACTTATTCCAATGTGTATTGATGAAGGTTGGCATATTATCTTCTACGTGCTTGAGACATTGAATTTTTATGACTTTCTCCTACAGAAGCATGTTTTTACTGTTGTGTACATTAATTTTTGAGAAGAATCCCTAGTTTCACAAGATGACCAAAGAGTTTACTGAGAACAAATATTCTGATTGTAAAGACATAGATTCAGAAGTCATAGAAATCTTAGGCCATGGTTCTTATTTAATTTTCTGGATGAATGTAGGAAAGTGAATTGATCATAATTGTCAGTTTTTGGAACTTGTGTAAGAACTTCAGTGATGGGTCAGGTCATGTCACCATATAGCCTATTGATGATATTCTGCATGGTTTATAATAGATTACTGTGCTGCTCTCTGTTATTAGATTCAAAACATGTGTAGGAAATTTGAGTGCAGTATGAAAAAGATGGTAGATCAAAATACAGTAAGCAGGACCTCTGGAACTTTACTCCCAATAGCAATAGAACTAAATTGTGCCATGTGCATGCTTTTATGTAATATCATTGTCATAAGATATTTATTCTCCCAAAGTATATGAATAAATGAGTGGATAAAAATTTCTTGAAATATTTCAAATACTATCTTATCTCATTGCCTTCTTTATTTTGAAATGATAGATAACAATGTACTAAAAAACAATTTTATTTCCTTAGAAGAGGAAGCATAGTAGTTCCCCAGGTGAATGTTAACTTGATTCATAATGAATCAGCTCAGGATGTTCTGCCCTCAAAACACAAACAACAGGATAAAAATCTATGTACCTTCTTTCTGTGACACTCGTACACAGTTAAGAAGGAGCTGGTCCTACTGAGCACAGTATATGTCCATAAGATAAAGTACATCTGCTTATATGATCTCAGATACAAATCATTCTTCTGTTATTTTCTGTCTATAGAAACTGGGATAAAACTTATTTCTCCAAATCTCAATTTAATATAAAAAGTCTAACACAGATTTAGTGGGTACAAAAAAGTATTTTGTGGGATCAAATACAGAATCTAGCAGGTGTTCACTTTATATTACTTTATTGATTGGTTGACTGGAGGTATTTACTAAATCCTGAAGGTGATATATTGAAGGTAACTGATAACACTTTTACAATCTTTGTTTCATGTGTAACATGTTGTTAAGACCTCAAATAGAGAAACAAATATTACATCTTATTTTATAATAGTGCTGTTCTAGAAAGTACATGCACTGATGTTTTAATCTGCAATGTCCGTGTGATTAGTAATATAAAAAACTTAATTTTAATTGAAATGATATTCACTTATGTAGAAGAGAATGCCTTTATATTGCAATCTAGTAGACATTATCTGGACATATTTGTATAATAGAAATAATGTGTACATTATTTTCAGTGTCAGAAACAGAAGTGCAGCTTGTCATAGTACTTTCATGTCAGGGTTTTTAAGAAGGATTTGATTAAGGTGTTTCTCAGGCTTCCCTTATGTCAAAGCTCAACTTGAGCTCTCATCTCACTCACATAACTGTTTTCGGGACTCAGGTCCTCACTATTTCATGCCTAGAGATATAGGTTCTTGTCAGAGGTGACCTCTGCAAGCCAGTTTTGAAAATGTCACTTGCATTTCTGCATAATAAGCAAGCAAACGAGTCACATAGAGACTGACATCTGTGATCTAGTCTCAAGGGATCATCACATAGCTTTAGTAAATTAGAAGAGATGGATAAGCCTTGGTGACTGTCCAGGGGAGATGGTGGCAAGACTCTGCATATCAGAAAGAGATGCTAGCAGCAGGCTCAGAGGCCACTTTCCACAGCATTAACGTTTGCTTTCAACGTCAATGCCCTCCCATTCTATTATCATTTCTATCAGCGTTAACAATCAGCACCCAGGATTTTCGATGATTATATTTTATAATGAAGTCTATTTCAAAAAAAGTATTGTGACCATGCTGAGAGATGGGAGAAGATGAGAGGAGAATGAACAGATTGGTATATGAGTGTATGTGCAGATCTGCCCATCTCACTGAACCTGAGGAGTGAAAAAGTATATCTCCTAGTTTGCTCATCACTCACCGCCATATTCCTTTGAAACAAGTTCTTTCATGCAACCTAGAGCCTGTTATGTTTTTTACAAACTTTTGAGAAATGGCAAATTTTCTCTTATATTAATCCTATTATTGCCATAGTAACTATGTAATGTCTTGAAAACTACAGAATGCTTCATTTATTGTTCTATCCACATAGTTGTCAACATGTTTCTTACATAACTTATTCTCTAAACTCTGCCTAAAAATTTATCTATTTTCACGATGCCAACAATATTGGAGTCACTTATTGCTTCATTCCCTAGATACCTCCAATAAAGTATTCTTTTTATTTATTTTCTACTTGGATATTTTACTTCTATCTGTTTCAAATGTTATCCCCTTTCCTGGTTTCCCCTCTGCAAACCCCCTATACCATCCCCCCTTACATTGCTTCTATGAGTGCGCTCCCCAACCCACCTAACCACTCCCACCTCTCCACCTTAGCATTTGTTTACACTGAGGCATCAAGCCTTCATAGGACTAAGGGCCTCCCCTCTCATTGATGCCAGATAAGGCCGCTTCAGCTCCTTCAATCCGTCCCCTAACTCCTCCATTGGGGTCCCTGTGCTCAGTCTGATGGTTGGATGCAAGCATCACCATCTGTATTGGTCAGGCTCTGGCAAAGTCTCTCAGGAGACAACTATATCAGGCTCTTGTCAGCAAGCATTTTTTGGCATCCACAATAGTATCTGGGTTTGGTGTCTGCATGTGGGATGGATCCACAAGTAGGGCAGTCTCTTGATGACCTTTCCTTCAGTCTCTACCTCACTCTTTGTCCCTGTATTTCCTTTAGACAGGAGCAATTCTGCGTTAAAATTTTGGAGATTGGTGGGTAGTTACAACCTTCAACGGGGGTGTGGGTTGCATGCCTAATATCTGAATATGATCTGGACAGGTTCTCCCACCCCTTTGTGGGGTATTTCAGCTAATGTCATCCCTGTGGGGTCCTGGGAGGTTCTTGCTTTCCTGATATCTGGGGCTTTTTGGTTGCTACTTCCAGTTCCCCATCCCCCATTGCTACGTAGAAGGAGGAACGAAATAATCAAGGGAAGTAGAGAGTAGGAAGGACTTGAGAGGAAGAGATGGGGGGGGAAGAGGGGAAGAATAAGGCATGGGAAGAGACAGAGGAGATGTACAGAGGATCAGGAAATTGAACAAAGGTGTGTAGCAATAAAGTATTCTTTTTTTTTTTTTTTTTCTTTTTTTGGTTTTTGAGGCAATGTTTCTCTGTGTAGCACTGGCTGTCCTGGAACTCCCTCTGTAGACCAGGCTGGCCTTGAACTCAGAAATCCACCTGCCTCTGCCTCCCAAGTGCAGGGATTAAAGGTGTGTGCCACCATTGCTCTGTCAATAAAGTATTCTTAATGAAAACTTCAATTTTAGCATCATAGCCAACAACAAAGATTTCAGTAAAAATTATATAGACAGATTACATAGATAAAAATATAGATGTTTGAATTTAAATTTAAAACCTGATTAATACAATTGTATCTAGATTTTCTTTGGTAAGATGTAGCTAACTTTTCTGAGACCATATACACATGAATAAGTTTAAAATCTGTTTTTGTGCACAGAAATATCAACCTCATCTATTGCTAATAATACATTATCTGAATTTTTATTTTTCCATTTATTTATTTATTTATTTATTTATTTATTTATTTAGAATTAATCATTTTATTCATTTACATATCAAATGATATCACACTTTCTGGTTGACCCCTACACCAACCCCCAATCCCATGATGTCCCAATTCCTGATTCCCCCTCTGCCATCTCCATCCCACATCTGCCCTATCCCCTCCCTTTTGCCTGTATGAGAGTGCTCCCCCATCTACAACCTCCCACCCCACCGCTCCAGCATCCCCTTATTCTGGGTCATCAAACCTATGCAGGACCAAGGGCTTCTCCTCCCATTGCTGTCTGGCAAGGCCATCTTCTGCTAAATTAGTATCTGGAGCCATGGATCTCTCCAGGTACATTTCTTGGTTGGTGTTCTAGCCTTTGAGAGAACTGGGTAGTCAGGACAGCATATGTTGTTCTTCTAATTTGTGTTGCAATCCCCCTCTGCTCCTCCAGTCCTCCTGCCAGCACCCCACTAGGTTCTCTGAGTTCAGTCTGATGGCTGGCTCCAAGCATCCGCATCTTCTTTGATCAGTTGCTGGCTGGATCTCCCCTGGAACTACCACTTGGTTCCTGTCTGAGAACCCCTCTTGACCAAGGCAATAGTGGGTTGACCCTTCTTTCAATCTCTGTTCCATTTTTTGTCCCTGTTCATCCTTTGGACAAGAACATTCTGGGTTAAAAAACTTTGAGATGGGTGGGTGACCCCATCCTTGACCAGGGGTCGTACCTATCTACTGGAGGTGGTCTCCACAGGTCCTCTCTCCCAATTCTCTGGGCATTAGAGCTAAAGCCAATCTCATTGAGTCCTGGGAGCCTCCTGTTTCTCTGATGTCTGGGACCCTCCAGTGGTTATCCCCATTTCCTCGTCCTCCCTGCTACCTATTTTTATTCAATTTCCTGACCCTCTGTATCCTGCTCAGATTTCCTCCAATTTTTTTGATACTGCCGTCCTTATTTCCTTCTCCTCCTTTCTCCCTCTCTTTTCCTCCTCCACTTCCACTTCCCACAGTCATCCCATTCCTCCCCCCCGACATGCAGGACTAAAGCATATCCCCCATGGTTTTCCTTCTGTCTACTCTCCTTATGGTCTGTAGGTTGGTTGTATCATAAGCATTGTGAGCATTTGGACTGGTATCCACTTATCATTGAGTACATACCAAGTGTGGTCTTTTATGTCTGTATTACCTCACTCAGGATGATATTTTCTAGTTCCATCCATTTGCCTATGAATTTCATGAAGTTATTGTTTTTAATCGCTGCATAGTACTCCATTGTGTATATATACCATATTTTCTGTATCCAACCCTCTGTTGAAGGACATCAGGGTTCTTTCCAGCTTATGGCTATGATAAATAAGGCAGCAATGAACATAGTGGAGCATGTGTCCTTGTTATATGATGGAGCATATTTTGGGTATATGCCCAGGCACAGTATAGCTGGATCTTCAGGTAGAACTATTTCCAATTTTCTTATGAATCACCAAACTAAAACTATTTCCAATTTTCTTATGAATCACCAAACTAATTTCCAAAGAAGTTTTAATAACTTGCAGTCATACCAGCAATGGAGGAGTGTTCTTTTTCCACATCCTTGTCAGCATCTGTGACACCTGAGTTTTTGATCTTAGCCATTCTGACTTGTGTGAGGTGGAATCTCAAGGATATTTTGATTTGCACTTCCCTGATGACTAAGGATGTTGAACATTTATTTAAGTGTTTCTGAGCCAACTGAGGTTTTTCTGTTGAGAATTCTCTATTTAGCTCTGTGCTCCACTTTTTTTTTCAGTAATATGCTATTTTTTGGGGGGATTATCTTTTATTAGATATTCTCTTTATTTACATTTCAAATGTTATCCTCTTTCCAAGTCTCTCCTCCAGAAAACCCCTATCCCATCCCCCTTACCCCTGCCTCTATGAGGGTACTCCTCCCCCTGCCAACCCACTCCCACCTTCCAGCCCTGGTATGCCCTTACATGAGGCATCAAACACCCTCAGGCCCAAGGCCTATTTCTCCCACTGATGTCTAACTAAGCCAGCTATCAGGCCTGAGCCATGGGTCCTTCCGTGTGTACCCCAGGATTAATATAGTAAAAATGGCCATATTCCTGAAAGCAATCTACAAATTCAATGCAATTCCCATCAAAATTCTAACTTAATTCTTCATAGACTTAGAAAGAGCAGTTCTCAAATTCATTTGGAATAACAAAAAACACAAGATAACAAAAACTTTTCTCAACAATAAAGGAACTTCTAGGGGAATCAACATCTCTTACCTCAAGCTGTATTATAGAGCAATAGTGATAAAAACTTCATGGTATTGGGATAGTGACAGGCAGGTAGATCAATGGAATGGAATTGAAGGCCCAGAAATGAACCCACACACATATGGTCACTTGATCTTTGACAAAGAAGCTAAAGCCATTCAGTGGAAAAAAAGGACAGCATTTTCAAGGAAAGGTGCTGGTTCCAGTGGCATTCAACATGTAGAAAAATGCAAAATGATTCAACCCTATCTCCCTGTACAAAGCTCAAGTCCAAGTAGGTCAATGATCTCCACATAAAACCAGATATACTGATTCTAATAGAAGAGAAAGTGGTGAAGAGCCTCGAACACAGGAGCACAGGGAAAAATTTCCTGAACAGAATAACAATGGCTTATACTCTAAGATCAAGAATCAACAAATGGGACCTCATAAAATCACAAAGCTTCTGTAAGGCAATGGACACTGTCAATAACACAAAATGGCAACCAACAGATTGGGAAAAGATCTTTGCCAATCCTACATTTGATAGAGGGCTAATATCCAATATATACAAAGAACTCAAGAAGTTAGATTTCAGAGAATCAAAAATGGGGGATCAATGCTAAACAGAAAATTCTCAACTGAGTAAACTGGAATGTCTGAGAAACACCTAAAGAAATGTTCAACTTCCTTAGTCATCAGGGAAATGCAAATCAAAACATCCCTGAGATTCCACCTCACACCAGTCAGAGTGGCTAAGATCAAAAACTCAGGTGATAGCAGATACTGGCGAGGATGTGGAGAAAGAGGAACACTCTTCCAGTTTTGGTGGTTTTGCAAGCTGGTACATCCACTCTGGAAATCAGTCTGGCTGTTTCTCAGAAAATTGAACATAATACTATCTGAGGACCCAGCTATACCACTCTTGGGCATATACCCAGAAGATACTACAACATGTAATAAGGACACATGCTCCACTATGTTCATAGCAGCCATATTTATAACAGCCAGAAAGTTGGGAATAACCCAGGTAGATGTGCCTCAACAGATTATTGGATACAGAAAATGGAGTACTACTCAGCTATTAAAAATAATGACTTCATGAAATTCTTAGGCAAATAGATGGAACTGGTAAACATCATCCTGAGTGAGGTAACCCTGTCACAAAAGAACACACATGATCTGCATTCACTGAAAAGTGGATATTAGTCAAAATGCTTGGAATACCCAAGATACAATTCACAGACTTTATGAAGCTCAAAAAAAAGGAAGACCAAAGTGTGGATGTTTCAGTGCTTCTTAGAAGGGGGAACAAAATGCTCACAAGAGGAAATATGGAAACATAGTGTGTGGAGCAGAGACTGAAGAAAAGGCCATCCAGAGACTGCCTTACCTGGCTATCTATCCCATATACTGTCACAAATCCTGGATGCTATTGTGGATTCCAGGAAATGCATGCCTTATATGGATATCTCTTGAGAGGCTCTGCCAAAGCCTGACTAATACAGAGGTGAATGCTCACAGCCAACCATTGGACTGAACGCATGTTCCCCAATGGAAGGGTTGGAGAAGGGACTGAAGGAGTTGACGTGGTTTGCAGTCCTATGATCGGAGCAATAATGTGAACCAGCCATACCCCTGGAGCTCCCAAGGACTTGACTACCAACTAAAGTGTACTCCACTTTTTAATAGGGTTAATTGGTTCTCTGGAATCTACCTTGAGTTCTTCATATATTTCAGATATTAGCTTTCTACTGGATGTAGGGTTGTTAAAGATCTTTTCCCAATCTGTGGGTTGCCCTTTTGTCCTATTGAGAGTGTCCTTTGCTTTACAGAGGCGTTTCAATTTTATGAGATCCCATTTATCAATAGTTGTTCCTAGAGTCTGATCCATTGGTGTTCTGTTCAGAAAAATGTCCCCTGTTCTGTTGTGTTCAAGGCTCTTTCCCACTTTCTCTTCAATTAGATGCAGTAGATCTCATTTTGTGTGGTGGTCCTTAATCCATGAACTTTGCACAAAGAGATAAGAAAGGATCAATTTGTATTCTTCTACATGACTTCTGCCACTTGAACCAGCACCATTTGTTGAATATGCTGTCATTTTTTCCACTGAAGGTTTTTCGCATCTTTGTCAAAGATCAGGTAGCCATAAGAGGTGGGTTGATTTCTGGGCCTTCAATTCTATTCCATTGATCTACCTGTCTCTGTACAAATATCATGCTGCTTTTGACTCTATTGCTCTGCCATACAGCTTGGGACCAGGGCTCATGATTCTCCCTGAAGTTCTCTTATTGATGAGGCTAGTTTTTTCTATCTTTGATCTTTTGTTATTCCATATGAATTTTGAGACTTAAGTTCTCAGGGAGTGGAGGTCTGGTGGGGGAGATGGTGGGCACATCCGTCTGGGGATGGGGGGATGGGAAGTAGAACTGTCAGAGACTGGACTGTGAGGGAGAAATGACTGGACTGTCAAAATAGATTAATAATAATAATAATAATAATAATAATAATAATAAATCAAAGAGAATAGCATGTGATCATCTCATTAGATGCTGAAAAAGTATTTGTCAAAATAAATCACCCCTTCATGTTAAATGTCTTGGAAAGAACAGCAATTCAAGACCCATACTTAAACATCATAAAAGAAATATAAAGCAAAAGAATAGGGAACATCAAACTAAATTGAGAGACTTGAAGCAATCCCACTAAAATCAGGGAATAGACAATGGTGCCCATTCTCTCCATATCTATTCAATATTCAGTATAGTACTTGAAGATCTAGACAGAGCAATTAGTCAACAAAAGGAGGTCAAAGGCATACAAACTGGAAAGAAAGAAGTTAAGATATCACTATATGCAAATAATATGATAGTATCCTTAAGTGACCTCAAAAATTCTACTAGAGAACTTCTACAGCTGATAAACAAGTTCATTAAAGTGGCTGGATATAAAATTAACTCAAACAAATCTGTAGCCTTCCTCTACTCAAAGGATAAACATGCTGAGAAAGAAATTAGAGAATTGATAGCCTGCACAATAGTCACAAATAATATAAAATATCTTGGTGTGATTCTATCCAAGCAAGTGAAAAAAATTTTATGAAAAGAACTTCAAGTCTCTGAAGAAAGAAATCAATGAAGACCTCAGAAGATAGAAAGATCTCCTGTGCTCATGGATAGGGAGCATTAATATAGTAAAAATGGCCATCTTACCAAAAGCAATCTAAAGATTCAATGCAATTCCCATCAAAACACTTGGCACATTTCTATTGGTTATTATTGATACTAGCTTGGTATGAACAATGGTTGGCAGCTTAATCAATCTAATTTGAGACAATAGGTTCTTTTCTGTTAAGAACTGATTGGCTGTTGCTAGGTGTGGAGTGACTGCTTAAGGGAATTGTTGTTGTCAGGGTGACATGGTTCCTGAAAAAAGTCCAGTTGTTCTAATAGCTGAGTTCATTCTTTGACAAGTTAATCATAAAATTCAGTCTCAAAATTAAATGGCATTTGTAATGTTAACTTGGGTCCTTCAGTGACCATCATATCTGTGTATTTGAAAGTGACAGAATGGAATAGAGCATCGGCTATCTTTCCTAACAACTGTTTGGAAGGGAGGTAATAATTTTTTGAATATATTCCCAAAATATACCTGAATTCAAAATCATCATTTGTCAAATATGGTCACAGAAGCTGCTTTTGTGTAGTGACAATATTGAATATATAGGCACAACAATGATCAAGTTCTGAGTATGAATAGCACTGAGTACTCAGTTGAAGATTGAATATCTGTATTAATTCCCTGCCATTCAAGGCTTGGGAATCATCTTTGACAAGAAAACAGAACACTAATATCTGGAGGATAGGAAGAAAACTGTGAAGTGCTGATTTCTGGCTCTTTCTTGGCTGCCTAAACTCAGAACAGCTATGTCTACCTGTATGAGCCATGCACAGAAGCAAGCCATAGCAGACTCCTGTACTGATGGGTAGGGTGCCCTGCCTGAGTACTGGTCTCTTAGAAAAATGGTTGAAAGCCAGTAGCTGCTGAAAGAATGGAAGTGACTACATTTTGGGAATGTGGTTACTGATAGTTTGCTCATGACACAGGAGATGATCACTCACTAATATGCATATGGGAAGCTTTAATTGGACTGGCTAATTATCAATATCAAAATGAATGAATAAATAAATAAATAAATGTCATAGTAACAGAGGAGCTAGCTAATTTTTAAGAGTTTTTTCTGACCTTCCAGAATATTTCCAAGGGACCTCATACCTTCTTTCCACTGTACTCACTTGGTACCCATAAACACTTATAAACATATAGACACACATTTATGTAATAATAATAAATAAATAAGAAAAATTTAAAAATCTAAAGCTACAATGGAGAAGAGTTTGGTTCTGCTTATGGAAACTGGGAAGGTATTGTTATATAGATATTTTCAATATTTGAAATATACATCTTAAATATATTGAATGTTCAAACAATATTATTGAAATACAGAAAACAAAATTATAGTTATTATTGACCAGATGGTGAATACAAAATTCAATTCAAAACAGTAAGTGCTAGAACAATATCTTTGAACACTCATGTACATGAATAATGTATACAACAAATGTTGCTCTGAAATGAATAAATTGTATTCCATAAAACCTCCAAATCAATGAAAAAAAGCAGGAAACTACTATAATTTAAAATATATCTGTGGTTTCCATCAGGAATATTGGAAATAATTGCCTCAATGGAATTTCACAAAAAAACTCCACACATCTTCTATTACTTTTCAGTTGGGACACAGTTATTTTAAAGAAGAAGCTTCACATGGGAGTTTCAGGCTATGGAACACGGAGAATAATAACAGGTCTCCTAACACTGCATATTCTCTCATGGGGAGGAAAATGGTGCCTTCTTATTGATGTTTTAAATCTGTTACAGAGTAATGATTTGCCAATTCAGTACACACAGGGTCATTTTTAAACAAAGGCAGTATTTTTATTTCCTCTTGTTGCAGCAGAACAATGAAAGAGAAGAAAATTCCTGTCTAGTGAGCAGCTTCCTGAGGATGGTTTGATCTGTCAATCCTTCTTTAGGAGAGATTGTTTGCAAAGCCCTAAGCTTCCAAAGGAGCTACAATTGATTAGCTTGGTGAGAAGGCTTGATATGTCTTAACTCCCAGGGCAAAAAAGAATGTAGCTGCAATCATCTCATGTTGTAATTCAAGGTGTATCGATAAAAATGTGACAAATGCGAAGTAAGGCAAAAAAATCTCAAAAATCACTGATATTCCATCATTAATCAGAATGAATGGATAAACGTAGCTATTATTAATAATATTTCTCTTATCACCAGATGCTATCTAAATTTCCTTATTACTGCAACTTCATGGTTATTATCACAAGTTATTTAAATGTAGAGTGGAGTTACTGTTTTTATTTTGTTTTTCATAGAAGTGATTTTATTATAATGGACATACTTTACTAGCATTGTATTAAGGCATGATATTGTAAGACTGTTGTACATCAAATAAGAGTGCATATATGTTTCATTTAGAAAATGTCATTAAATACCCTGCTTATTATTTTAATCAGAAATATACCCCATGAGTTCATGTTCTAAGTTTCTGTTTTGAAGAATGACCTCCTATGACCTTCTTAGGAGTTTGTACTGTATGGAGGAAGTGGACATAGTGTAAGATTTTAGAGGTCATCCCTCAGCTCCTCTAGTGTGAATGTTCCTTGCTCCATCACACAAAAGGATAAATCAAATATAAATCAGTGCCTCACTCTGGGACTGCCCACCTAGAGTTATGTAATTTTAATAAATTCAGATATTCTAAGACTACAAGGTAAAAGAAAGTTTGCTTTCCAAATTGCTGTCTTTACGTATTTTGTCACCGTAAGAAGAAAGTAATTAAGATAGTCATTTTCTGCTCTCTAAATTTTAAGTATATGCATCAACATTCTATCCTAATATTCTATCAAGATTTCCAGTAAAGAATATAGGGAAAATATTGAATAATCGTTGAAACTCATACTATGGTATGAAGCTTTACTTTTGTCTTGAGATACTCAGTTGGATCTCGAACTCCAATACATTTATTAAGATGGGTGTAATTGATGTTCTATGTTTAGTGTTTTTATTATGTGCATCATTTATTGAGAAAATATTAGTGAACCATATTTTTGTGAGTCCAGATATGAAATTTGGAAATACTCTTAACAATTTTATATAGCTAAAATCATAAAAGACGAAAAATTTTGGGAAATAAGTTTATTTTAATTTTTCTTTAATTTTTGAACATATCTTTAAATATATCTAATTTATTAAAGTAGAAAAATGAAATGAGAGGAATAATTTTGCCCAGAGTTCCCATATGTGTCTATAATTCACTTACTGTTTCTTCTCTACATGTTATTATTTCATAGGTAGCAAATGCACTATTGTCTTCACAATATATAGCCAATATGTGGCAGATAAAACCAGAAATATTTTCAAAATCTTTTAAAAGATTAACAACATATAACAGACAACTTAAATGATGCCTCTCAATTCTCCAAAATTCTTGTCATTAGAACTCTCAGTTCTGCTATGAAAAGATGGAGGTAATTTATATTTCAGAATATGCATTTGGGTGGAATAAGAGAGCTTACAAAGCCTGAAACAAAGCAAGATTTGTCAGAACTGTAAGATCAAAGCTGTTTTACTCTATTGAAGAAGTAAGATATTTAATAATAACAAAACTAGTAAAGCTAGTCTGACAAAAGTGGAATTTCAAGTCAGTGGATAGGCAGTAAGATTTGACTGATATTCTGTGACATTATTTAAAATAATTATGTATTCATTTTAACTTATTTACAAAGATAAATGTAAGAAAAAGTAAACATTTAAGTCAGATGTACTGGATTCCCCCTATACTCTGTAATTGCATTACTTGAAAATGAGAAGCAAGCCGGGCAGTGGTGGTGAACGCCTTTAATCCCAACACTCAGGTGGCAGAGGCAGGTGGATTTCTGAGTTCGAGGCCAACCTGATCTACAGAGTGAGTTCCAGGACAGCCAGGGCTACAAAGAGAAACCCTGTCTCGAAAAAAACCAAGAAAAAAAATAGAAAATGAGAAACAAAGCATTCAGTAATATTAAATCTACTCTGGCTTCATAATAACACTGATATCAGCTAGGGCTACAAGAAATATTGTTAGAAAAAGAACGGGAAGAGAGAGAAGATCTAAAAATTAGATTACAATGTATAACATAAACTATTATGCAAAGGCAATTAATATGGATATGGTTGTCCTATATCTGGTATCAGATGTCAAAAGCAGGATGTATATGTGTCCAATATTTCAAAATGAAAAAGGAACAAATGCTCAACTGTGACTACCTTTATAACATACTGTACAGCATTTAGATTCTTCCAAACTCAATAAAAATTTACTGGCCAAATTGAAACAAAATGTACCAATAACACAATTGCTCAGTGAGGAACAAATCAATAAAGAGTACATGTATAAAATTATATGCTTATCCATATTTCCAAATAAATATGACTTCAACTTTAAATTGAAAAGTAAACTGTCATTTACTATGCTAACATTTGGAAAACATTTATTTAGTCAAATAAAACAAAGAAACAAAAATAAGTTTATGATTTTATTTATAGATAAGGCAAACTGTATTTTAAAAATTAAATGTTCAAATATGATGTGAGCATAGAGAATAGAAAAGTAGTTTTTTCATCTATTAAGAGAGATATCTAGGCTGCTACACAAGTAGCAGGTTTTTAGGACAGATAAATGTAGTGATTTGATGGCAATAATTGCAATATAAAAATGAATTGCTAAAGAATTACTATCTTGTGATGAATAAGTAGATCAATCTTAACATAATATATACATGTTAATAAAAAAATGTGTCTTTTATGTTTTAAGATTTTAAAAGCATCGCATGACTTCCTTTTGTTTTCTTCCTTCAAAGCATCCCTTATAATCTTCCTTGATCCTTTTCAATTTTACGCCCTCCTTTGTCATTAATTATTGTTATATACATATATATTATATGTATATATATATAAATGTATATGTATATATTTCATATATTACAGTATAACAATAATTTTATTAACAATAATTATTTTAAAAATCATATTCTACGTATCAAATATAGACAATAATATTTATTAAACAAAATGCAATAAACTTTTACTCACATATAAAGATATAATTTTCACAGGGAAAATCTGTTAGAGCACATGAGTAAATCAAACTGAAAAGTCCTAGATAACCTTGGTTCACATCCAAACCCTAAAAGAATATACCTTTATTAAGATATTTTGACAATACAAAATGAAGTTAATAGTAGTATTGCTTTGTTAGAAGTTAAAAAAAATCTATTTTCTGAAAGTTTAAGACTTTGTTCTCAGATACATTCATTATATAAATAACTATAGCAGTGTTGAAATGGAGTAGACCATGTCCAAAATCAGTAACATGGGTATAAAAGTAATTATTTGTAATCAAGCATTAAATTAATTTGCTTGCCATTAAAATACTTTCAGTGGTCAGATAAATTAAATGAATATATTTACCTGTGGGGCAGGCAATCTGGCACCCGGTTGAGCATAGGCTGAAAACTCTGGGAGACCCAGTGGAATATCCACGAGTGACCGAAATATGTTTTTGGCCGACGCTCCCAGAAGACTCCTGTATAAACAGCTACAGCTTTTACAACCCCTATATAGAGGGATGCCTGGCATGTGAGATTTGTCACATAGAACGCAAGGCTGAGCCCTCCTACAAACAAATGAGGTACTCTGAAGTCCCCAGACCAAAACAATGGGAAGTATCAGTTGTCAAACCCCTAACCCCTCCCAAACAGTATATCAGACCGTCCCAAGCTGTGTAGGTCCCTGCCGCCCCCGCCATCCAGAAGGAATAAAGGTGTGAGAACTACTCCGGTGTCTGAGAGCTTCTATCCTAAGAGCTGTAACACTTCCGACCTAGGAAGAGATCCGCTCTCCCAAGAGCCGCCAGAGGTTTCCCGCACTCCTCCGGTTAGTCGGCCTCTTGTGGGCTCAGCCCTGGCCTGACTCAGCACAGGGCAGTGGGTGTAGCATCTTAGCGGTATCCAGGTGGCAGCCACAGGGACCGAGGCGGAGGAGACTCTGTCCCCACTCGTGCTCCCTCCCCTGCTGGAACCATCGCATTCAGCTGGGCCAGAGACCCCCAGGAAGGCTTCCGGCACGCAGCCCAGCCTTTACCAATTTACAATAAATGTAAAAAGTCAGTGCATTATAGAATTCTAATAAATACAACCTATGAATATAAAACATAAGCATGAATAAATATAAATTATTAAAGCATAAATTGTCTATTGAAACAGAGACCAGTGTATTCTATTTCAAGAGCATGAATGCATCAGTTGAGGGCCAGATTTCAATCAGGATAGAACACTGAGAAGAAAAAGTAAGTGACTACTCTAGAAACCCTGTTATAAAGAGAAAAAAATATATATTATAACTCTAAAATGACGTAAGAGAAACAATTTATTTCCTCACTGAATTGATAGGAACTGTGGTAACAGCAACTCTGGCAAAAACCCTTGTTTTAATAGTAATTGTGGAAGTAACTCAAAGGTTTGTTTGTTTCATTTTTTTGTCTTATGAGAGCTCTAGACTTCTGAAATGTTTATATAATGGTACTTTATGATTCCTGATTTTAACAGTATCTGGAAACAAATACTAATAAATTTTGATAAAATAGTTTTGTCTTAAGGTAGACAAATATGCCTGTGGATCTTTGTATGTTTTTACAACCAAATTCAATGTGTATGAATCAACAATTTATTTATAATTTCATAATACATACATGTATATAGTGCATTATGGAAAAATTTTCATTAAATTTTATTTTGGTTGATTATCAAGCACTGTCAGGTTTTCAGTTTTTAATGATAAATAGATGAAAAGATTTAGCTTTGTCACTCACATGATTTGGGTAAATATGCTCCATGTACTTGTATAGTCAAGGATGCTGTTAGTAACAGTTTTATGACTACTTTTTAGACAAGTGAATGTTTAATTACACAATGGGATTTAAAGATATAATCCATTTCCTGAAAAGAAAAACATGCATGGTCTTTTACATGATATTGAAGTGAAAAACCATGACATTCATTGTAAAACCAGAAGTAAATTGGAAAGAATCCTTAATAGGAAGTATACAATTTAGCCAGTATTTAAAAGGCCTGAACAGAATGAATTCCATTTTCAATTAGCTGTGTGGAATCTGGCTTCTCTCCTTTTCTTTTCATTTGCTGCCTGTCCACCTTCATGGACTTTCCTACTGACTGACTTAGTACTGTCAAAATGTGAGAAATTGCTGCTCTCACTTAGAGAATTTCTCCTGCCCTCTAAATCCCCAATCTGTACAGGAATGTCTGATTCTAGCCTCAAGGCTTCACAAGATAGTTTGTCAGCACCGTTCAGCTTAGCTGAACGAGGAGACAGGTTTGCCATTTCCAAATTTATGAACATTTACAACTTCATATATTTTCAGCACATTCTTTTCTTTTTGTTCAGTCCTCTCATCCTTTTCTTTGTCCTTTTACATGTATATTTCTCAAATGTGAGTAATGTTTGTATTTGTGGATTTGAGAGAAACTTTTCCTTTGGTCAATATTGCAACTCAGCAGTTGGTCTTATTATTATGGGGGTAGCAGTGTTTTGCCCAGCATTTGGAAAAATAAGATTATAGAATATTTTCATTTCTTTATTTAACTGAGGAACACACATAGTTATATCTCTATCTGATAATAAGTAAATTTTAGAGATAAGACTCTCTAAAAATTTCAATAAAATTTTTTAGTGTATAACCATTATTAATTTTTGGTTTTAGCCATACTTGAGTATTTGACGTTCATGTAGTGAAAGATTCATCTTGCCAAATCAAAAAAATTCTGTGAAGATATTTTCTAATGCATTACTTACCGTGTTTTATACTGTGTATAAGATAGATAAAAATCTTATACAAAACAGTATTTTTTTTACTCTGACACAAACTTCAGTAGTAAAACCTAAGATCTTAGATGTTCAATAACTAAGTATAATATAAGGTAGCCAATTAATGTTTCCCTATATTTAAAAGATATTTTTCTAATTGTTTAATGAGAAAAATAGCATTTATTATAAGCACACATTACATTCTCTTTTAATGAATCATGTGTGTTCGTGTATGTGTACATTTTTATATGTGGGATTCTTGGGAGAGGTGCACACCTATGGGGCAAAGAATTGTCAGGAATCTTCTTCCAGCCTGCTCCTACTGATTGAAGTAATGTCTCTCACTTCAAAACACAGTTCACTGATATTGCTACTCCCACTGGTTAACTTGCTCCTGATACCTCCTGTCTCTGGCTTCTGAAGAACAGCAGGCTCCATTTCTATATCAGTATTCTGCCTATCTAATATTTAGATATCCTCTTGCTTGTGACTCAAATATTTTTGTTTTCTTCTTTGTTTGGGTTTTGTTTGTTTATTTTGTTTTATATTTAGCTCTCAAAAATCTCCTCAATTCCAAAGTTTTCTTTTGTATCAAAGATACATAAGATTGATTTTTTAATAGCATGTTATAATTTCTGCATTGATATCCTGCTTGGGGAATATTTTAATGATATTTATGCTAATTTTTAAAACTTAACCTATTCAGCTTATTATGCACTAACTATTCTTTTAGATATAAGGAGATAATTTTGACTCACAAGGTTTTATGCTTGTAACTTACATGAATCTACTAATGGAATAAACGCTACTTAGATTACAAAGGAATTATGCTCAAGAGCATACTTCTCTAAACATAGGATAAGTAAATTTATGTTCTTTAAAAGCCATTTGGTAGTTTCAACCTTGGTTATTTCTGCTTTTACTTCATTTTTTATTAATTAAAAAATGACCTCTTTGACTTTGCTAAATGTCTATTTTAATCTGTTTAGGCAAATAATAATTCAAACAAATACATGATCTTTTTAATGCAATGAAAATGTTTGTATGGCTTTACAGCCTGATTTAGTCAGTAATAATCTTTCTCAGCTTTTGTGGAGTCCTACCAATATTTTTTTGAAAAATAATTGCCAATTTGCTTTAAGTTGTTGTTTCCTAGGCAGCAAAGAAATACTTCTACCTGAGAGAAGAAAAGCAAGTGAAAATGATGAATATGACTGAAAGTATTGATGATTAAGATTTCTGACACATCATTCTGTGTGCTAATATATAAATTATTCTTCCTTTGGAACCATCTGGTTCTATTACCTCCTAATATTGTTTTTGGCAATTATATGAAGAAAAGTTATTTTTAAAGAATATAGTTGATATATTTCAGAAGAAAATTCACACATTTTTGAAAAAAAGTGTCATGAGAATAATCTTGTAATTGATATATTTTAATATGTAACTAACTAGATTCAAATTAAATTTATATTACAACAAAAATTCAACAGTACTTCCTCTAAAATTTAAAGCCACAGTTTTGTTTTATAAACTATGTTGATGAAGAGCACATTTAAGAGCTATATTTCAAAATAATTTTAACAAATAGGTTAGTAATTAGCTTTCCAAATAACTGAGTTTTCTACCTCACTGGTATGAGGAACATGATTCAAAGCAAATTATTATCGTGGGCCTACTATTTAGTGTCTTCTATACCACTGTTAGTCCTCTGAGGATCATTTTTACTTTCTCATGTCTCCACTGAGTATTTTGCCTTTATCAATTATAGCTTACAAACCAAGATTCCTCTAGCACTTCAAACCTCTGAGGTAATTGGCTGAGATCACTGCCATTTATTTTCCCCTGAACACTGGGTAATTCCTGTTATTTTATTATGCTGTAAACTTACACTGGTATAGTTGCTCTAGACACAACCTATATCATGATTCTTTTACCCTGTGTCTAAAGAATCAATAAATCTCCAATCTGCTTTCTATATATAAAAATGAGCTTTGAAGGTATATTTGGGATTGGATTCATTTTTGTTTACTTCTGTCCACTAGCATTGTATGTTGGAAATGACATTAAACACTTAGTCATTTTCTACATTTTATAATTGGCAGGTATTAACACATATTAGGTGTGTACCTAAAGAAAACCCTTAGGGCAGCAAACATGTACGTATCCCATACATGAACTTTGGGACACATTTTTAAATATTATTTATTAAACCATTTCCATTGTCTTTTATTACTCCTTTGGATGTGCAAATATTTTTTTCTAAAAATAGAAACCAATTTTAAAGGACCAATATAATAATAGCTGGGGGAACTGGCACAGATACAGAAATTTAGGTCATCTTTGACGTCTTTATATCCTAAAGATATTTTAGGACATCTGCCCTAGAATCATGAAAGTGATATTTCTAATGAAATTATATTTAAATCTTCAAAGTCATAAGAAGTTTTTGCGCTTGAAAGGAAAGAAATATTCCATGTAAATAATGCTCTTTGCTGACACATTGTTTTAAATAGTATAAATTAACTATACTATAAAAATAAGGCCTTTGTGTGTTTTTCCTATATTTAATAGATGCAAAAATATATGAGAAGATAGGAGATGGAAAGCCTACCCAATCATAGGGAATGAATCTGAGAAAAGTATACTGAGACAGAGAAAATAGCTAGAATCTTTCTTTGGCCTCTCAGTTCTCCAGCCTCAAAAAGAGCTGCATCAAAACACACAGCTTCTTGACATCGTTGAATTCAGCATTCCTCATTAGAACCTTGAAGCTCAGAGCTATTAACCTCCCTACTATCAACCCTGGAATTACATCAATTAGAGCAAAGTATGACACATGCACCTTTGATGCTGCTCAGACTATCATGAAAGTTTGAAGGAAGAGAAGGAAGCACAAATGGCACTTACAATTTCTTTGTCCCTTCTATTGTGTAGATCATATCAGCATCAGGCCGACTCATCTCCCAGAGAAAAACTATGATAGGGAAGTAAACGAGACTAATCTTTAGGGATGAAATTCTTTTGATAATTTCCCATTAGTTCAAGCAACTCAAGTCCCTAAGTATGGAAGAATACCGTATCACTCTAGATATGAGACATTCATATTAGTGTGCTTCTAGGGAATGTAATACTGTCTCATATTTTCTCTTCTCAAAATAAAAAAAAAAAAAAAAGTTAAGTTTAAAGGGCCTGCCTTACCAGTAACGCAACAAATTGTATTCCAAATTGTTAGCCCACTTCCCCTGAAACTGTATTGTCCATTAACTGTCTCTTAGAGTATTTATGCACTGGATTAAAGTGATGTGTCTTTCTGAGACATTTCAATGTTGTTTAGCTTCAATTTTAATCTCCAATTTATAGTTTTCAAGTTGTAATTTACCATCAGAATAATAAATACAGAATATGGAAAATTAAGTTACTATATTCACAATTGAACCTCCAACTTATCACAGATTTTTCTATATATAGAAAGTAATGTTTCTTGTTCTAAAATTCTATGATTCCAGGGTTTATTGGTTACCCCCATGGATGAAGCCTACTCTGACTAATACAATTATACTCCATGAGCATTCATTGCAAAAAATTTTCACCAATACCATCGTAGCCTCTGTGTGCATTTTATTTCGACACTAACTGTGGGACCCCTGAGTGCTATTGTTTACTCTGCTTTTCATAAATAAGTTTTCAAGTTACTGGAACTTGAGAACTCTTATTCCAACCAAAATAAATGAACATAAACAAGATTAAAGTACATGTCACTCTGAACAATTCAGCTCCTCTTTAGTTATAAAGGAAATTTCTCTGTCCACAAAAAAACAAAAGTATAATTACATTAAGTACATATTTATCATTGAAAATTAAAAATACAAAGTGAATGTAAGTATATATAATTTATAATTTAATGAATTTTATTAAATAGCATTAGGAATATATAAATATATTTATAGGAATATATATAACTATGTATATTATATATAACTATATATTGCATATAGTTATATATAATATAATAAATTATATATAATATAATATATCATATTTAACTATATATATAGTTAAAATTCTATTATTTTGTATATTTTACGGATTATATTTTGGTTTTGTTTGATATAGTTCAGTTTGATTTTCTTTGAAACAAGGGTTTTTTTTCAAGAACTCATGTAGTGTTTGAACTCAGAAATCTTTGTTATTCTTCTCTCCAGTGATGTTGCTACTGATATTTGATACTATATATGGCAAAAGTTCTTAATTAATGCACATATATGATGAAATCAAGTTTCTGTACATCTTTACTTTCAGAATTCATAAGTCACAAAACTTACTTGTGAAGTAAAAGAATATAATCCATTAGTTTAGCCAATAAATATTTTATTTTTAAATATGTTTTTAATTGAAATATAATCATATCATTTTTATCTCTCATCACTCTCATGCCTCTTTCTTTGCACTTGATTGTCTATTTTCTTTAATTAATATTGTTAAAAAAAATATATATATACATATATATGCATAAGTTTATCATTAAGTCTGAGCTCTTTATTTGTCTATTTGTTATTTATTTACTTATTTATTTTTATTTTGTCTAACTGTGGTGTGTATTAGTGTAGATCCTACAATCAATATAGGCTAACTCTGTTTAAACTTTAAAATATGCCTGTGTGAAGGGTCATATTTTATGTCTGTACTGTCTTTATACTTTAAGGAGATCCTTTATAAGTAGGTTTCACATGACTTTTTAATTTTTATTTTAATTTCTCATCACTGTACATGAGAGAACATGGAAGCATACATGCCACAGCATGCCTGTGGAAGTAATAGTTTTTTGTAAAATCTGGTTCTTTGCTTCTACTGTTAGCTCTGGGTGTTAAACTCATTGTGTGAGGTTTGTGGGAAAAGTATATGTTCTGCTGAAGCATCATGTATACAGCAATGCTTTTTACTTTTCAAAGAGGGAGAATCAAAGTTCTTTGCATACTTGCATCAATAATGGCATAAAGAATACTGGAACATTATAAAACAAATGGAATGTTTCAGGGAAAGAACATTGAACTAGTAGCAAGAAGGACTAGTTTGGGGCTTCAGAAGAATCTATTATCCATACTGAAACATTTTTAAACCCATCAAAATATTCAATCAATTTGAATAATAGTGACTACAAAAGGTAAATTGCAAGAGTTTTGCAACAATATTTTATGTTTGTATGGAGAAAATAAACTACATTTTTTGGTACGTATAAGTTTTGGTACATAAGTTGTGTGTGTGTGTGTGTGTGTGTGTGTGTGTGTGTGTGTGTGTGTATGTCTGTATGTATGTGTGCCTGCCTGTGTATGCTTTTATCTGTCTCTCTGTCTACATTTTTCTGTAGTTTAACAATGAATTTCAATTATAGCCCTGGGACTAAATAAATTATGCTTAGAGGTGGTATAATTTTTTATTAAACAAGATAAAATAAGTTTATAAATTATTGCAAATGTCTAACAGTTGAAGAAAATGAACTATATATTTTAATGTAAGACAGTACCATTAAGGATCATGGAAAATATTAAATAGACTTAATATTTACTTACATATCCTTTCAGTTATTAAAAATTTATAAGTAGGACTTTACAGACTGTTCAGTAGTTAAGAGCACTGGATATTCATGCAGATTTTAGGTTTGTGTCCCAGGATAGAGAAAGTGGCTTAAAATTATTTATTACTATAAATCAATAGGATATGATGCTTTTGGCTAGACTCTGTGGCTACCAAGCAAACTAGTAAACATACATACATTTGAGTAAAACACTCAAACACATAAAATAAAAAATAAGTTTATGTGTATAAGAATAAGGCAAATAATTTTAGATTTAATACTTAAATAAGAAACAATTTGGATTCCTTTGAATTTTAGAAAAGAAAATACTGTCAGCAAGTATTTAAGCCTTCACTTTATTGGCTAAATAATAATATCATTATTTTGTTAGATTCAACTGCTTATGCTAAATTTATTAGAAGTAAACTATATTTAAATATACACTATCAGATTATCTAAAATAAGGACAATTACTAAAAGAAATACTCAAGATACAATCTACCTTTTTGTCCATGAATTCTTAATGAAATTTGCTTGAGGGCATGAGAGACAAACTTTTTTTAACCTTGGGAAGAATTTCTACATAGGTGCATATGCACTTTATACTGTAATGGAAAGAGTAAGATTATAATTACTTATAGGCACTGCAATTGTAGAAAACTATTGGAACCCAGAAATTAACGAAATTCATTCAGCTGTAACAAAGGTAACATTAATACCTCCATTACTTTTGTAATGAATGAGATTAAACTTTTGCTCAGAATAGTATCCTATTTAAAACCTTAGCAAGCATTGAGCAGAATTTCTGTCAAAATTTGGGTACTGTGAAATATCTGTTTTCCAATTATATTCCTGAGTTTTATTTTGTGCTTTTTTTAAATTTTGACTTCGATGCTTTTAATGCATGTTGTTGAATAGGCCCTAGCTTCTGAAGTTCAGGCTTTACCTGTCTATTATTCATTAAAAACATGCATGGTTTCATTCCATAGCCTCCACCTTAATGTCCAGGCTTTGGAACCCCACTGTTTTTGTAGAGGAAGTATCACAAGGATCTGTGTATACTCAGATATGTACTATATAAGTTTTACTTCCAATCCACTAGTTCACTAAACTAGTTTTTAAATTGTTACAATAGATAACAATAAAACACAATTCACCCAAATCGGCAAGGTAAAAGTCCGTTTCTTTATAATGTAATGCTGGGCCTTATATACGTATGGTATAGAGGAAATCTCAGTAATATGTTTATAATATTAGGCAAGTGCTCAGTGAAGTTCATGGTGTGAGCATTGCAGAGATAGCCCATTAGCAAATCAAGGATATCTTAGACTACATGATTTTCTGTGGATATTTCTACCCACACTTTTTTGCTATGGTGGTAAGACCAGTAATTGTACCATGTTTGTACTACAGAGTACAGCAGGTGATTGACCCTCACTGTCCTATGACTCTAGCACATCATGGGCTTTTGCTATTTAGAAGAGCATTACTTTTTTCATATACCTAATTTCCTTCTTAATATTTTCTCATGTTTGTATGATACTTACAAAATTCAATTGCAGTTTTGTTATTTATTTCAACCATATATATTCATATTTGTATCATACATGACTTTGGCCTACGAGATATTACAGATTACTAATTTATAAGTTATATTCAGTAAACTCTTGCTCAATTTACTTTTAAAAATACATTACTGTAATATACATATTTGAGTTTTTATAATGGTTGGGTATATGTACATACTGATGTCTCCAGAATCCAGGAAAAATCACTGGATCCCCTAGCATTAGACTTAAAGATACTTGTGAGCTTTCCAAAGTGGAGAATCCAATTCAAGTCCTCAACAAGCAATATGAGATTTAAGCTCTAAACTATCCATCGCCATTTAGTGTATCTTAATATGCATACTACTGGAATTGTACTATTTATATAGAAAATATGTTCTCAATTGTGTAGAAAGCAAAGAACTATTACTTTGATTCAAGCCAGAATGTTCACTTCAAAATTCCTGCTGAAACATTATCCTTGATATGTAAAAAATAAAATGTTATATACCCATAGCCAAGCATTAGGCAGAGTACTGGGAACTCCATAGAAGAGGGATAGGAAGGGTTTTGGAAGCCAGAGTAGTCAAGGACACCAGGATAACATGAACCACAGAGTTGACTAAGGGATTATAGAGAGTGCTGTGGCAATTAGAGGCCTTCATGGGTATGTACTAAGCATGTTGTTATATTTATTAAGTTTGCTGTTTTCATCTGACTCCTAACACTGGGAAAGGGGGTGTCTTTGCTTCTTTTTCCTGATCATGTGATCTATTTCTTCCTACTACTTTTTTACCTTGTCTATCTTTGATATGAGATATAAGCCTAGTCTTGATTTCCCAAGGTCAGATGATATCTCTGAAAGACCTATTCTTTTCTGAAGAAAAACAGAGGAGCAGTGGATATAGGGGAGACGAAGTGTATGAGTCAGGGAGAGAGGGGAGGCTGTTGTGGGATGTGTTGTATGAGAAAGAAATAATTAAACAAATTAATGAATTTGTATATAAACTTTAACCAAGGGAGATTATTTAGTTATGAGGTCTTTACCCTCTTAAATGTGGTTAAAGAACTACAAGCAGGAATTGTAGTAACATCTTTATTTGCTTCTTGCCTTCCTCTTGTAAAGATACAGTGCTTAGCCCCTTTAAATAATGCTGCAGAAGTTGCTATACTCAAGCAGAGAGAGTGATTCATTAAGGCAATGAACATACTAGCACCTTTATTTTAGAATCTCGGCCACTAACTGAGAAATAAGTTTGCACACCTTATAAACTACTGAATCTGAGGTGTTTTGATATAGTGCCATTAAAGCAGAAATATATCCATGATCATAGCCTCTAAGAATATTAGCAATATTTTAGGACATATTAACTAATAGTTTAATCATAATAGTTTATATGCAATTTTTTTATATATTTGAAATCTCTCAATCATTTTATGACTTTTAAAGTGGTCAGTCAGTATTTTAAAGTTGTTGTGTGGGTTTTTATATCATAATCAAATATTATTTATAAGTAAAGCTAAACATTTTGTAATATACATGTAATTTATGTTAGTAGTGATCAGAACCATTGCTTAGTTTTTCAAAATTATTTGATGGTAATTTTATCATTAAATATATATTTAAAGTGAATAGTGGAAATTTAAGCTATAAATAAAAAAGTAATGAAAAATATTAAGGACTTATAGGAAAATCTCTTTCTTAGTAAACAGAATAAAATAAGGCTGACATTTTGCACATCCCAAGGCCAATCTGTCAAGCTTTATTTGACATGTTTAAAGGTGGCTTTGCCAGCTTGGCTGAAATATAGCCTCCTAAATTCCTCTATGAAGTTCTAATCTCAAGTGAACCATTACTTAGTCAAAAGGTACATCAGCAGGTAATTAGGGATAAAAGATATCAAAAAAGTATTTTCCTGATAGGATGATTGTACTTATGAGACAGGAAACAAGACATGAACACTGTATGACTTCAGACTCTAAGCTTCCAGAGCTATACAAAAGTAAATGTCTTTGTTGAGACCCACACATTATGGTATTATGTAGGAACAGTTCAAATTTGCTAAGACAGATATATACAAGATGCTCTTTACCACTCCCATTCATAACATGCTTGTCATTTGTTTAGGGAGCTATGTTTGGACCTTTGTGTTAGTCTTTCAATTTCATAAGGAATTACAGTGGTATAAATGATGTTTTTAAACAAAAGATTTTTTGTTAACATGACAAATCCACAACTTAACAGCAATACAAAAAGAAAATGAAGTGTTTCTGAGTGTAGGACACAGAAACATTTTCTGCTAATGACTTTTATGCTTTTTTTACTCACATATGTGTCAGGAGCCACCATACAACAAGATAATAATTAGCATGTGGTCTTCCTGAGATGTGTCTGCTTTGGATTTATAAATAATCCATGACAGATTTGCTCCTATAGGCAAGGTCCGGGAGAAAATCATTTTAGGAAAGATTCCTGCTATTAATATGCTTTTCCTGTTATTATTAAACATATATTACAATTACTAGGTATTATCTCACCCTTTTAAGCAGACCTCTGCAGCAGAACTACGAAGGTGTATGGTTTCTAAGTAAAAATATATATATGATGATCCTATAAGAATTCCTACATTTTTAGCAATTATTAAACTCTTTCAAACTGCTATTAAATCCCTTCCGCTAGTCAAATCTGCAATGAGAACACTACCACATCTCCAAGTGTCACTAGCTAATTCCATCTTGGTAAATGAACATTCTACTACTCAGAGCACATTCCAAAAGTTTGTAAAAGCATTAACCAAAGGTTATAAAAAGGCAACAGTGATTTATTATAGGTGCTAGGGCAGTAGATAAAATATTGACTGGGTTTATCTATATAAAACTTCATTAATAACTGAGTTATTGTTTATTACTCTCCTTGAACCTGTGGAGCTGTGACAGGTGATGAATGTTTATCCAGATATTTACTATTTACTACTAATAGATATGCATGTACACATTCTCTGTTGTAAAATTCTTATTCAATTTATAATTTGAAATTATGTGTAAACTTGTGATGAACTTTTTACCATGAAATCACATACTCTGAAAGATGTATAAGTGCTAAAGACAAAGAGAAGAGCTCTCTTTCTCTTTCTCTCTCTCTCTCTCTCTCTCTCACTCTCTCTCTTTCATTCTTATACCCACTTTTCTTAGCGTTAGTATTCTCCTTATCCCCCTCTTCTTAGCACTAGTTATCTCGCTTTTTCTGATAATTCTGATTTTTACCTTCTTCTTAGAGAGCTTTCATAGGAAACATTTTACAATTTAGAAATAAAGCTAGCTAGAAAAATGGCCCTTTTTCTTCCTGAGACTTAAACTAGTAGGCTGAAAAGTTAGAGCTTTGCAATTCCTGCAGAGATAGAACAAAATCTTCTGTTGTTTTAGGATGAGGTACTAAATGCCAGAGACTGTAGTTTTCTGGTCTCAGAGAAACATAGAAGACAGGTCACCTACAGTAGCATGGTAACTTAGACTTAGATAACTAAACATTTTATTATGACACAGGAACCATAAATATTTCAAAAGACAAAGACTTACATTCCACTGGTGCTCTTCCCACTTTCCTGCCTCAAGGGGAACTGAGAACAGAAAGAAGACACTGCTGGGGCAAGAACAGAAAGAAGGCTCTGACAGGGCTGGCCTCCAGCACATCTGAGTTAAAATGCATCAAATTTAATTACAGAATAAAAGCAAAGTGTATATTCATATATGTGTGTGTGTGATAACAAGTATCATTTGATATCCCATGATATATTAACGTTAAAAAAAAAAAAACTAGTTTTATAATGGAGCTCTTTGTGAACTTAAATTGCCAATGTTTTTCAAAGTATAAATATTACTATAGTTTTTCATATTTCATTAGATAAAATATTATGTTTTGAAAAATATTAGCCTAAAATATTATGACATAAATTAAAGACATTTAAATTTTATACGCTTCAAAGAACAACGTATTTATAAAATGCCTATGATGCACAGAATTAATGTTGAATTGCTTAGTTTTTCCAAACAACTATGGGAAAACATATGTAATTGTATTTAGCTTTTAATACGTGAGGATTAAACTTTTCCAGTTACAAAAGGAGAAAAATCTCTTATAGAAACAAATTCTTATCAGAACTTTACAGAAAGTTATGATTTCCTCCCTTTGCTCATTATAATTTGTCAAACCTTATAATACATTTTCTGATGAAATTGTATTTTTATGACAGAAATATTCATTTATTAAATAGAGGTCAAAGATGTGTAAACTCATTATTTCAAATTGCTGTTATAAGTTTGGATGTTTCTATGAAACTCAGAAAAAAATATAATAAGAAATAAAAACATGTTTAAAATAACCACAGGGAACTACATTGTCATGCAATGTCCAGTATAATAGTTATCAAATTGATTCTTATGTTTTAAAAACCTGCAGACTCTTAAATATATTAATAAATTAATTCTATAATGAAACATAGTCCACCTGGATTCAAAATAGAAACAACTGAAGGCTGTATTTGAAGACTACATAACATTATCTTTTAGCTAAACAAGTGGGAATGAAAGTAGTGCTTTACAGGTAAGGTAATCTCACAATTCAATTTCTTCATATGGAACCTGAAAAACAGGTTAACAGCAAATACAGTATGTCACCTTTTTCACCTTAATATTCATTAGTGATTTGGAAGTGTGATATGGAAAAGAAACAATAGGTTTATAATTAAAAAGCCATGTGAAATATGAAATCAAAAATCAAGGTGAATCTTTTTACTCTGGTCCTATAGAGTTTCTGCTTCTGTTGCTATAAATTAAGCATTTTCATTCATCCATGTTTGAAAAAAAAAACTATTCCTATTCATCTGTTTCATGTGGAAGAAACAAGCAAAGAAATCTGTGCAAGGAGTAACTCACAGGGGTTTAATTTACTGGCTAGAAACTGGAACAAAAAGAAAAGGATACTGGATTCAAGTATGGGACACTAATCTTTTACTTTGATATCTGTGCAGAGAGTATTTTGTTCAGTAAGACTTGTTCTGTGCCAATGACTTCAAAGTTATACCTTTCCCTTGAAGCATGTCCCTAGTATTCCTAAGCTTTTATCATGCTTTCATCAAGAAGGAGTGTTAGACTTTTTCAATGACTTTTTGCAATTAATGAGATGATTATGTAGTTTTTGCCTTAAACTTTGTTTATATGGTGGATTATGTTTATTAATTTTACGTATGTTGAGTCATCTCTGAGTCTCTGTCATGAAGCCTACTTGATCATGGTGGATGACCTTTTTGATGTGATTTTGGGTTCAATATGCAATTATTTTACTGAGTATTTTTGCATCTATATTCATTGGGAAACTTGGTCTGTAATTCTCTTTCTTCTTTGGATCTTTATGTGGTTTGACTATCAGGGTAACTGTGGCAATATATCTTTTGTTACTATTTTGTGAAATTATTTGAAGAGCATTGGTATTACCTCTTCATTGAAAGTCTTGTAAAATTCTATTCTGAAACCATCTGGCCCTTGGCTTTTATTCCAGTTGGGAGACTCATGATGATTACTTCTATTTTACTAGATCACTAGGTATAATAGATCTGTTTAAATTGCTTGCCAAGTTTTGATTTAACTTAGGAAAGTGATATATGTTGTGAACATAATCAATTTCTTTAGATTTTCATATTTGTTGGAATACAGATTTTTAAAGAATGAGGTGATCCTGTAAATTCCCTCACTGTCTGTTGCTATGCCCTTCTCTTCAGCTATAATTTTTAATAAGACACTTTATGTCTTTTGCTTGATTTGAAAGAAGTCTGTAAATCATCTATCAATTGTACTGATTTTCTCAATGAACCAACTCATAGTTTCATTGATGCTTTGTATTTTTTTTTATTGATTGTTGGTTTCTATTTTATTGATTTCAGCTCTGAGTTTGATTATTTCTTCTCATCCTCTAATTTGGCATATGATTTTCTGTTTATGTCTAGACCTTTCTGGTGTTCTGTTAGGTGACTGCTATAGGATGTCTTCAATTTTCATTTTTGGTAATTAATTCTCAGAGCTTACATTTAGAAATATATATACTGTGTACCATTTGTTTGTGTATAGTGAATTTTCATTTTTGTTTATTTTAAGAAGCATCCCATTTATTTCTTAATATCTGTTCAACCTATTTGTATTCAGTAGAGACATATTCAGTTCTTATGAGTTTATTAGCTCTCTGTTGTCTCTGTTGTTGATATCTCACTTTAATCCCTGGCATTCCGATAGGATGCTGTGTGTTAGTTCAGATTTCTTGTACCTGTTGTGATCTGCTTTATGTCCAAGTATGTGGTCAGTTTTGGAGAAATTTTCATGAAGTCTGGGGAAGTAGTTTTATTCTATTTTGTTATTGTGAAATGTTCTGTAAATATATGTTAAGTCCATGTGTTATATAATGTCATTTGTATCATACATATCTTTATTTAGTTTTTGTTGGGATGATCTCTCTATTTGGAGATGTATTTTCCTGGTTGTAATTGACTTTGATTTGACACAGGCATCTAGCCTTTTGAGTTTTGAAAATTTGCAATAATAGGTGCTGTTAGTTTATCATATATTTGTTAGGTGGTAGTTTTATTCCTTTCTTTTTGTTACTTTCTCTGGACTTTAGGAGAGTATGTTGGCTGTGTGTTGTCTGATAGGGAATTCTGAGATCATACAGGTTTTGGCCTTTGAAAGTTCTTAGTAAAATGTGTTTCCACTTATTGGGAGATGATGGAATAGGAATAGGAATGAGATAGGAGGTGGTGGGGAAGTTGGTCCCCAGAGTGAGGAAACCAGGTTGTTCCAGAAATATCTGTTTAATCCCCTGGGAATGAGGTCAGAGAGTGAATAGAGACTATAACAAAAAGTGTGATAAAGAGCTGAGAAAAAGGCTGGGGGGGATTGGTCATGGAGTGTAGGATGGAGGATTAATCTGAAATCCCTTACCTGCCTAGCTGGCCATTTATTTCTCTGTGAGGCTGGGCTGGTGAACATACAGAGAAATTTATCTGGAGTTGGGGGCTAGGTAATAAAACTTGGGGGGAGGAATGTTCGAGGAGACTTTATTGATGCACTGTATATAAAGACAGAGAGAAGAAGCATGGAATTTAAGACTGGGACTTGGGTTGGAGAAGAAGGAGTTGTGAAGAACTGTGGTGAGGCTACCTGCTTACCTAACCATAATGTCCTGGGTTCCTATAGAATGTCTGCTGAGGTTTGAGACTGGGTAGAGATGAATGGGAGAGGAAGGTTTAGAGAATTCAAGAAAATATGTTTCTCCCCCTGAAGACTGGACAAGAATGGAAGTAATGCTGCTACAGGTAATCTCCTACAGAGTTGGAAGTGCTGCAAAAGAGGGGTGGATTTGGGACAAAGGAGGAAGAGGTGAAGATCTGCAGTTAGGTTTCCTGTTTCCTTTATCTGGGAGACTGGCAGATTCCTAGTGAATGCCTACTTGTTTTAGAGGCTTTGATAATTGGTTGATTGGGGAAAAGAAGCATGGAGGAGAAGATATAGATGATATCTTGGGAATGGGGCTCAGAGAGAAAAGGTAGACTGTGGGATGTGTGCTGCTATAGATCTGGGAATGAGATTGGGGAATTAGATTTGGAGGAATAGAGAGTTAAGATCTGTACTTAGCCTAACTGGTGCCCTCTTACTTTTTGTTTTAAAGCTGAATAACATTCCCTGTCATGTATAGATGTATAGGTATTTTAAATACCAAACTGAAGAAGTGGAGACATTCATCCCTTAAGGCAGCAGAAAGCATGACTAGCCAAAATCTAACATTCTGACTTCAAGGAAGAAGGCATACTTATCCTCCTCTGACCAACACACACACACACACACACACACACACACACACACACACACACACACACCCCACAGAATTATACACACACATGTGTAAAACATACTCAAACATATGTCACAAATAATACATATTGATGCAGAAGAAATGAATCAGTAGTTGAAGGAAGATATTGACCTTGAAACTGCAGCAATATTAGATGGCTCACGACTGCCTGTAATTACATCTACAAGAAATGCAGCCACGTATTACACCATCCAGTACTCATCTTTTCCCATACACAATTACACAAACAAGAAAATGGCCCACCTCTCACTAGGAGAACAAGGACAGAGGAAGAGTAGGAGGCAGAGTAAACACCACATCCAGAGGGACAGTGAGATCTCCTGGAAGGATATCTATGACCTGCTGAGTGCTGCCCAGACCACTTACCCTCCACAAGCTCCCCTCTCCTCTATTCTCTTGGCTGTTTCTGTCATTTTTCATATTAAGTCTGATACTGCACAGCTTCTTCCTAGCCTTCCCAATACCTACCCTGTTGTGGTAATTATTAAAAAAGGAATCCTTGCTATTGTGGGTAAGGAACCAACAGGCTATGGCCAGCCTGTTCTCATCATGTGGAGACTCTCTGACTCAGAGCTCTGAAATCTCTCCACCCTGCTCGCTAAATTCCCCCTGGTGGTTCACTATGCTTTGAAACTCCTAGGGCCTTTTGTGGTGCACTTCTGGCAAACCCACGCTTGCTAATATACCTTTCTCTCTGGAACCCAATTGAGCCACTGTGTGAAGGAAAACACCACACAAACTTAGTTCAGAATCAATAGTAAATCAATCGCTGGGTGCATCAACTAGAATACTAATTTTGTAAGTCATATTTAATCTAAATCCTCCTGTGGCAAATCTTAGTGGATCTGCCATCTAAACCAGGAGACACTAGTAGCTATATCTTGTCCTCTCACTGTCCCCAGTCCAAAAGCCCCAAGTTGGGCTCCACCTGTTGTGGGAAATAATAAAGCAATTGCTCCATCCCACACTATACACAACCAGCTACTCTCTGCTCACTTAGATAGCCCCAGGCAGCAGTCTTCCCACCTCCAGTTCTCCTGCCTCAGAGTTGATTGTACCTTCTCAGCCATCTACCTCCTGTTGCCAGTTGTCACAAATTCCTTTAACCCAATAAATCAAAACTCTAGAAGCTTATAATTTATCAATTAGATTTTTTATATTGTACTGGCTAATTTTGTGTGTCAACTTGACACACGCTTAAGTTATCACAGAGAAAGGAGTTTCAGTTGAGAAAATGCCTCCATGAGATCCAGCAATAAGGCATTTTCTCAATTAGTGATCAAGGTGGGAGGACCCCTTGTGAGTGGTACCATCTGTGGGCTGGTAGTCTTGGGCTCCATAAGAGAGCCAGCTGAGCAAGCCAGGAGAAGCAAGCCAGTAAGAAACATCCCTCCATGGCCTCTGCATCAGCTCCTGCTCCTTGACCTGCTTGAGTTCTAGTCCTGACTTCCTTTGGTGATGAACAGCAGCATGAAAGTGTAAGCTCAATAGACCCTTTCCTCCCCAACTTGCATCTTGGTCATGATGTTTGTGCTGGAATAGAAACCCTGACTAAGACATATTTCAATAAATTCTCAATTCATAAGATGCCCACACAATTTCAGAGCCAATTGATAATGATATAAGCTTCCCACCTAGATTAGACAAGTTATCCCAATCATTCTATCCCTATATGATAGTCATAACTACCTGTGGCTATTTAAAGCCACTTTGAATCTGGTTTGTCTTTCTCTTCCTCCATCTTCCTTCCTTCTCTCTACCTGTCCCTGTCTCTGCAGTCTCTAAAACTCTCTGCCCGCCTTCCTTTTCCACTGCTCAATCACAGGCTTCTTGTTGTATTGATATTTAAATTAATTGGGGGGAAATTCTTCTACATACCCCTGGGGATTCTTTGCTAGGGAAACCTACAATGGATACAAAAAAGTTATAGGAACCCAGGATTGCTGACTTGAAGGGTATCAGAGTAGGATTGAGATCCCCCTACACCCAGATTCCATCTCCACTACCTCCCATCTCTTTCCTCAACTTTTCTTACCAAAGCCCAAGTGAATGTCTTCAGAAGGTCTCTACATATGGAGGTTGCAGATACTGGAGCTGTAGAAAGAATCCACCAGTTGTGGCAGCACTGTGCTTGCCAAACTTAAAACTCATTTTCAGCTTTCTATCAGCAACCCATAGAATGTACGTTGACAAACCAGAGTCATGGTTTTACCCTTAGAGTTATGTCAAATAACCCATAGCTGACCTACATGGTTTCCATGAGCTTGTTCCACCTCCAGATCAGTCTTTATCTATGTTAATATTCTCCAACAGGAAAATCAGTCTCAGAAGGAACTCTGAACTACCCTTTCCTGGCTGCAGTGTATCCAATAGGCCGCTGACCTCCTTCCCTTAATCAGCCACCCTGACTCCTCCCAATGCTTTTACTGTGCTTGTTTCTACTGACCATTATTAGCCACCCTTCCCATTAACATTTCCCTTCATGAACTCCATAGACTCTTACCCAAAAGGAAAGTACAAGACATTTGTCCCTTCAACCTTTGCCTTGTAAGGCCTTCCTCAAAACCCCATCTTGCATGTGCCCATGACATCACCATCACCAAGTCAGTACGTGTAAATCCTCCTGCTCTCCTCTGGTACAAAGTTACTATAGGTGATTGTATTAACCCATCTTTTCAAGTCTCCTGTGCCCCTGTGTTAATTGTTCCCCAGGTTTATATTTATAAACATCCGTTTCACTAGGTGTGACAGGAACCCCTAGGGCAGCCCTTGTCTAACACAACATCTTGCCAGCGACTTTCAGTACAAGATTGACAATAACCTTCACTACAAACAGCCATGAGTCCCCTCAAAGCCAGATAAGCTCCTTAGCAGGAGTTGTTTTCCAAAACTGGAGAGTTCAGGACTTTCTGACTGCTGAACAGGGAGGAAGCTGCATTTTGCTGTGGGATGAATGCTGCTTCTATTTCAATGAATCTTGGCTGGCAGAACAAGATGTACAAATGTTCAAAGAGCTCCAGGGGGAACCTCCAGGTATGCTATACTCCCAACACCCCTTCCCCTTGGTACTCTAACCCCTTGGTAGCTTGGCTTCTTTCCCTCCTTGGTCCCATACTAGCCACTAGAAATTTGATTCTTTTGGTGCCTTGCCTCATTCTGTTTCTAAAGCAGCAGATGTATAGCATTGCAAAGATTATTACTAATCAAGTCTTGGTTCAGTATCAAACTGTTTCCAACATAGGAGACATTTATTCTGATGACACCTCTCCTTTATAAAAAGAAAAGCGGGAGTTGTGGGGTGGTGGACCATGAAAGGAAGCCTGGTAAGGTAGAGTTAAGGCTTCAAACCCTGGAAACCATGAAGGAATGGTAGGAGCCTTACCTGCTCCCAGCAACAGGCCCCAGTCACATAGCCACAGGGAATTGTGGCCATCAGTCACACAGGTACAGAGTCCCCAAGTCTCTCCACATGCACATGAGACATTCCTAACATCTCAGACCAAGCCAATAGGAAGCACCTACTGTCAGATCCCAACCTATCTTGAAATTGTATATAAGATCATATCCAGAAGAAATTAAGGAGAGTATGAGAATTAGTCATCTGAGATCATCTGTCATAAGAGCTGTAACATTGCCTGGGAAAGAACTGCTCTCCTGATGCTTTTACCACCAGAAGCTTGCCTGCACTCCACTTGCTTACTAGCCACTGCCTCTTCTGACCCCCATCCCGACCCCCTGCCTAGCAGCTCAGCCTGCCTTGGATAAGTGCACCCAGTGCAGTGTCTCTTGGAGCACCAGTGGCACCATAGCAGTGACAGCAGCAGCAGCAGCTGAGGCAGCAGAGGCAACCCCCTCTCCCAGATCATGACCCTTCACTTGAACTCTCCCACCTGGCCAGGCCAGAGAGCTCCACAGAATGCCTCTGGTACACAGACTAGTATAAGCCATTGACTGACAAAACTCATTGTGAATTAGAGCAGCAAAAGTTAATATTAAAGGAATTATAAGAGGCTAAAACTTGTTTAATATTCAAAACCTTTATTGTAGACATGTATTCTGATTCTCTACTCTTCCTGGCAGGTTAACTCACCCAGACAATACAAATAGTAATGGATTCCCATAAGTATTACACGGTGGTCATTTACTGATGTTTTGACTAAATGTGCAACTTCTGATGTTTTCCACACCAAAACCCCATTTTTATATATTTAAATACACATTCTGCCTCAGGTACACATCTATAATGGAAAAGAGGGAAAATGAATTTTAATCTGGATACTAGATTTCAACAATGACAAAATCACAACCATCACCACCACCACCACCACCACCTATAATGATCTGCACCTACTCTCACCCCACTCGTAATCTGAAACAGAATGACTAGCTAATGGCCATAAGTACATCCGCCCTTGTCAGGAGAGATATAAACTTTAAATATCGAATTAAATAGGTAGATCATCATCTAGAGACCATTAAGGATTCTATTTCAGAACTCTACCAACATATAGATTCACTTACAAAGTGTTCCTATAGAATGAGAGAATTTAGACTTTCAGTTACTGTGTGTGAAGCATCAAGAACCTATTTTTATGTTAATTCACCATCAATCCTCCACTTCCTTCTCCTCCTCCTCCTCTTCCTCCTCCTCCTCCTCCTCCTCATCATCATCATCATCATCCTTCCATGGCTAAGGAAAATCTCAAAACAAGACATCAATTAAATAATTGGAAATTGGTACCAACTCTCTTCACCAGGTTTACTTGACAAATACTCTGCCATCAGCACTGCCTGAGCCCCTAATTCTCATTCTGTTAGAATAAGCGTGGGACCATACATTTAAAATTATATGATCAATTATACAAAGCAAAGTATTAATTCAGCCATGTTAATCCTCCTTAGAGACAACTACACCTCTTTAGAGCTGGAAAGGTCTATGATTTGATTCATTTTTCCAGGATTAGTACTGGAATGGAAAAGGGCCAATGTTCCTCCGTCTTTGTTCGTTCTGTAGCTATCTTATATCTGACTCAGAGCTGACTTCTTACTTACAACCCCTTCTCATGACTGTTCCTTTAAATATTACCTTGTTCCAGGAATTTCAAGTCAAGAATTTCCAGCTAGCTGCCAATTCTCTTTGTTAAAGTGTTTCCTTGCTCTACTTCTCCTGCAACTGCCAATCAGAATTTGGTTTTTGCCATTAAAACCTCCCTGCAGAAAACATTCAGAGCTGCTCGATCAGAGCTGTTTCTCTCCAGGCAGTTGCCAGATGGTGTAATGAAGACTCTCAAATTCAGACTCTGGTTTTCTGAAATAGTCCCTGAGCCTTTAACCCATAACATAATTTTGATGAGTTTGATTTTACAAATATGTATGGGAAATATAATGAAGTTATTGATTACAACCTAAGTAGTCAATGCTCAATCCGAGTTTAAAAACATTAATTTGGGGAATACTGTTTACAAGGGATATAATTACACATATTTATATTACATTTTAAAGAATTATAACTTTTATTATGAAAGAGAAATAATCACCATATGTTTTGTTATTCATTTATTTACTCTTTATAAATCTATTCAAATTTAGGCAGTTAATCTTTATTCATTCTAAAAAATGACATTTTATTCTGCTTACTGTTTTAATCACCTTTTATAAAATGTATTACTCAAATTCATGCACTTCCACATTCATTGTACTGATAACACTTAGAATTTATACAACAAGCAATATAACATTATAAACTCAAATTTTTCTGTTTTGATTATTTACTATTAATATTAAATAATAATTTATCAAATATATTACAAATATAAGTAAATTGAATTTGGAATTCATCTCACAAAACAGAATTTTTATTAAGCTCTTAATAATTATAACATATATTTTAGCTCATTTTCAATGACAAATAATTTTTGGCATGTTAATCATTTTTTATTTATTTGTCAAACATCTTTGGGTTCAAACTATATATGTATTCACTTATTACTTTCTATTTACTACCAAAATTTGCCCTTAAAATTTTGGGTGTAGTTTAAGTGTGTAGATATATATTACATTATCATTCTTTTATACTTACTATTTATATATTTCACTTTCTATGGTTGTAAATAGCAATAAAATGCTGTTAAGAGAAATTTTAAACACACAACTGATTTTTTAAAAAATCAATTTGTAGAGATTTCTTTGACTAACATAAAATTAAATAATTGTTTTATTGGTTAATTTATTTATTTACATTTCAAATGTTATCCCCTTCCCAGGTTTGCCCTCCGCAAACCTCCTATCCCCCCTTCCCCTTCCTCTATCAAAGTGTTTCCCCACCCACCTACTTTCTCCTGCCTCAGCATCCTAGCATTCCTCTACACTGAGGCATCAAGCCTTCACAGGACCAAGGGGATGCTCTCCTAATGATGCCCAATAAGGCTATCCTCTGCTACCTTCCCATCTGGAGCCATGGGTCCCCTCCCCTGGAAGCTTTGGGAGTTCTTGTTTGTTGATACTGTTTTTCTTCCTATGGGGTTACAAACTCCTTCAGCTCCTTCAGTCCTTCCCCTAACTCCTCCATTGTGTTCACTGCTCTCAATCCTATGTTTGATTGAGTGCGACACAGTTTCACCTCAGTTTATAAATTGAAAAGAGTTAACATTTCAAATTTGAGATTTTAAAGGAAACAAAAATATGTTTCCATTAGTAAATACTTGAGCACTTAACCTAAATAACACCACCCTTCTTGAGCAAGACAGCTTCTTGAGAATTTCTATATTAAAAATGCTAGGACATATTTTATTAGCATAGAAACTTCTTTGTAGAAGTGAAGTGGAGTGAACTGGAAAGACTTGGATGGAATCTACTTCTGAGTAACTATCTTTCCAACTTCAATTACCTGAGCAATTCATGCACGTAGAGTCTTATTTTCTACATTGACAATCAAGAGAATTTCCTATCTTTTAATAAAGTCATAGTAATGTTGCTGATTACCCATAAAGTTGTCTGACAGTTGAGTGGAAGATGCAGTTCATGAGGTGACGTTTTGGACTTTTTTTTCCTCTGAAAATGTAAAGTCCTGCCTGCTTTTTTTCCTTCTTTTCTTTCTTCTTTCTTTCTTTCTTTCTTTCTTTCTTTCTTTCTTTCTTTCTTTCTTTCTTTCTTTCTTTCTTTCTTTTTCTTTCTTTCCATCTATCCTTCCTTCCTTTATTCTTTTCATAGGTTTTATAAACTACTTTTAATGAATAAAATGGGACTTAAATGTTGGACATGAGAAAATTGCATCCTAAAAGGACTATCAAAGTAAACATTTAACACTCATATCTTAAGATTTATTTTCTTATTGAAAATATTTTATAACCATAATACTCTGCCATGGTTTACTCTCCGTTGTCTCTCTTTAGCCCTCCTCATATTCCCAAACACACATTTCCACACAGTGTGTCTGTCTCACTTTTTTGAAAAAAAATAGAGGGAATAAATGAATAAAAATAAGGGGAAAAGGGAGAAACACACATATATATACATACATATACACATACAATACCCCCCCAAACACACACTATAAAAGTAAAAGCAGAAACATAAAAGAAAACAGCAAGATAACCCAATAGGTTAAGCCACCAGCCACTAAGTATGACAACATAATTTATTCTGTGTGGAACAATGGTGGAAGGACAGAAGCAATGGATTTCAGCAAGTTGTCTTGTAATCTCTCCAAGTGTACTATGGCAAACGAACACTCTGTGATTTTGAGGCCAACCTGGCCTACAACATGAATTTCAGGACAGCCAGAGCTACATAGTGAAACTCAGTCTTGAAAACAAAACAAAGAATAGGTCTAAAACCTGAAATAATTTAAAAAACAATTTTAAAGGGACAACATTTTGAATAAATGACATCATCTTTGTACTAAAGCACAGAACTATAGGGTAGTTTGTGTACTATCTGTACTAAATTTGTTCCGCTGCACCATAAGATTTTGTTCCACAGGCTTGAAATGCCTAAGTTTTGTCAGAATAGCCCAAGCTCCAAAGGGAAGTGATGGGATGATGTTACTCTCCCCTCTTCATTTCCAGAGCTGGTAATTACATGAATATGGTACAATTCCTGAATTTTAAGACTGAAATAATTTTAAGTTCCATGCTCCTATCACCCAGAAGCTGCCAGTATGTTCAGGCATACAAGAGAGAGAGAGAGAGAGAGAGAGAGAGAGAGAGAGAGAGAGAGAGAGAGAGAGAGAGAGAGAGATTCTGTTTTAAAGAAAAAATTCTGTGAAACTAGAATAGGAATGTTAGGATTTTCAGCAAAGGAAAGTTAGTTTGTGCTGTTAATGTCTTATATGTGTGAATGAACATACTTAATCAGGAATGAGATTCTGTCTTGTAATTTTACACTAAATTGTCTCTGTCCTGAGATCACAGACCTGTATTCTTTTTATAATTAAGTCACTTCATAAGTGGAATGGATTTACTAATAGTTTGGTCCTCACGAAAATGCCTTAAAATCAAATGAGCTGAGTTCTGAGGTGAGTATAGTGATATTTAACATAGTAAATCCTCAAATTTTATCAATTGGTTAGTGATGCTAAAGTAATCATTATAAAACAGTTATTAATTATGTTATTCTCCTTTTATGTTTTTAGATATAGACTACTTTTGACAAAGTAGAATATTTCAAGAAGTCCTACAGTTCTCATTATCAAAGTAATTGCTTGTTCCTTGAAAATGATGTTACTGAGACAAGTAAATGGTACAATTTTAATTGCAACTACTTAAAAATGTTACGTATATGTACAATTATCTTTTCTGAGATATTTTCTAACTATTCAGTAACACCAATTTACATGGCTTATTACAAAATCTTAGCATATTTGCTAAGAATTTTTAAATTACTATTAAGTTATAAAAATAATTATTTAATTTTATTAAATATATTGGATACTAGCCCTCTATCGGACCTAGGATTGGTAAAGATCCATTCTGTTGGTTGCCATTTTGTCCTATTTACAGTGTCCTTTGCCTTACAGAAGCTTTGTTATTTTATGAGGTCCCATTTCTTGATTCCTGATCTTAGAGCATAAGCCATTGATGTTCTGTTCAGGAACTTTTCCCCTGTACCCATGTGTTCAAGACTTTCCCCTACTTTCTCTTCTATTAGATTCAGTGTATCTGATTTTATGTGTCGGTCCTTGATCCACTTGGACTTGAGCTTTGTACAGGGAGATAGGAATGGATCAATTTGCATTCTTCTACATGTAGACCACCAGTTGAACCAGCACCATTTGTTGAAAATGCTGTCTTTTTTCCACTGGATGGTTTTAGCTCCTTTGTCAAAAATCAAGTGACCGTAGGTGTATGGGTTAATTTCTGGGTCTTCAATTCTATTCCACTGATCTACCTGCCTGATGCTGTACTAATACCATGCAGTTTTTATCACTACTGCTCTGTAGTACAGCTTGAGGTCAGCAATGCTTATTCCCCCAGAAGTCCTTTTATTGTTGAGAATAGTTTTTGCTATCCTGGGGTTTTTGTTATTCCATACGATTTTGAGAATTGCTCTTTCTAACTCTATGAAGAATTGAGTTGGAATTTTGATGGGGATTGCATTGAATCTGTAGATTTCTTTTGGCAGGATGGCCATTTTTACTATATTAATCCTGCCAATCCATGACCATGGGAGATCTTTCCATCTTCTGAGGTCTTCTTTGATTACTTTCTTCAGAGACTTGAAGTTCTTGTCATACAGATCTTTTACTTGTTTGCTTAGAGTCATACCAAGATACTTTATATTGTTTGTGACAATTGTGAAGGGTGTCATTTCCCTAATTTCTTTCTCAGCCTGTTTATCCTTTGAGTATAGGAAGGCTACTGATTTGCTTGATTTAATTTTGTATCTGGCCCCTTTGCTGAAGTTATTTAGCAGCTGTAGCAGATCTTCGGTGGAGTTTTTCTGGTCATTTAAGTATACCATCATATCACATGAAAATAGTTATATTTTGATTTCTTCCTTTCTAGTTTGTATCCCTTTGACCTCCTTTTGTCGTCTAATTGCTCTAGCTAGAACTTCAGGTACTATATATTGAATAGATAAGGAGAGAGAGGGCAACCATGTCTAGTCCCTGATTTTATTGGGATTGCTTCAAGTTTCTCTCCATTTAGTTTGATGTTGACCACTGGTTTGCTGTATATTGCTTTTACTGTGTTTAGATATAGTCCTTGAATTACTGATCTTTCCAAGACCTTTAATGAAGGGATGTTGAATTTTGTCAACTGCTTTTCCAGCATTTAATGAAATGACCATGTGTTTTTTTCTTTTCTTTGAGTTTGTTTATGTAGTGGATTACATTGATGGATTTCTGGGTGTTGAACCATCCCTGCATCCCTGGGATGAAGCCTACTTGATCATAGTGAAAGAAGTTAGACTCCAGAGATCCAAATAACCCTATGAAAAAATGGAGAACAGAGCTAAACAAAGAATTCTCAACTGAGGAAACTCATAGGGCTGAGAAGCACCTAAAGAAATGTTCAACATCCTTAGTCATCAGGGAAATGCAAATCAAAACAATCTTGAAATTTCACCTCACACCAATCAGAATGACTAAGATCAAAAACTGAGGTGACAGCAGGTGCTGGCAAGGATGTGGAGAAAGAGGAACACTCCTCCATTGCTGGAGGGATTGCAAGTTGATTCAACCTCTCTGGAAATCAGTTTGGCAGACCCTCAGAAAATTGAACACAATACTATCTGAAGAGCCAGCTATTCCACTCCTGGGCCTATACCCATAAGATGCTCCAAGATGTAATAAGGACACATGCTCCACCATGTTCATAGCAGCCATATTTATAATAGCCAGAAGCTGGAAACAACCCAGATGTCCCTCAGCACAGGAATTGATATAGAAAATGTGGAACATTTACACAATGGAATTCTATTCAGCTATATCTATCAAAAACAATGACTTCATGAAATTCGCAGACAAATGGATGGAACTTGAAAATATCATCCTGAGTGAGGTAACTCAGTCACAAAAGAATGAACACGCTATGTACTCACTGATAAGTGCATATTAGCACAAAAGTTCAGAATACGCAAGATTCACTTCACAGAAACCATTGGGCTGTGCATCAGGTCCCAGATGGAGGAGTTGGAGAAGGAACTGAAGGAGATGAGGGAGTTTGCAGTCCCATGGAGGGAGCAACAGTGTCAACTGGCCTGACCTCTTGATGCTCCCGGAGCCTGAATCAGCAACCAAAGAACACGCATGGAAGGCCCCATGGTGCTGGCCACATATGTGGCAGAGGAAGGTCTTGTTAGCCATCAGAGGAAGGAGAGGCCCTTGGGCCTGAGGGTATTAGATGTCTCAGTATAGGGGAATGCCAAGGAGGGAAGAGAAGAATGGGTGTGTGGGTGGGTGGGGGAATACCTTCATAGAGGCAGGGAAAGGGGGAGGGGATGGGGGTTCCAAAGGGAACATCTGGAAAGGGGGAAACATTTGAAATATAAATAAAGTACCAAAAAATAAAAATAAAATCCTTCTATCACCCAAAAAAAGTTTTTAGTGGAATATGGGTGAAAATCTATAATAAAGTGCACACTTACCAAAAAATAAAATATTAAATAAATTGATTAATCATTAGTTTATCCCTCTCTGCTAGTATTTCCATAACCTTTCAACATAATGATCTTAATTTTTTTTATTAATAGCAAATATAGGCAGGCAGTACTCATGGGCAGTTATTGCTAATCCTTGTACCCAGCATTATAGTCACTGAAACTATTTTATTGAAAGAATAAAACAGTAACCAAAGAATAAAGTTCCAAGTAGGTATTACTTAAAGTTTACCTATATTTCTTAGATGAAAGAAATTTTGCCAAAGCAATTTTTAAATGTATTTTGCACAAAAATATTTTATTTTTGTCCTGATGGTTGTAGACTGATATATACATCATGTTAGTGACTGCTAATATCTCCTTTAGCCTGTGGATGCATAATTCCTAATTAATTGGTAATTACTTGGAAAAATCCAGGTATCTTCTCATTAATGGTTTCACACATACTTTTATTATAGCCAGAGAAGATAAATGACATATACCATTTAAAATTATTTCATGATTTATTATTATTTCTAAATCATATGTAGGTATAACTGTCAGTGATAGTATCAAGTGTGTTCAGGTGTCTGTGGAGGCCAGAAAGGAGAAAAAAAACTTTGAGGGCTTAATAGAGGTTCTGAACTTCCCAATGTGGGTTATAAAAACTGAATTCAGGACTTCTGGCAGAATATTTAAACCAGCCAAACACTTTGAGATACCCATCTTCCAATTTGTACTACTTATGTGCAAAGGAATGTTTATGACGTGTATAATATATTATTGATAATGTTATTCAACTATGAATAATATTGAAGGTGCTATGTGTTCTTTGGCATCAAATATTTTGTCAAAATGATTTCCATCTTAAAAATTTAGCCAAGCACAATTATCTGGTCAGGCTAGAAGACTACTTATACTGGAAATTATCAAAAATTGACAAGGCAGAATAAACAGTATGCACACGGAATGTACTCACATATTTGTTTTGACAGACAAACCATTAATTAACGTTTTAGGCACCTATTTGTTTGTAACTCTCAAAAAACATGTACTTTAAAACTTCTTACACATCACAATGGCACATGACACAATACATAATAAAAATTAATCAGTGTATAAACGAGGGTTGATTTTATGTCTACCTTAATGTGTGAAAACAGTTTATAAAATTATTGTGTCATGTTGACATAATTGTAACACTCAACAATCAAGAAGAGGAAAAACACTCTAGAATAATTCAAGCAGTGTGGAAAAAGAAGCACTGTGTTTTCACATTTTTGTAAAGTACTTAGAATGAATCTCTCACTCTCTCTCTCTCTCTCTCTCCATATATATATATATATATATATATATATATGTGTGTGTGTGTGTGTGTGTGTGTGTGTGTGTGTGTATGTATGTATGTGTGTGTAGAGAGACAGAAAGAATGAGTGAATGAGTTATCTTTTCATTAAATTTTCACAAATAATTTTATTTAATATTTTTCAATATTATAGATTATTCAGTACATGGAATGATTCTAAATAAGGAGAAATATAGCACAGATAAAAAATACTATGGTATTATTTTTGATATCTTGTATAAATTCACGTACTGATGGAATTTTAGTTTCTAGAAAGTACTGAAGTTGAAATTGTATCTGTGGTACACCTGGATTTTAGGATGGGAATGAGGGAAAGAAAGTGTGAAGAGAGATGGTAGTGATAAGAGGATAGGGGAAGGGAAGACACGAAATACAGGAAGAGAAGTGAGAGAAGAGAAAAGAAGAGAAGG